>CM055906.1:37411851-38011851 GCA_029582155.1 Panopea generosa
TTATGCGACCTTCTACAGCACATGCGGATTTTGTAGCTGACATATCGTTCCATCTCATTCGAAATATGTGTAACAAGTTCGACTACTCTGCCGAACTGTTACCTCCAGATACCACCGTTAGACCTGGGGATAATAATGGGAAGCCAGCTGAAAGACTTGAAAATCATGTCGAATACGCAGTTGATTTTACGAATAAGCTGTTCAATGTCAAAGTGACAGTTCCATCAGAAGGCGAATATGCACTTGTTATAAAAGCTACTGAAGTAACGTTAGAGACAAGAAGAGAAGTATCCACGGTTCAGCAAAACCAGTCTGCTATTACCTGTTAAGAACAACGGACACATTTGAAAGGGAGGTAACTTTTTCTTCTTTACATTTATTTTGCCTTTATTGTTTTCAACTTCATATACAGTCATCTAATTTTTGTCTTTGTTCTTAATACCATGTGTACTATTTTTCAGTAAGAGTGTGAAAAGTTTGGTTTGGTAAATTTAAGATTTTAATATAAATAAAATATTTTAATGAGAACGCATTAATTTAGGTAATACAAACATTTCATGATAACAAACTTAACTTTTAACTGTTTCGTTTGATGCAAAGTTACCTATTAACTTATAAAGACGAACGTATCAATTTGAGATGTTTCACCTAATTCAGCATAAAATGATAAAAAAATACTACCAAAAAAACGAGACAGCATTTAACCGACACAGCCACCAAGACTTAATTTGTTACTTTTAACTATTCTAAGTTTAACTTAATATGTAAATGATATACCAAAGGTACATGAATTTACATAATAACCTTTATAAAAATTATTGAATTTATGTTTATGTGCTTCAGCCAACACCAAATAAATTGGCCAAGGCTGAATTGCAGACAGCGATCCAAACAGGTATTGTAAACGACGTTAAAACAGCTCTGAGCAAATGTGTCAAACTGAAGGTATCCAGCACAGACAACGTTGTAGCGGCGGCTGAGATGTATTTGGAGTATCTCCTGATGATAAAGGGTAGGTTAATCATTATTTTTCAAAATGTAACCAAACCTATCTTTTATTCGCTTTAGTGAAAACATTAATACATGACCGAATTTAAGTCCATTATCTGTTGCTTTCAACCATTCGCGTCAACGTTCCAAATAATATAAACTGATTCAGTAGCTTCCAAAATAAAATTATGCATACATGTTACGTTATACATATTCCAGCAAGTAAAACTTATTAATACTATTTGAATTATGCATGACAATATTTCGAGCAACCATTGTGTGTGTCGTGTAGTAACTTTATTTAGTTCAGTGTTGTTATTGTTTCGGGTCCTTTGGAATTATGGCGTTCATTCCATGTGATTGTGATTCATAAGCAATAGAAGACAATTTAATCCGGTGCTAGTGGTCTTGCGGGGTGTTACACAGACGGTTCTCCTCTAATATATATGCTGTTTTATGTGCTTCCAAACACTTTTATAATCATATCATTGCACTAGAAACCCGTTTGCGTTCTAAAGTATAGGAGCTGTTAAGCATTCAAACAATACTATCAATACAGGTAAGGTGTTGAATTTATTTCATTGTCTTATTTCTAAAGACAGGTAAACGTTTATAGATGACGCCACCGTTTAAGACAAAGGTAGGCTACACGTGTCATTAAATGCATCGTTGTGTTTACAGATATGACGGACTGTATTAAGCGGCGGAACATTGCAGTTGTGAATGATACGCTGAGGAAAGTGTCCAGGTATAGGTACAGAGCTGCCCTGGCAACACACGTAGAGAAGCTTGTTCAGTTTCGGAGAGAACTACTTGCGGAGTAAACAGTAGACCATCTTCTGCAGGTGTATATGTTGGGCCGAGTGCAGCCTCCTACCATTGTTACATGAAGTATAGCAATTCCGCATGGATACGAGAACAGAACAATTATACAAATATACATAATCATGTCATGTTAAGGACAATGTCATAGTCACCACAACATTATGTGTATGTCTTGGTGGAATTGATAGGAAAATATTACCATATTAAAAGAATGAAAAATGTTCATCTTTGTTGTTTTTTTAGATTTGAGCTATCAAGACTCGACGAAGACAAAGGCATGGGTTTATTTGGAGGAATATTGTCATTTTACGAACATTTATTTGAAAAATCTTTCCAGATTTTTATAGTATATTATTTATTAGTTAAGAACAGTCGAAACAACGAAACTTTGATGGTGTAAAGTCAAATATACCTTAAATAATAAATATACCGCGAGAGCGCCCCCACCGGACAGTGTAGTTATAGGACAATGGTAGAATATAGATAAAGCTATTATGATCACAATGATTAATAACGAAGATATCGGTGATACATTTGAACTATTTACTATTTACTTGAATAAAAAAGTCCTTTTTTTGTTTTTCAAGCTTATGTAATTTCCAGTATGTAAACAATTTAAAAGTGTAATGCACGTTTCAGCACTGTGACGTATTCGATTAATATGAGATGTTTCATCTTCGTCTACATGCATCAATTTGTATTTTATTCGGTTTTATTGTTTATTTGTTGTTTTTCAATATGCACACTCAAGACATAACATGTGTCCACTGCCATTTATCATTGCATATTCTGTGTTGATCCATCACATAAAGGTCACTGTATATATTTAAATATTGCAAGACAAAAATGAGGAGCGTATTTTTGTATCAATGTTTATTATGTTTTTGTCATATACGGCCATAAACAATCTGTCATAAATTGTGTTTACTTGCATTGAATAACAAACGTGTTTATGAATATCTTTGTGTTTTGTTTTTTTTTTAAATTTATCTTTTATCCGCAAGTAACTGATAATGTTTCCACTTGAATCAGCGGTGAGAGACGAATGATGATGAGACGCAATGTCGAATATCAATCATCACGTAGATTGTGGCCGGGCGGGGATTCGAACTCACGACCCCTGGTTTGGGAGTCAGACGAGCTAATCGGGCCCGGCACACTCGAATATCAAACTAATTCCAGCATAAGTATTTACAAATTAGACAAATTACTATAAAAGTGTTCTGTGTAAAACCAGTACATGCGAATATACTGGCTTTCACAAGAAACCACATATAGCTTTAGCGCCGGATCGAACCCTCGACCCACAGATCTTAGATCCGATGCTTTACCACTGGACCATGGGCTCTAAAAGTGATAAGCCGGACCCGATTGGCTCAGTTGGTTACGCGTCCGACTTTCAATCAAGGGGTCGTGAGTTCGAATCATCGCCCGGCAACAATCTCAGTGATGATTGATATACGACATTGTATCTGATTACCATTCTTCTCTCACCGTTGATTCAAGTGGGAAAGTTAATTGTTACTTGCAGAGATGGGGCGTGCTCGAGTAGTGGTTAACCTTTCAGGATGTCAGGAAACAGCGGTTAGGTTAACTGATCGTCTGTTAGTCCTCGATGGCATAAAAATGACGCTAAATATTCAATCAATTGGAAAGTAATAAAGTGAATGTCAACTACGGTATCGCCAGTTGATTATGAACAGACACACAATGGGCAAAGCACGTCATATAGTCAGTCACACATATGTATAAATGCAATGTTTCATGAAACGCTATCAATAAAACAAAGTTTAGTTCAATAAAGTAAGTACATATTCCACAATAAAGGTTGAATCTAAATAATTCAGTCTGTCATTAAAATAGTAGAGTTGGGAATTAGCTCACCGTAACAAAATGAAACATTTCCATTGTATAAAATGGAAACTATACATACATATAGTTGTCACATTCTCCTTACGCTTAAACATGAGACAGTTTATCAGTAACAGAAGAAAGATGATTCAACTCAAATCCACTCAGAGATATTCCCCTGCCGGAACGTTAGAAGGGACGTTAGAATTGCGTTTCAAAAACATGTAAATAATTATATATATGTAAGACTTAAATATTGCAGAAACCTTTACATGATATTTACGTGTTACTTTTTATTTCGTTATAACGAATTATAATTCGAAGGAAACAGTGACGAATATTAGAGGTATTAAGTAAACATGGTACCTCTGATATGCCGCAGCAGTTTAAAGGGTAAAGTATATGGATTTGACTCGAGCTTCTATACTCAGTACCCTGTTCTCGTCGACCCGTGCACGCAAACGCAATATTAGTGTACAATGTTACTCGAAACCAGACCTTAACGTTTGACTTAGTTAATAGTCTGAAGGATAGTTCTTTATAAAAAATGTACTGTGTGTAAGTATTTACCTGACACATATTATTAATCTTCTACAATATGTTCGGGCATTGAAACGCTTTCTTCACACAACTATCGTGAATGTGACATGATGTAGATTTTGTCATGTATTTGTATCGGTTTATCAACTTCGAACTCCAAAAATTAATTTACGAATATACACGGAATAATCATGAGTGCCAGGTAAATACTTACGCACAATACAGCCCGTTTTGTTTTATTTCAGAACCGTTGTAAACAAATTATCGACTTTGTATTCTAAAAACAGGAATACAGGCATCGATAGGCTACTCAATTATGAATTGTTTGCATCCTAAACGGTAATTAGCTGTTTTACCTAAACTGTTCAGCGGTGAACTCTCCCAAAAAAATCAATGAACTTTGATCCGACTGTACACAGTAACACTGGAGAAGTATACTCATTACATGTATTATAAGTCCTAAAAACTAATTGCTTATAATGATTGTATTTTACCTTATATGTTAAATTCCAGTAATATAATACGTAACGGAACGATTATTTTCAATAAACTCTGGTCGCTAACATTTATATATCAGATTTTAAAACAATAACGGAGGTATTTTATTATGCTTTTTCTTTTTCATTTTCTTTAGTTTTAGAATTTAAAAGATTTTATTAAATAAAGACAATTTACAAAAAGGTAATGTTTTAATATATTTCAAACAACTTACAAAATTTTGAAAGTAGCCTTTTCTTTATTTGTTTGATACCGATTTGAATTCAAAAATACTTTCATTGTTCCATTTCTTTGCGTTAGGAGGAATGTATATTTTTGTGTCTTGGAATATAAAACTTGAAATTATATTTTATACGTTGAGTTTTATTTAATTCTTGCGATTATTAATTTTAGATAATAAATCGGTAAATTAAAGAGTATTGGAACTCATCCAACTACATAGCAGTTATACCGTTGCTTATTTAACCTTCTAGATGACAACTTGGAAACAGCATTCAGTGACATAAGTGAAATTGGCAGAGTGGCTACATGATTATTGACAATGGGCATTTTGAACAGTAAACCAGATAGGGAGGTAAGTCATTATATCTATAATTTGATTTTACTCAGATTAACCATGTAATTGTAAATATTTAAAAGGAATACGATAAATTGTTTCACTCGCATTTTTATTAGAGTTTATACTTGCATTATGCAAATATAAAAACAAAATATCCCATTATACATGCAGACCTCTGATATCAGGGTCACATACGTGTCATGAAACTATTTCTCTGTAGTATTTATCATGACACATGTAACTTATTTCAGATCGAGGTCCAACCGTCTCTGCCTGGTTACATGAATCCAGTACCACCACAAACATGTGTAGACGACCTCCGATACCAGGGTCACATACGTGTCATGAAACTATTTCTCTGTACTATTTATCATGACACATGTAACTTATTTCAGATCGAGGTCCAACCGTCTCTGCCTGGTTATATGTATCAAGAACCACCCGAAACATGTGTAGACGACCTCCGATATCAGGGTCACATACGTGTCATGAAACTATTTCTCTGTACTATTTATCATGACACATGTAACTTATTTCAGATCGAGGTCCAACCGTCTCTGCCTGGTTACATGTATCCAGAACCACCCGAAACATGTGTAGACGACATTCGACCTCTAATATCATGGTACCAAGACGATGCCTCAGATGAAGAATTCAATTGGTCAGATTTAGATAAAGATGAAGCATTCATTGAAGAAAATTTAACTTCCATTCCTTCAGGTCAGTTAATACATTGAAATACAAATATTTCAGTTTAGGCAGTAACTTAATACATATCTGATTTAGGTCTTATCTTGCAAGTAGAAAATTATCAAACTTCAGCATTTTTAAAATTTTCATGCTCATAAACTGGTGCAATAGAATCGGAGTAGTTTACAAGTGTCCCATGTGCTTGTTTATGCATGTTCATGCATACGTTTGAGAAAAAGAAAAAACTGAATGGGTTATGTTTTATGATATGACGACGGGGACAGAGCGAGGTTGGGTTTACACCTAACCCAGGTTTAAGCCCCCCTGTGATTGTTGTATGTATGTATGTTTGTATGTATGTATTTATGTATGTATGTATGTATGTATGTATGTATGTATGTATGTATGTATGTATGTATGTATGTATGTATGTATGTATGTATGTATGTATGTATGTATGTATGTTACCAATTATCATTATTCTATGTTTTGATTGTGTTTGTGTTGTTGTTGTGACTTGAATGCTACTTCTCCTTTTGGACTTATAGACAATATACACACAATGTTTTTATCATCAACTACAAATTTCAGCACGATCAGCACCAGCCGCGCCTGATAGAACTCCAACAGCAGGTAAAAGGAGTATATCAAGTCTGACACGCCCCTTAACAAGCCGTCCTATCACAACGCCTTCTGGTCGAGGTCGTTCTTTATATTATCAAGAGAGAACAAGAAGTGTGACCAAAAATAGAGGCAGCTCGCTGATTTCGGCCGGAACATTACCCCTGCATGGATTCCATAGTCGCCAAGCCCCTCAGATAGAACGGATTTCGTTTTCTGTGGTTGATGATCACGCTAGAAAGGTTTCAGTTTAGTTTCCTTGAGTGTTCTATATAATGTTTATGTTTATGCTGGTTCTACTATATGTCATTTGAGTGCTTCACCTCGTTAGGCATATTTTTCCTTCTTTTATACTACACTCAAGATACCAGTCTTTTATACTACTATCCACATACCAGCCTTTTATATTACACTCCAGATACCCGTCTTTTATACTACACTCCAGATACCAGCCTTTAATACTACACTCTAGATACCAGCCTTTCATACTACACTCCAGATACTAACCTTTTATACTACACTCCAGATATTCGCCTTTTATACTACACTCCAGATACCAGCATTTTATACTACACTCTAGATACCAGCCTTTTATAATACATTCCAGATACCAGCCTTTTATACTACACTCCAGATACCAGCCTTTTATACTACACTCCAGATACCAGCTTTTTATACTACGCTCCAGATACCAGCTTTTTATACTACACTCCAGATACCAGCCTTTTAAACTACATTCCAGATACCAGCCTTTAATTCTACACTCCAGATACCAACCTTGTATATTACACTCCAGATACCAGCCTTTTATACTACACTCCAGATACCAGCCTTTTATACTACACTCCAGATACCAGCCTTTTATACTACACTTAAGATACCAGCCTTTATACTACACTCCAGATACCAGCCTTTTATACTACACTCCAGATACCAGCCTTTTATACTACACTCCAGATTCCAGCCTTTTATACTACACTCCAGATACCAGCCTTTTAAACTATATTCCAGATACCAGCCTTTAATACTACACTCCATATACCAGCTATTAATACTACACTCCATATACCAGCTATTAATACTACACTCCAGATACCAGCATTTTATACTACACTCCAAATACCAGCCTTTCATACAACAATTCAGATACCAGCCTTTAATACTACACTCCAGATACCTGTCTTTTACACTACACTCCAGATACCAGCCTTTTATACTACACTCCAAATACCAGCCTTTTATACTACACTCCAGATACCAGCCTTTTATACTACACTCCAAATACCAGCCTTTCATACAACAATTCGGATACCAGCCTTTGATACTACACTCCAGATACCAGCTTTTTATACTACACTCCAGATACTAGCCTTTTATACTACATTCCAGATACCAGCCTTTTAAACTACATTCCAGATACCAGCCTTAATACTACACTCTAGATACCAGCCTTTTTATACTACACTCCCGATACCAGCTTTTAATATACACTCCAAATACCAGCCGTTTGTACTACTCACCAGATGCCAGCCTTTTAAGCTATACTCCAGATACCTGTCTTTTACACTACACTCAAGATACCAGCCTTTTATACTACATTCCAGACACCGGATGGTATATAAGTGTAAATATTATATTTCCAATGTTGTAGAGATGGTATGTGATACCTCGGGACTGGCTTATAAGCGTCTATATTATTCAGGCCGGTGGACCGCACATGCAGACGTACACGGCGCTCATTGACTACCTCATCCAACCCGTTAGATACCATAAACTGCGTGAGCTATTAACAGCACGTGCCATAATCATTTGGTTGGCCTACCAGACTATAAGAACATCGCTGATCACCCAGGCCAATGTTGACACTCCAAAGGGGCTTCTGCAACTCCTAGCCAAACACAGGATTTCATACTCCGGTGCATACACTATTCTTTGCAGGTAATCATATACTTGTTGAAATTTGTTAGATCCAAGACAACGTCATATTTCCTTTTAATTTTCATACAATTTAAGCAATATTACAATAATATAATAAATTCAATGCAGAAATTCATAAATTGATACGGAAACTGCTATTTACCAGTTTCAATATAGGCTAGGGATTGTTTTGTACTCTAAAGTATTCAGAAATAAAATGTGACTCAAAATTGTGTATTAAGACAGTCAGAAACTAGTCACGACTGTATGAAAGATGTGCCAGTTATTCAGGTAAAAGTACAAAAGCATTCAATGGTATCGCGTGTATTTAATTCGCGTAAATAGTACTTTCACTTTAATCCAGCGCACTAGCTCGTACAACAAATTGAAATAAGATACTAGAAAATAAAAATGGTAAGATTGGTATAAATTAGTATTAGACAAACTTACTACATACACGGGAGTGCTGCCAATCATTATCGGCAACTGAGACGCGTACAATTTCCTCCATCGTGATTATGTTGACGCTATCAAAATGAAGCGGCTTGGGTACATTTTTAACATAATAAATATATATAATATGCATGAATATGTGTAACCAGTTGCATGTGACAGGCAATCTGGACACTCCGCATAGTATAAACATTTCTACAAGATTTGATCATGCAATTTTAGCCGTTCTATTAAGACAAAAGGTATTCTTAGCTAGGATGCTCCAAGTGTAAACATTAACAATGACTGGGTTCAACCTTCCTGACACCATTTGCAGATCTTTGCACATTGCTTTGTTGGCAGAAACTTTAATGTATCCCCATTGCTTATTGTCATATTGTCATACACATTTAGTTTGGTATCTAACATATTCTGAAAGATTAGTAGTATATCTGATATAGAAAAGAATCGAAATTAAACAAAATGAGAATCTAAAAACTACGAAAATATCTAATACAGACAGATCCAATGTACATAGTGCCTAAAATATAGCATTACTGCATTGACCCGCCTCTCATCCCTTATCCCATCCCCGTCTACATCACACTCCAATCTATTAATGTCTCAGAAGATACTTTATGTGTGTGTTTGCAGACACGCTGGTTTACAATGTGTTCTGGTCGATGGGGTTTCCAAACAACAGAGTTATGAGCCTGGTGATGCCATTACTGATACTCTGGAGGACGTCTGGACGGCAGTGTACGTACAAGATGGCTGGCAACTCGTTCATCCATTTTGGATATGCAAGGTATCGTATGCGCGTGTTCTAATTAATTTGTTTAAGGGACATATGTGTGTGTTGATAAAGTTTGATAAAAGGTTACCTACATTTTATCAAACCCGATATATTTTATTTGTAGTTTGACATGGTATATTTTCAATCGTAAATATCCAATAAAAAATGTTATTCTATAATTATAATTGAAAATGATTTAAATATAATATATTAATATAAATATATATCATACATTGTGAATGCGCATCTGAAAAGATCCCAAAAATCCAAATTCCGTTGTAGTGATTTCTAAAATCTCCCTTTATGAAATAACATACATATCCTTTTACTGTAACTTTATGATATAGAGGGTTTCTAAATCTGTCCTTTCTATAACATGTGAGTAGTCGTGAATCCTTAACTGGATTCTACTCATATAAAGCTATCAGTTTATTTATGTAAATTGTCCGTCCAGTCCAGATATGTTGCATGTAATACCATAGTATATAAGTCAAGGTTGACACCAAATTTATAGGTTTGGCAGATATCTTGATATTGTGTCTATGGTTTTGTTTGTAGCTAGGCGCGCTCGCCGTAATATGGTCTGTATATTTATATCTGGTTATTCACAACTTATTCTTAATAGCTTTATAAAATGCTGTAAAACGTTAACCATAATAAGTTATTGAGTTTTAGATTATTTTAGTTATGATTTCAGATTATACTTGGCCTATCCATTTTTATTAAAGGAGAAATACCTCAGAATAAATCTGAATAGAACAACTGTCCATCCCCAAATAACTGACAAACTTTCTCAAGTAAATATTTTGGACTAAGCGGGACTTAGTGATATTGAGACAGCATTTTAAACCACTCGGCCACGGAGGACATCGAGTTGTAGCTGATTATAACCAATGACTTCAGAAACGATATATCTCCTTCTACAACACTTTCAAAATTGGTACAGATGTAGGAGGATTGTCTAGTTCAGTGGAAGAGACTTATTTGCGAATCGGTTAACACTGGCTGCTAAGGACATCAGTGGAAATCGAACAAAAAGCAGATTAAGCTGTCCGTCCTTGCGATTTGCATTTGTATACTTAAATGACAATAGATAAACTTGTAATTTAACATTGTTTAAAGGAGACAACACACAAACGGGTTATATAATACATATTTGGCTATAATCATGGCTATTTTTGAACTTATGTAAGTATGACTTAAAAATCGAAGATATATGTAACTATTGTTTATATAATCGTTGAAGGGGTTATACGGAAACGGCGGATCCATTGACGACTGGATAAGCAGAGAGACAGAAGACGGGAAGCAGAAAAGATCTGATGTCATCAAGAAGTTAAAACTTCTCATGAAAAACTTTGTAAATGAAGACTATTTCATGCCTGCACCTGAAGTGTTCGTACATACTTGTTACGCAGACGAAACAAAGTGGCAGTTGTTGCCACCAGAACTCTGTATCAGATCACGTGAAGAGTTCATGTCTCTTCCGTGCATTTATCCCGCCTTTTTTAGGCTTGGGTTACGACTTATGAGCGAAACAAACTGTGTCCTACAGTCCCATGGAGGCATGTGTAAAATTGGGATAGTTTGTGAGAGAAATACAGCACATAGACTAAATTTAACATACGAGTTGAGTCTGATGGAGACAACTCACGAAAGCACGGATATACTGTTCCCAAATATGCACAGACTTGTTGCCAATATACGGCATAACAGATGGTTCCATTTCGAAATTAGATTTCCTATAGAAGGCACGTTTAAACTGGAAATTCAAGGAGGTTATCATAACTCGCATTCCATGAGGCTTTGTCGATTTAGAATAGTTTGTAGGAAACGCTACTCTTACTTCAGATACTATCCAAGTTATCCAGATACATTAATGTGGGGTCCAGGTCCTGTCTGTGATGAGGCAGGCCTTCTCTTACCATCAAAACCAACAGGCACTGTAATGCTCTATCCTAACCGCAAATCCCCTCTTATTAACGCATTAAACGAGCCTGTAACGTATCAAAAGAGAACGTTTAATTTTCTGTTACATCCAGATATAAAACGAAACACTGAATATACTGTTTTGTTGGTTGGCCGCTTATTAGAAGATGAAGGGGATGAGGTTACCCCATTAGAGGCAGATGGACAGTTGAAAAACCTTAATAGAAAACGCAGAAAGCTGAAGAAGGTAGAAGTTGAACCACAAAAACCTGACTATTCCCATTGTGTCAGGTGCTTTATTGATCAAGATAATCAGCAATTGGATATAGAAGCGACAGTGCCACACGAAGGCGAATTTGCTTTGATCGTCAAGGCGAGAGGATATACGGTGTTGAAAAATCGCACTAAAGTTTACAACGAAGAGAGACCAGTGTGTTACTACCTACTTCGTACAGCAGACGAAGCACATAGAGAAGTAAGTATTGACTTACGTGAAAAGTGTATTATTAGTTTTCTATTCTCTTAATCTCACAACCACCGAGTTTTTAGACTTTTTTCTCTTTAAAAACACTGAGTTCAAGGAAATTAGTAAAACGTAGATATCCTTTATTTATGCAAATTGTTAATATCTGAACTGCAGGCACACTGAATTAAATTTGATGTTCGCGCTTCGTCTTTCGATATCGTAACCTTCTCAGCAAACTTAAACATTTAAAGACGAACGAATATCAAACTGACTTCTATCTGCTTTACTTGTAAAATCGTTGATCTCCGGATTTATAATACATTTTATAAAGAAAAAAAAACATCTTCAGTTTGTCATCACATTACTCAGTCAGACATATTCAGGCAACGATTAAGACAATAAATCGTTGGCTGCTTCTAGGCTCTGAGAAGTAATATGTTTTTATTTCCTTATTAAAATGTCATCAAATTATATGTATTACATGTGTTTGTGTTGTTGTTGTGGTTGTACTCTGTGAAAACTACACATATTTTATTGATTCTTGTCATCGTGACATTTTTCGTATAAGAAAGTTAAGTGTTAATTATTGGAGATGGAGTACACATACAACAGCAAGCTTTACTTAAGTAAAGTAATGTGTAACAAGAAAACATTTCCAGTCCTGCTTGAGATGTCATCTACTGTAAATCATTATTTCCACTAATAAGATATTCAAAGCATATAGAATAGAATTTGCGTATATTCGTCTTTAGCTTCAAACCGGAAGCACTGAGTTCCAATTTAATACGACATATGTATGTAATATATTTTACACCAGACCGTACATCAGAAGTTGGCAAGAGCAGAACTGCAGACTGTTACCAAGGGTAACGCGAAAGAAGCTATTCGTAAGGCCATAGATAAATGTCTGAGAGTGAGTATTGATAACAGCGATGACGACGTGGCGGCTGGAGAGACGAAATGGGAATACCTTATGTTTAAAAAAGGTATTACAGCTTCAAAACTCTCAATAGTTAAAATGATTTATAAATTTTTCTCTACTATTTATTTAAGAACGTATTAGTTTAATATAATATAAATAATTGTTATATATTGTAAATAGAAAATTGCAATTTATATTGTAAATAGAAAAAATTGCAATATGATATAAAAATAAATTACGTTCGATGTCTTTTGTGCAGAAACCTCATTAATAATAACCAACTGATAAATGGATCCCTTGAAAACATATAACAGGTATAAGTAAAGAAAACATCAAACTCAGTATTATTGACTCTGTTCATCAGAGGTTATATTCATAACAGGCACAACAGCACATGAACTAGTTTAGAAAGTAAAATACCCAACAAACCTGTGTGACGCTCTATTTTTAAATCAAAACCTCTGCAGCCTAATTTTGTTTGTTTACAATAGTTTCTTTAAACTTTTTTATTACTAATTATTACCAATTTACGTTAAAAAACTTATTTACTTTTTATCATATTTACAATGCTTCTATCTATCGCCTTAAACCACTGTTCAGTACGTTGTGATGTCATGACTGACTATCAATTTTAGAACTCAATGACGCAATACATCGTCGTAACCTCAGAATCGTCAACGAAAAACTGCAGATGGTTTCACAGTATCGACACAGAACTGCACTTATGTTTCAAATTCGACTTCTCTTCAAACTTCGAAAGCAACTGAAACTGCTTTGGGAATTTCGCCAAGACATTCCGACGCTGAGGGACGCCGGTTATGAGCTAGCGCAGATGGTTGATCCTCCATCTGAAGTTCATATAACTCTGGGTGCGGTGTTGCTGCTACTTGAAGAACAAGAGAAATATCTAGATGTAATGTATTTTGTAATATAAATGTCATATTTCCTACTTGTATGTAATTGTGACGGTGTACACATGTCACTAGTGGTCTGTTCTATCACACGTATATAAAGTTAAAATAATGCCAGAATGAAGATGTAGAAAAAAACTCGTTTTAACGGGAAACACCTTATTACGAAAAATTTCAAAAGTTTATCGGAATATCGAGTTAAAACAACTTGTAACGACTAGTTTCGAAAGTCGCCAAAACGACTCCTTATAACGACTGTTGAAACCCGTTATTACGATAAATGTTCTCATTATTACTACTGTAGTCTGTAATTGTAAGTGTATCGTGTAATTGTGTTTGTTTATTACATCCATGTTTTCCAATGTTATTTTTGTTTTTGTTTCGAATAGGGTTTAATGCCAGTTTCAACACATGTCAGGTTATTCATGGCATATCCAGTTTTACTGGTGAATGAAGACATTGGGACGAATCTTAGTAGAACCACACTTTTTCCGTAAATAGCTTGCCAACTTTCTCACAGATAATTCGCAGATTGAGCTGGGCTACGTCCTCAGCGGTAAAGAAGATGTCTTAGCCCACTCGGCCATTGTGAACCCTTTACATTAATGCACAGTTACCTATGCTTATATAACATGTGATAGTATATACCTATCTTGTATCTTAGGTATTTTATAACTATTGTATTGTTTCTCAGAACTGGGACTTTATTGTTCACCAACTTGTTAGTCCGCCGGGAGGTCATACTGATCCACCAATAACGAAGAAAATGTATCTGATCGCTGAAGTGTATCCTTCTAAGAACACAAAAAGAAAGATCAATGCACTTCTTTCGGAGTTTGATGTTGAGAAAGTGAACAGAGTCAGTCCAGCAGCCGCAAAATTTTATTTTTGGGTAAGTCTTACAACCTTATTTGTAATATTCTGGTGAAGTATGTATGAATGTTACGATAGACATGTATTTTAACATTCTAAGTATTAAATTTTATTTACTAATCTTGAATTATGTTTTTTGCTTATGTTATAAGATTTTATTGTGCATTTGAAAATATAAAATATTTTCTAAATACATGTAGCAAGGCCACTTCAACAATAAAACAACATAATATGGCATGAATAATTACAACCATAATGCAGACATACGAGAAAACAGAGCGGAACAGCCAATGGCAAAAAATATTGGTTTGAATCAATGTTGGTTCGAAACAATGTTGATTTGAAGTTGCACCCAGTGTTGTTCTTTCCTTCGTTCCCATGCCAAACAATGAGTGTCAAAATGTAAATGGTGGAAACACAGTCATACTTTATTACTTTGGCAATACGTTTGTACCTATTTCAAGAAAGCTTTATCTTGTTGATTTGCCGATATGGGCTAAAAGCCAAATATAGAGACAAAAAATATCTATTTTCCTACTTACACTTTCGTACATAAGTACGTATATATTAAAAATTGTATTATATGTCGAACAGGTACAAAAAGTCATGGCTGTTTTACAAGATGTAGATTTCAACTTTGACTATCAACTTGAACCAGACATAGAAAAGCAAGGAGTTATCAAGGAAGACGACGCTCTGCTAGAACACAACGAAAGTTTATAAACTCCACTGAAAATTATCTAGCTTCAAGTTTTAAGCGGGGTGGTAGTCTAAAGGATATAGTGTTGTCCGCTTACGCCAGAGGTTGCAGATTCGATCCCCAGCTCTACCCGATGCCTCTCATAAAACAACACTCAGTACTGGTACTACCCAGGAAGCGGACTCGAGATTGGTTCATATAAGCTCTGTGCTTTCATCGCAATCGAGCTAAATTAAATAAGTATAAACTAAGTTTGTCTGTAACGAATATAAAACATGTCATCGTTGGTAATGTTCATAATTTATGCGATCGTGCATTTAAGTTTCACGGATGTGACCTTTGTAAGGAGATGTATATTAAAGATATATAAGTGTTTATAACGCTCATTTGGTGCAAAAAGGTACCAAGTGCCTTTTATTTCATATACACTTGGTACCTTATTGTATCAATGGGGCGATATTCATTTGTTTAAATGCGTATGATTGTATACTATCGGTACAATATGCATATGATTGTATACAATCGGTACAATATGCATTTCTATACGTTTAATTTTCACACGTGTCAAAATATGTGTCACTAGTTTTCTGATCAATACACATGATATTTACATTCCTGACGAACGTGTGCAAAAGCGTCTGCTATAGTTAAACTGAATGCTAAAGCCGACATTAAAACAAGCTTTTAAGATTCTCATCATGACCTATAGTAGTAGTTAAGTGACACTGTTTTTATCTTCACATGTGTCTAGAGCTAAAACTGATAATACACGGTAATGCGTCCGTGGGGTATGAGCAATAATATTTCTGTTTATATCCAATTACAGTGTCAGTAAGCTTTTTCAGTATATATGCATGTTGAAAGTTAAAGATTAACTACAAAGTATATTTTACTTTTTATTTGCCGATTAAATGTTTTTGTTATAAATCTGCTCATAGTAAATGTACAAGAATAATAGGTGATATTTTAATTAGTATATAATCATTTATGTAGCTCCGATTGCAAAGAAAGCCTCTAGCTTATATGGACCTTTGTCGAGTTGGATAGAACCAGTACGGAGACTTTGAAATGCTGTATATTTAAGATGCTATAATAACATTGGTATTGTAATAGTGTTCAATATCAAAATGTGAAACTTGGATTCGATTAGTGGTTTTATGAAAATGTATCGAACGGAGAACTGGAAAAGGCTGACTGCCAATTGATTGATTGATTGGATATTCAGCGTCATTTTTATGTCATCGTAGGCTTACAGACGATCAGTTAACCTAACCACTGTTTCATGGGATCCTGAAAGATTAACCAGTATTCAAGCACGTCCCATCTCCGCAAGTAGCTAACAACGTTCTTACTAGAATCAGCGATGAGAGACTATTAATAATGAGACACAATGTCGTATATTAATCATCACGGAGATTGTTGCCGGGCGGTGATTCGAACTCACGACCCCTGGATTGTTAGTCGGACACTTTATCGACTGAACTATTCGGGCCCGGCTAAAAGATAACAAAAAGTGTTTTACAGGATTTAAACGAACAGAATACTACATCAAATGCATTAATATGTCCACAAGAACATTTTGTTCTGATTTCCCTGGAGGCCGTTTCAAATAAGTAAAATACTAAATTGCTACATAATTCTTACTTAAGGGTCACAAAGTACAGTTTTAAACCTATTTAAACCCTACTCAGATTTGATATAACAGAGTTATTACGGCAATTTCAATATTAGTTGGTTATAAAGAGTGTTTCTGTACCAATAACAGATATATATGTGTTACCTATGAGGGCATATTTGATTACTATAGTAGTTTTATTGCTACTTTCGCCTATTGAATACTTAATCTATAACAGTTTCTTAACATCGTTTATCGTTAGGAAAACTCGACATCTGGAATGACGATATTGTTTTCTGTTTGTTTAATGATAGATTAAATCATCAATATAAGTAATTTATTTTGTCATTTTGTCAGATGTACATTCTCAATAAATTATATATCTTCTACTTAATAGCAAGGAAGAAAGCATTGGAAATGCAATACCATAAACGCATTTTGTTGACTTTTTACTTTAAGGTGTTTCTCTGCACAAAACCTTTTTGACGTATTTTTCAGTTGAATAAGATTTTTGATACGAATGAATATGTTGAATTTGTTGTCACCTATACTAGCACAAGGAAACATGGATTTCAAACGCATAACTTTCTCTTTTTATTGTTTCCTCTCAATAATTACTTTAAACGTACATAGATCTAGTGGAAATATGAACAACAAATAAGAGTGGTTTTATACGTGTAGTGAATCCTTGTAGTGTTAATGATAAAAACATTGGACATGGACATATGGGCTGTTAGATTGGCGAGGTCTGGTGTACACTCGTCTCCACAACCTTTGCAACTCGGGCTGCAATCAACGGCTATGTCTCCAAATCACAAAGCATTGATTCTCGATATCCTCATACAATCAGACTGGTATTAAGTAATATATTAAGATATACATGATAAGATACAGCGTCATGAAGTAATAGTTCGTACTTAGTCCTCTTTAGTTATACTTTGGAAGTTAATATTCATTACTCCAACAATGCTATAAAAATGATCTCTGAATTGATGATTTGCGAAGTCAAAAATGTCCAAACATCTGACCTGACATGTTTATCATGTGAAAAATCTCAACGAATCGCAAATTCAGCAGCTGTTAAAAGATCCTAGAAACTTCTCATAAATCATGCTTAAGGATGTTTTTTCTTAAAGTTCATCATGCCTATGGCATTAAATATTACTAGATTGTTTCTGCCTGGTTTTAAAATACCGTTATATTACACTCAGTCTAACATTAAAGAAACATTTATTTGAAATTTTGTAAAAAAACAGTTATTGCCCCTTTTTTTTATAAAATTGCTGTATGTAAAATATATAAGTACTTCCATGGCAAATTCCTTCCACATATTTACTTGAAACGTTGCATACACGATCAACATCGCGTGAAAATGTAAATGTGATGCAGAGTTTTTGCCCTTTGCACTTCATAAAATGGATGTGTTTACAATATTTAAGAACTTGTGTGAATTTCTCCATCAGATTTACTTGAAACATTACATACACGATTATTATCACGTGTAGATGTGCGTGAGGTAAACTGTGTGACACTTGCTTAAATCCATGCAAAGTTATTGCCTTTGTTTTAGATTCTATTGCTTCCACAGTTTGCAGACAATTTACTTGATACTTTAAATACATGATCAACATTAAATATTAATCTGTTTGACATAAATGTTATGGTGCTGACATAATTAATGCGGAAGACATTTATCACATTAAGAGACATTTCTAGTTAAACAATATTCTTTATTGTTTATTTTTTGGTCTTTTAATAGGGTGTTAAGCCATTTTGAAAACATAACATGTTATATATGTGGTATCCCGTTTACCAGGTGGAGGAAGTTAAGAATTATATATCACAATACAGCCACCGCCCTTCCACAAGTAACTGGTAAACTTTCTCAAATAAAGATTTTGGCCCGATCCAAGCCCACGACTTCAACGGTGAGAGCCAGGTGACCAAAGTCCGTATTCACCAGCCATTCTTGAGAATATTTTTAAATTTGAGCTTGAAAATCCAAATTTCAACTTTAGATGTCAAGTTTACAATGACAGATATAATAATTGTGGGAGTGAATTTGACTATATATCAGATGTCCCTACATGCTTGCAAATGTTGGCGTCAAATAATTGTCTCTTTGGGTGTTTTTTTTTTCAAAATTGAATCTTCAGTTCAAGTCTAAGAATATTCTTGAGAATGGTTGGTGAATACCACCCCAGATACATTAATACAGACCAATTGTTACTAACACACTGATGTAACAATATTACTTACAGATAACAATAACAATGATGCTTTTTTAATGTTGTATTTAATACATCAACAACAACAATTGCAAAGGTGCTATGATATTTATGTATAAATGAATATCTATATAACAAAACAAATGAACAGCGAAAAAAGTTTTAAACTAATAGTCCAGGTCACTACGCAAGTTTTGTGTCCATTGTGTGGAATCAGTTATACCCCTGCCACGCATACGAGTTGACCACGCCCATTTGGTTGTAGGGTGAGGACGTGACGCGTCTATCGTGGTCAGGTATCTTCTCCTTCTTTACTGTCGTTAACCTCGATAGCTGTAAAGAACAATGAAACAAACAACTGAAGTACAGTAGTACATTTTTTACGTTATATGAACCTTTAAAAAATAACGATTATTTACGTATATTAATCATATATGATTTGAACACTAACCTAAACTTGTTTATAATATACTTACACATATTATATAATTGAGAGATACTTTCATTAAAAATGCTGTTGGGTATTTTTTACAATTGGTTTAGCATACTCCATGACCTCTTTAGTAACGTCATTTAGTAAGTTTTACAATTGGTTTAGCATACTCCGTAACCTCTTTAGAAACGTCATTCAGTATTTTTTACAATTGGTTTAGCATACTCAGTAACCTCTTTAGAAACGTCATTCAGTATTTTTTACAGTTGGTATAGCATACTCAGTAACCTCTTTAGTAACGTCATTCAGTATTTTCTATAATTGGTATAACATACTCAGTAGCCTCTTTAGTAACGTCATTCAGTATTTTTTACAATTGGTAAAGCATACTCAGTAACCTCTTTAGTAACGTCATTCAGTTATTTTTACAATTAGTTTAGCATACTCCGTCACCTCTTTAGTAACGTCATTCAGTATTTTTTACAATTGGTTTAGCATACTCCGTAACCTCTTGAGTAACGTCATTCAGTATTTCTTTACAATTGATTTAGCACACTCCCTAACCTCTTTACTAACGTCAATTCAGTATTTTTAACAATTGGTTTAGCATACTCCGTAACCTTTTTAGTAACGTCATTCAGTAATTTGAAGCAATCAAAACCCGCAGTTCATAGGAATTATATCAGCCATAATTAATCGCCTAATAATAATAATAATAATAATAAAACAAACCATTTCGTTTATTTCTTCCGGCTCGAGTTTCTTGCCAGTTCGAATGTATGCCCGTTCTTTAGGTGTTGGCACAAAGTACAGCCTATTCACGACCTGGTCCACCTCATACTCCGTAAGTTTTTGATGACCCATTTCAAAAACTGGCTTCAATATTGTTCCCCATGGCAACTTGCTGGTTTCAGGACGGACTGACGAACGAGTTGAACTAGCCATGGTAATTTTGTGTTTACCTTAATAATGCAACAATGTATTAAATCAATAGACATAAACAAAAAGTACTTTACAATAATAGTCTATCCCAGAACCTGATATCTGCCGAATCAATTGTAAAAAACAGGGCATCTTATTCCTGTCCCACAATTCATACTAAACTGTGACGTCTTTCAATCATTCTATGAAGCAACTAACCGATCAACGTGCTCAAATGTGGCATTCTCAACAGAGCTATTTAACGGACCTTATAGGGAGAGCTGGGTCCGTTCTTAAAACTGTTACACTGATATCATCGTTCTCTTAACAGCAACCACCAGTCTCGGATGAATTTCTAGAAAAAACATATAGACCTGTAAAGACGATACCTTGTGTGAAATTAAATGGTTACAAAAACAGAATAATTTCACTATTAGTTCTCAGTTATTATTTGTATACTAATGACAATTTTACTATCATATCTCAGTTATTATTTTTATACTAATGACAATTTCACTATCAGATCTCAGCTATTATTTGTATACTAATGGAAATTTCACTATCAGATCCCAGTTAGTATTTGTATACTAATGGCAATTTCACTATCAGATCTCAGTTATTATTTGTATACTGATGACAATTTCACTATCAGATCTCAGGTATTATTTGTATACTTATGACAATTTCACTATCAGATCTCAGGTATTATTTCTATACTAATGACAATTTCACTATCAGATCTCAGTTATTATTTGTATACAAATGACAATTTCACTATCAGATCTCAGGTATTATTTCTATACTAATGACAATTTCACTATCAGATCTTAGTTATTATTTGTATACAAATGACAATTTCACTATCAGATCTCAGCTATTATTTGTATACAAATGACAATTTCACTATCAAATCTCAGGTATTATTAGTATACTAATGGCAATTTCACTATCAGATCTCATTATATATAATTGTATACTTATGTTACTGATTGTATTAAGGTCGTATTTTTTAAGCAATACAGGTGTGTTTTGCTTTCTTTTAAACAGAGCAGATTTCAATACTAGCCCCTTGTGGGTTTTAAAAAAAATAATTCTATGTTCGTCTATACGTTTCGTTGTTAAACAAAACGATATAGTCTGAACTAAATAACATACTTTATAGATGAGATTAAAATCAAATGTGTTAAACAAAACCCATTGATATATTTGCAATACTCTAAACTTGAATAATATGATATTCAAATCATAAAACAATACGTGACTGATATAATACAAGAATAAATGAATGCCATCCAAAAATGTTTTAGCTGATAAGAATTAGTTCTCTTTAGTCAATCTCGGACAATGTATCCCATTCAGAGCAAAATTGTGTATTTTTCAAAATGATATTCACATCCCAGTAGATGAATCGTCTCCTTCATTAAATTTTGAAGTCAATGCTTTCTTCTTGCAAAGTTTTCATGAACTGATATTCTTGTATATCAACTAAATGCATATATAAACATAATCATGTAATAAAACAATAATTAACACAAATGTGCGTTTTTATCAATTCGTTATAAATACATTTCATCTACAAGTTCGCATATACAAACGATGCGACAACTGGTATAAATACATTTTCATTTACAAGTTCGCATATACAAACGATGTGACAACTGGTATAAGTACATTTTCATTTACAAGTTCGCATATACAAACGATGTGACAACTGGTATAAGTACATTTTTATTTACAAGTTCGCATATACAAACGATGCGACAATTGGTATAAATACATTTTCATCTACAAGTTCGCATATACAAACGATGCGACAACTGGTATAAATACATTTCATCTACAAGTTCGCATATACAAACGATGCGACAACTGGTATAAATACATTTTCATTTACAAGTTCGCATATACAAACGATGTGACAACTGGTATAAGTACATTTTCATTTACAAGTTCGCATATACAAACGATGTGACAACTGGTATAAGTACATTTTTATTTACAAGTTCGCATATACAAACGATGCGACAATTGGTATAAATACATTTTCATCTACAAGTTCGCATATATAAACGATACGACAACTGGTATAAATACATTTTCATTTACAAGTTCGCATATACAAACGATGCGACAACTGGTATAAATACATTTCATCTACAAGTTCGCATATACAAACGATGCGACAACTGGTATAAATACTTTTTCATCTACAACTTTGCATATATAAACGATACGACAACTGGTATACATACATTTTCATTTACAAGTTTGCATATATAAATGATGCGACAACTGGTATAAATACATTTTCATTTACAAGTTTGCATATATAAACGGTGCGACAACTGGTATAAATACATTTTCATCTACACGTTTGCATATAAAAGTGATGCGACAGCTGATACAAATATTATTTCATCAACCTTTAAATAAAATGTTTAATACCTTTTTACATTATAATTATATCCATCTACTGTGCCAACAAAATCTTCTCTGCTCAGGAGACAAGGTTTACCAGAAGGTCGTTGTCGACAGGACAGATATAATCTAATTATCGCCTAATTTACAACGTGTGATAGTCATAACCTAATAATAACAGATTTGTCAATTAACAAATATCAATGAATAATGATCAACTGATGCATACAGTAGATGGTATCAGTTGTTTTACCCCATACACTGTTAGACAAGGGTACATAGATGAACAACGGACAACTATCCGCACGTTTATCTTAATACATAACAATACCATGTATCGTACTTTTTTTTTCTCCAACAGATCTATATTTTAAAGGAACTGGCGAAAATTTTGTATGTTTTGATGAATGTTCACATAACACTGTTTCTGAACCCTTATACCCACACAATGTAAATATAAAAAAAATAAGTACTATAGCGTAGTAGACCAGCACTAAGTTTATGCAGACAAAGTGTCAAAGACACCACATATATGCCAGCGACTTATCTACATACAAAAACGGACGAGGGACTGTTCATCGCATTTTGACAGAACACTTGAACATGCGGAAACTTAGAGCTCGGTGGGTACCGAGATTATTAACGGAAGACAATATGGAAAGAAGAGTAAACGCTTGAAAGAAGTTCTTTACTCGGTTTCATAACGAAGGGAATGAATTCCTGGATAGAATCATCACGACCGATGAAACGTGACTATATCATTTATGATCCTGAAACCAAGAAACGATCCAGACAATGAAAGACAGATTCTTCACCCCCTCCTAAGAAGACACGGTGGACCAAATCCACTGAGAAACATATGTACATATTCTTTATGAACAGGTCGGGGATGGTACTTCAGCACGCTGTTCCTCCTCATACTAATGTCAACGTAAAATATTCCTCCAAGGTAAACGAAACTAAATTATAGATGATTCCTACATGTTATGGGCCCAAATATTTTTTTAAATAAAACTAAATATATGTAAAATTGTTGAAAATAAATGTTATATACGCAGTTAAATACATTACAATTTATATGCCTATGATTTACATTATCTGCTTTTAATGTTTTACGGCGAGATCTTGTACAAGCCTTACAATGGAAGAGACCTGCCTGAATGTTAGATAGAGTGTTACTACACCAAGACAACGCCCCAAGCCATTATGCAGCATCCACGCAGCCTGAGATAAGTGTGTTGGAATTCCAAATAATTGAGCACGCTTCTTACTCGCCAGACTTAGCGCCCACAGGAAATTTGACGATTTTTGTGAACTGTCAGTGGCCACACAGTCTGTTGTAGCTGTTATCTCGACTAAGAGTTGTATCAGGACATTTTTTAACAATGGGTCAAGAGACACGAGAAGTACATTAAGTGCAATGGTGACTATATCGAGAAAATTTGAACACCAACGTTTAACATTAACGTTGAATAATATGTGTTGACGTTGTAACGTCAAAATGTACTGCCCCGCCTCCGGTACCCCTGTGTAATAATTACGCTATTTATCACTGGCGATTTTTCTTGTCTTTATCACATCCCGTTTTATCAAATGTTATCAAAAGTCTACGCAATTCTTTGACAACCCTTGTACATTTACGTCTGTGGATTAATATGTCCGTATTGTTATATGTTTCTGGGTGTAATACTTATGATTTTCATGATTTAACCTGAGTAATTCTAATTTCAACATTGATGTGTGCCCCTTTAATAATTATTAAGACTCCTTTGCGTTACTGACATGTTAATACAGTTTCTCGCTGTGGGTTAAACTAACGGTTTACTGTGTAATCAAACAAGTGTCTCATCATTGTAGCTAAATTGTTATTAAAGCATGAAAGATTAACTGCGCAATTTGTTGACATGGGGTACATATTGTGACAGTGCCCTAGATCTCTAAATATATCGACGCTGTACATGTTTTATTAAATGCATTTAAAATGTGAAGTTGTTATATAGTTTATTAACGTCTCAAGATATGTGAGTGTTTATAATACAGAAATATGATATAACATATGTCATTCTTTATAAGAATAATAGGAAACGAAAATAGACAGGCCACAGAGTCACCATTGTTCTTAAAAGAATTAATGCAATAAATGGAAAAAAATAAGAGAGAAAAAACTTCTTCTATAGTTCCTTGCTATAGTCAATGGCGGATCTGCCAGGCGTATGCTCCCGCCACCCCTCTTAACTGCCATATTTTATTGAAATTAATTGTATTTTTTTTTCTGAAAAATGTTTGTCCATTCAGATTTTGTGTTGCGCCCCTCCCCTCGAAACTGAAATCTTGGATCTCCGCTGGTAGTTACCGTATAACAAGTTTTGTACCGTAGAATAAAATTTTGATCAGCTCTACCAATTAAACTTCTATGGCAGATTCTTATAAACCTTATACGCCTTAACATCGTAACTAGTCAGCGTTATACAGACGCTTTAACATCGTAAATAGTCTGCGTTGTACAGACGCTTTAAGGTGTAAGTAAGCCCACCATTAACTTTTGTTCTGTATTCTATAATAAATAAAAAAAGATTGCATGACGATTTAGCATCATAACCAGTCATAACTTGTCAGCGTTCTACAGACGCTTTAAGGTGTAAGACAACCATTAATTTTTGTTCTTTAATTTATAGTAAATAAACCAAGTTTACATGACAATTTAACATCATAACCAGCGTTCTACATTAAATTTTACAGGAAGTGTGGGGATGACATCAAACGAAATTTATAAAGTTTGATTGAGCGTTGTATCAAATTGGTCAAAGTTTACATAATCTAGCAGATAAACTGCTATATTACCTTTACAACTTGCTGTCCCATTAAACACAATGTGATAAAAACTGTCAAAAATATTGTAGCAAATATTAAACCTGTGATTACCAATAGGAATACAATACTGATCAATGGCTATATGGATCACAGTTATATGTTATCTGATCAAATAATTATTTTGAAAAACACAACGCCCCAAAAAAGGAATTATGAAATACGAGACACCGTGTGCGCCACCAGCATTGGCCATATTCGATAGGCCATTTTCAGGCAAATTGAATGAGGTTCATGGAACCATAAATTACAACAACACTCGGTCTAAAAAATCAGAAAATACATCAACACTGAATCACGGGAACCAGAAATTATACCAACACTGAATCAAAGTAACCAGTAATTACACCAACACTGAGGCAAAGGAACCAGAAATTACATCAACGCTCAATCATAGGAACCAGAAGGACACCAACACTGAGCCAAAGAAACCAAAAATTATAACACCATTGAGTCAAAGTAACCAGAAATTACAACACTATTGAATCAAAGTAACCAGAAATTACACCACCACTGAGTAAAAGAAACCAGAAATTATAACACCATTGAATCAAAGTAACCAGAAATTACAACACCACTGAGTCAAAGTAACCAGAAATAACACCAAAACTGAGTCAAAGAAACAAGAAATTATAACACCACTGAGTGAAAGGAACCAGAAATTACACCAACACTGAGTCAAAAGAACCAGAAATTACATCAACACTGAGTTAAAGCAACCAGAAACTACACCAACATTGAGTCAAAGCAACCAGAAATTACAATAAAACTGAGTCAAGGTAACCAGAAATTACAACAACACTGTGTAAAGAAAACCAGGAATTACACCAACACTGAGTCAAAGTAGGCTACGAGTCAACCTTTTATCACCGCCGCACACCATGCATACTGCAGTAACAGTAACATCTGATAAACGGTTTCCTTTGACACAAAACGAAATCAAGAAATGAAAATGACAGCCACATGTACGCCCAAGACTCCAGTATTTTTGCAAAGTGCGATCGTACTTATGCTATAAATATATATATATATAAGCTTCCCATATGGTTGATGCCCTCAGAAGAGTGTTAGTATTTTTAAAGTTTGTGGGGATAGTACAGGATATGTCGTTTCTTCTGATTCTTTAACATGTTCGCTGTATAGCACCTTCACCCTCGGTTTAAAGTCCCATCAGAACGACTTTTAGAATTTGAGTTGGCCAATCCCGGAAATCGAGTCCGCAACTCCGAGAATAGAAATCTCGTGCTCTACCGACTGAGCTAATAACATCCGTGTCCTCACGACTAGTTTTACCATTTATAAATAGACTGGTTCCCAGCATTGACTTAACAATTATCAAAACACTGAGCCTACTAACAACTTATAACAAAGAAGATACACGGAAGTCATGACGAAAAGTCCACTGGCAAAAAAAAGATAAAATGTCGAGAGTGAAATAGGGTACTTTAAACTTTGAGGACCGCCTATTTAAGAAATGTTCAATTTGTTCTAAGTGTGGGGGATTGTTTTGTCATTTTTGGAAAGTGATGTTCACTTTGTCCATGGTTTTACAGTATAAGAACATAATTTTATTTCTTTATTATGTATTATCAACAATTGTACTTTTCTTTCGGAAATCTTCATACACCTTTAACCGGCCAATCCAGTTTCTACCATATATTAATCAGAAATTGCATACTAATTTGTAACATTCCCCATAAGTAATGAAGCTTTCCCGATTAAGTAGGCCAGTAAGTGCAGTTAAAACATGCTTTACCTATAACATACCATATTTAAGTCTCACCATAGTTAATACACAGTATATATATAATATAAAACATTACAATTAAAATAGTGCCATTCTGTAAAGAATTATAAGAGACAAGATATAAAACATATCAAAACATATTTTAAACAAATTTATCACATAACATAAATATAAATTATAACATAAACAAACAAACCAAGCTTGTAAAAAATCCTAAAAAAAAAGACGAAAATACAATAATATCAAAGGATCTACTGGAAACACAAAACGTACCCAAGAAAAGAAAATACATGTAGCAGACAATGTTTTATTGAGTTTGTTCATGGAGGGTTCGGAAATAAGAGATACCCCCCTAAACTCTGGTTCTACACTGAATGCTGTCCATGATTCTAAGGAACCAAAATATAACAAAAACACTAAGTTTAAGGACTGGTCGCCACACTGCGATGAATGATGTTGTAAACAGTAGTGGCATGCTCTTCTATAGATACTGAACGGAACAGCTAACCCACCAGTTTTGTATTTCCTATATATTCGTCAAAATACTGAGTAACGTTATCAAAATTTGTATACGACATTAACAGACAATTATGTATTGATTTTACATAGCAGTGTCCAAACTTCAAGGAAATTGCTTTGATACTTTTTGAAAAAATACATAAAATGACAGGTACATAAAACGTCAGGTGGCGGGTTAGCTGTTCCGTTCAGTATAGTTCATATGATATATATAATTTGATAAATCAATTAAAAAACTACTTCTGCGTAACCCTTAAAACAAATATGCAAGTAACTTTCTTCTTGGCGTTCACCCTTATTCTCTGATTGGTTATCGCAGTGTAATAGACATAGACATAGTTTATTCAGTAGTGTAGGCCACTGACCAAAAATACAATAAACATATACACTGTGTACACAAACATTGGAGCGACACCAAAGTAGAACGGAATAAAAAAAATGAAAGCATAAATTAACTTTAAATAAGTATTTGTTAGGTTACATTTATGGAGTTATATTTTCTAATTCCAGTTTTCTTTGATCAAAAGCATAAAACAAGAACTTTGAGATATATATAATATCATGTTTGTCTAACGAGGATATAATTGTATAAAATAACTTTAAAGAACTAGATCTTAGCCAGGCATCTTTAAAGTATAGTACTCTAAGGTGTTCTTGAATTGGACATTCGAAAAAGAAATGAAACTCATCTTCAATAACATATATATATGAATTATGACAAAATAAGCAAAAGTAAAGACCCATATGTCTTCCTTCTTCGATCATTAAGTATTACAAGAGCATCCAAAATATGACAATGTCTTTCTTGATTTGTATGGTAAATTCAAACTTAGATATGATTCAATATTAAGCAATAACTTGAAATGCCGAGACAACGGAACTGGATGGGGTAACATGAAACTTGAATATGTATGTGGAAACAACGAAATGAACAGGGTTGTAAGTGGCATTTAAAAAAAAAAGGATTATATTAATACTTAACCTTCTAATAAAAGTGCACTAACTAAAAGCTGTGTCGAACTATTAATGAACCTCTTATTACGCATTGTCAAAATAATACGCCCATGAGAGTATTGTTAGGAATGCTGTCAAATATAACAAGTGGTAATCTCAACGTAATACGCTTTGGGGGATATCCGTCAGCCTGTCATTAGCTGTTTTGATAATCTGGGTAATACCAGGTTTAATCTACTAAACCAAGTATGGATTAAGAATAAAGTATTAACAAGAACATATCTTACGCAGATTTAGTAGAAGCAAAACTGTAAAACAAAATGTCAAAAAATGAATTCTATGATAAATAAAAGGGGTGTTAGGCATTAACCTTTTATCAGATAGTTTGTATTTTGATTACTTGTTCAGCCAAAAGCGCGAAAAATACGTTCACTGTTGTTTTTTTTTAATTTAACAACCACATTGTTCTGCAGTATAATGTTTAAACAGGGAAGTATTTCCGTTCCATTTCCCTAATTTTGTTTTTCTAGTTCTATATCTACCGTACAAAAGTCTTAATAACTACAAAAAAAAACACCCATTATTTGTTTTACATGTCTTTCGCCCGTATCTCGTATTTAAATAAAGGAGCATTTAAATTCAAATTACAAACTGCACTCACTTAAATACAAACGTTTATTATATTATTTTTTTTTACTTTACTTTTAAAGGCATATGCATATATTAGTGACTTAAACTTTACAGTTTCTCATCATTATACATACAATTCACAATATTTTTTGCACATGACAGATATAAGCATTATAAACATTAAATTATGAAAAAGTATAAAATGTTTTAAATATGTGTTAAACTTTGCACGGTTAAAAATGTTAACGTCTTACACACGTGACTGACTAGATACACATTTCGGATCGGACGCACAGCTATCAGATAAATCAGTTATAAGAAGTAAAAACCGTAACGACCTTTTCTTATTGTGAATGGAAGATTGGAATTTAATCGCATACTTAGTTGTCGTGTTACGCCGTAAGTGTAACATTTATGTGATATTTTATTTGTGTATAACAGTTCTGTTAAAAGTTAAAACGTCTGGCATATCATTAAACAGATACCAATTTCGTTTTGTTTTTAAAGGTAAGCATAAATAACAACATTTTGCATGAAAATATAACACATACAGTTGTACGGGAAAGGATTAAAGTTCTCATTTTACATAAGTAATATTCATCCTATAACATATCATCTCAGTTAAGACATATCAAATAAATAGAGAAAAAATCACCTCTTACCGTCGAGATAATCACAAACTAAATGAAAAATTCGATATTCCTTTATGAACTTATTTAAGATATAAACAACTTTTGATTACCGAAGTGTTTATGGCAACTCTTCTTTCACCCAACTTTCATTTGAATCGTCAACTCTTAATATTTCTTCGAGTTCAATTGTCCTTAATTACCCGTAAATCCTCGAACATAGAAATGCCATAAGTCAGCTATTCACAGCATATCTGGCGCTCTATAATACTGAAGCCGTGTAGTTTAAACCGGTAATGATTGAAAGGAAATCTTAATCGATATATCAATCGAGACTTGGGTAAAGATTTTCTTATCTAATTATACTTTACAGGAGTAAACGTATAAATGGGACAGCCGTCAACTGCTCTATTCAACTAACGATATTAATTGTTAATATCGGTAGAAATAACAACAACTAACAAATATGAAAGTGTTTATGAACTAGATATGGAAACGATGTATTTGTTTATGACAAACATTGGTTTGATATAAATGTAGTCGAGAGACGTGTATTAACTCTTATTCAATCATGTTTTGTTTTATTATTAATTGCCTCAAGACCGATAAAGATACAAATGAATTCACATAAATTATAGTGTATACAGTATAGGTAACAGAACGAACACGCCGAGTCAATTAAAGTGTCGGACAACAGTGTTAAAATCGATATGTTTGAAATAAACATGATTGACTAGTTTACATGTAAAGACATCCATTTACAGGCAGAGACAACCATTTACAGGCAGAGACAACCATAACCACCAACATTAACCTTGTATTTGTTGTAATTACGTCCCTGTCCTTCTATGTAAAGTCTTGATCTTGATATGAATCATTTTGCACATTGCATTGTTAAATATCTACTTTAAAACAATAGAGTGCTAACATGAAATGTTATGTAAGAAATATTTTGTGAATGCTTTAAAATAGTGCTCACTTCATAAGGAATATAAAGCTTTAGATAAATGTGGTGTTACTAATCAAAACAAAGAGGTTCGAAAATTGCTGCTTAATACATCAGCCATTCACATTCATTAGTTTATTAAAGTACTTTAAAGGGACACGCTGCAATTTTCACTTTATACTATTTCTGACAAGTATATATATATATACTCATTATGTAAAATTACATTACCAAAGCATTTGGTAAGACTATTTTTGTTCCTGTTTTGAAATAGTGCATAACTCTTGTAAATGATTGAAAAACATTATATTTGGCAGATTACAGAAACTACAATGGTGAAAGTCGAAACCACGATCATAAAGTCGAAATCACGATGGTGAAAGTCGAAACTACGATGATGAAAGTCGAAAGTACGATGATGAAAGTCGAAAGTCAAAAGTTCGATGGTGAAAGTCGAAACTACGATGGTGAAAGTCGAAACTACGATGGTGAAAGTCGAAACTACGATGATGAAAGTCGAAAGTACGATGGTGAAAGTCGAAACCACGATGGTGAAAGTCGAAACTACGATGATGAAAGTCGAAAGTCGAAACTACGATGGTGAAAGTCGAAACCACGATGGTGAAAACGCGAAATTACATCACGTTTTCATCATCGTAGTTTCGTATTTTCACCATCGTGATTTCGACTTTCACCATCTTACTTTCGACTTTCGACTTTTGTGGTATGGGGTTTAGAAATAAAAAAAAATGCAATGGTCCAAACGGAACACCGTAACTTATTCCAAGTATATAAAGATGAAAACATTAGAACTTCGATGGATCGAACCCGACGGGACTGGACAAAAATAGTTCGAACGAAGAGGGTAAAGCATACAGGTAAATAAGTTGGCTGGGCCTAATTTCTAGATCGACTCTTCCAGACATCGGTGGTATAGCCAACGGAGGTAGAATAATATAAATTATATAGTATTTCGGCCTGGACCAGATTAGTGGTTCGAGTCATGTGTGGTGTTCGAGCCAACCGTGTTCGATCCAACGAAGTTATGTTGTATGTATACAAATTATGGACCTTTTTAAATATACTAAATATGTAGTATGTACACGGATGGAGTTATTTGAAATCTCAACAAAGGTATTTCCAATATTTGGGGTCTTTTTCCGATGCGCGTTCACAATGTATGATTATAAAAATTATAAACTTTTTTGTATGGAGATAATTATTTGTAAATAACCCGACAGAAATCTACAGACCAGATTACGGCGAGCGCGCCTAGCTACAATGCAAACTATAAACACATGATTGAGGCATCTACCAACCCAAAATAGTTGGTGACAACCATGACTTATATACTATGTGTGGTTTAACATGCATTACATCTGGCCTGTAGGGACAATTTATATGCATGAACTGATAGTTTTATATGAGTAAGATACAGTTAAGGATTCACAACTAACTACACGCTATATAAATGACAAACATATAAAAGAACATACATGTATATAGATTAGCTTCTAAAATGTTATAAAGTTTTACTTTAACTGCTACATAAGCCAGGCCTGATTAGCTCAGTCAGTTACGCGTCTGACTATCAATCCAGTGGTCGGGAGTTCGAATCACTACTCGGCTACAGTCTCCGTGTTGATTGATATACGACATTGTGTCTCATTATCATTCGTGGGAAAGTTATCAGTTACTTGACGAGATGGGGTGTGCTCGAGTACTGGTTAACCTTCCAGGATCCATATAAACAGTGGTTAGGTTAACAGATCGTCTGTTAGCCTCGATGGCATAATGTGACGCTTAATATCCATTCATTCGTTTAACTGCTTTAAGCTTGATATAAATTTTACAATTCAAAATCATATCTAAAGCTTTCAACGGGTTTTTAATGCTCATGTGTACTGGTAATAGCATATAATTTCAATTAAAATATTGAAATATTGATTACAAAATGAGAACGAGCCATTTTTTTTGTTTTTATATGTTTTGACTATAAAAATATATGTTTATTATATTCATGTTATATATTAAGGGCAGCTCTGTCCGTTTGGATATTTGGCGTCATTTTTTAACACCGAGGGCTTATAGACGACCAGGTAACAAAACAACTATTTCCATAGGTCCTGGAAGATTAACCAGTACTCTGTCACAAATAACTGATAATTTGCTCACTTGAATTAGCGATAACAGACGAATGACAGTGGAACGCAATGTCGTATATCAATCATCACGGAGATTGTGGCCGGGCGGGGACTTACTCAAACTCACGACATATGGATTGACAGTCAGACATGCAACCGACTGCGCTAACAGGGTCTGACTTGGCAGCTCAGAATTAATTTGATGATATAAAATTTATTTTGATGAATCTACAAACTCTTCGATAAAACTCCCAGGAACAGAGTCAGACAGCACACAACATATGGAATCAAACGCTAATATCTCCATTGAACCAGTCAGACACACAAGTAAGGGAATACAAATGTCAATATTCCTTTTGAACAATAGTCAGACAACACACAAGAAAGGGAACCCAAAAGTCAATATTCCTTTTGAACAACAGTCAGACATCGCATATGCAATGGAACCTAAACGACAATAACTCTATTGAGCCACAGTGAGACAGTACACAAAAATGAACCCAAAAGACATTGAACCCTGTTGAACCACAGCCAGGTAGCACACAGGAAAACGAACCGAAACGTTCCTACTAAACCCAACCAAACAGCATACATGAAAATGAAACCTTAAAGACTTTAGCCTTATTGAACCAGTCAGGCAATTCCCATGATAAAAACCCGAGGTCAGAAACTATATACTTTAAAGAAAAGCCAAAAGTGAATAGTCATATCGAAATAGCCAGAAATAACACGAGTAGGGGAACCCAAAATCCCTATTGATTTAAGTCAGGCAGCACATAAATACGAAACCCAAAAGATAATAGCCATACTGAACCATTATAGTAAGACAGCACACATGATAGGGAAACCAAATGTCAATATCCCTTTTCAACCGTTAGACAGCGGTTGAATATTTTAATAGTTTATCAAAAAAAGGCAACAGTCAATTTACTTCAGCGTTACAAAAAAAACAGTACTCTCATTGAACCATAGTCAAACAAATTATGTCTGGGCCATAGAATATGATCATAAATTATCTGTATTAATCCACAATACACGCGGAAATAACCAAGAAGGTGATGAATATAATTAGCAAATCTGCTATAGAAATACCAAAACACAGATAAATGTTTGAAAACCACAGTATATCTAATGAAGAGAGAAACTGTGTTAATCATGAACAGCACAATGCATAAACGTGTTAGGAGGAATAATCATTAGGGAAGGTTGAACAATGTATTATTAAGCGGGTGGACGTGTAGCGGACGAGGTGTTGGCTGCTTGTTACATAGGTTGTCAATTATATTATTTTTTCAACACAACAAATTGGCATCAAAGGCTATTGTTATTGCCGATATGGCATAATTACCTGGTTCAGACCTCTTTCAATTATCCAATACTGTTTATAGTACAGAGTCTCAATGTATAAAACACATTCTATGTTACGCAACCTTAGTCATAGAAAGCGGTGGTAACTTAACGTTTGGTGCCGATGGAAAAACGGCTAAGGTTAGACAAGTTTTGAAATTGTTAACCTGCTCTATTAAATACATTTATTGTATGATGTCTGGAATAGTTATTTTTGTAATTCATTTTTTCATTTCATAGCTCTTATATGCTTTATAATATTTCTAAATATGTTCTTTTTTATTAATATTCTTTATCTTCATATTTTCGTTTCATAACTTTATATTCCTGTTTCAAATGCAGGAAATGTTTGAGACAAAAAATTAATGCAAGGCTATTAAATCTTTAACACTTGCTATAAAAGACAGCTTTATGAAACTTAAATCACTTCCAATGACAATGTATATTCAAACTTCTAGCCTTAATAACAATTAAGCAATTAGGGATCACTCACAGACAAATGTATTATGGGGCCACCTGTATGATTTCCACGTGGTTGTAGTGAGTTATGCTATCCTGCTTAAGTGATTCATTTGTCATTTTTATATAAAAATATGTAAGAATAGAATTGATTCGCGGGATTTCTGGTATCAATTGGAGCCAGCCTGGGGAACAAAATTCAGGAATTAAATAATCGTCCACAACCTAGCCACTCTTGAACTGTTTATAGAGGAGGCAGGTAGGATTATTAAAAGTCTCTCTAAAGTTCTGAATTATGAAGAGAGGTCAGCCGCTGTACCTCGCCAAGTGAGTCGATTCTCCATAACAAGAGCTTAATCACAAAAGTAAAACTCTGAAAATGAAATAAGGTATTTTAATAAAATAAATGTTCAAGAAATATAAATGAGGATGACACACTAGATAACAATGTATTGCTAATAATACCAAGTAAAATTGACGGGTACCATTTAGCAATCATATTAGTACAATGGATATGAAACAGCCAAAAGATTCAACCAATCTATAAACAGTTCCATGCGACTGACAAAGAAGGAAAAACAATCAGTCGTTAATATTACATTTACAATTAATTCAGATGTAATTGAATTGCAGTTAAATGTTGTCTAGAACATAAAATATTATATCCGATTGTCCTGAATATCGGTTTCTTCCCAGTTGTCATGTTCTGGAATAATTATCAATTTGACGTACCATAAACCCTTTGATCATGCGGTATATTTAATTTATTTCCTATTGGCCGGAATATTTATCTTATGGTCATTTTCATTTGACCGGAATGTACTTCAGTACTAAACTATTCCGATAAGTCAAAATATCCAGATGATACATATATTCATAGGTTTAATTGTCCGGATTAAAAATATGGCTGTTGTCAAACTAATTAACTGTTTTTCTTTTCAAATAGATATGATTATCCGGAATAAAAGCACATTATGTCCCTGTATGCATTCATAAACAGTCCATCGTGTAAATCAAACATGACCCATTATACCAAATAAATCATGAAATATACTCATAACAGTTTATCAGTTCCGTTAAAACTTCAATCCCATTTTTCATAATACGATGCCTGTGTTCTGTAGTACATAGATAAAATAACACTACAGTGGTAATATATCAACTTTTTATGTGATATCAACATTTTACACATGATGTAATAGTGGTCGACACTTAAACCATGAATACCCATTGATAACGAGCGATAATTGCGCAGTTTTGATTTGAATTTATTTTTTTTTCTCCATTTATACTCCTGTTAGGACTGCAAATGTTGATTGTTATGTCAAATGTAATTATATAAATGTGTCTAATAGCATGTTTTTGTCGATTCAAAAGCTTATGTTATATATCACGCCGACGTTGAATAAAATTTACTTGATTTAATCCATTTAAAGTTAGTTAATTATTATATTCATTATTTCATGACATTTGTAAAGCGGGTAATTACTGTTTATTGTGCAACAAATTCATAATTGAATATAAACAACGTTTTTTATGAATATCTTTTATTCCATGTAAGACATAAACAAAAAACTGATCACGTATCAATACAAGCTATATAATTTTCATAACACATTACATGAAACATTTAGATAACATAACATGCATACAATGTCTTACAAGTAATATATTAATGGTGAATATTAAAAGAAAATACCATAAACGGATAAAAGAGAGTAGAGAAAGAGCAAAGATAAGACAAGTAGAAATTTACAGTTGAGAAGATGAGAAGCTGTATGCAGTATAGTTTCGTTATTATAGTTTACGTGTTTCCCAATTTTATATTCGTGTGACCTAAGTTTGTTTTTTTGTATATTGCAATAAGTTTTTTCTATTTGCTTGGTTTGTTTGTAGATGGTATGAATGCTTCAATACTGGAGGCTGTCTTCGTGTATCTATTCTTAAATATGAAGTATTAAGCAGGTAATATTAAACAGTTTAGTAAATAAACTGATGAAGAGTTATAAAACCAGAACGATATGTTTTGATAATAGATGATGAAATATTGAATGTTTGAAATACAAAAGTTATGGACCTGAGTCCAAAAGGTTTTACATAATGACATTCCCAAAATAAATGTTTTAAAGTTTCTGGGTATCTCTTACAAAATTCATATAAACTTGACTTAACTATTTTACATTTAGATAAAAACTTGTTAGTAGGTAAAATTCTCATAATGTATTTGTATTGAAATGATCTTAGTTTTGTGTCTATGGTACTTTTGAAGGTAGACAGTGAATGGTTTTCCAGTCAAGGTTGTTGAATATTTCTTCCCATTTTAGATGAGGATTTATTTCAGTATCGTTATTATTTCACTGAATTTGCATATTACATAACATTCTATTTGGAGAATTACATTTCCTCACTTGATGTAATAAAGGGTTTTTTTTCAGTTTATGTTATATTCTCTGTTTTAATCATGTTTTACCATCTTTTTGGTATGCTTTTGGCTATAGTAAAATAATTGATAAATTCTGAATTACTAATATTGTATAATTGTTTTAATCGTTCAAAAGTATAAAACGTCTTGTGTTTATAATCATATATATCATTTATTGTTTTAATTCCTAGCTGTTACCATGATTTGTAAAATAACAAACTGCCTTTACTTTCAAAGAAAAGAATCATTCTAATGTTTTATATATTATTGTTTTACTTTATTAACATCTTCGATATTAGTGTTTAAATTAATTTTTGACCATGATTCTATTATGTTACACAAAGAAGGCATTTCCCTGAACATAAAATAACCATCTTTGCAATTAAACTCATTCTCAAAGATAAAGTTTCAACCATATTCTTCGATTGATGTCATGTAAATATTCTTCCATGCTCCTTTATTGTTTACATCTGTTAGCCGTTTAACCCAACTTGATTTAATTGAATTCATAAACATTTCTATATCTATCATCTTCATACCACCGTTTTCAATATTTTGTATAATAGCTTAACTTTGTCTGGTTTTCCCTCCCGAACACTGTATTACAACGTTATCTCATCAAGTAAACAAAGACTGTAGTTTCTATTCCTCAATAAAGATATGGATACACTCGACTTAAGAATGATTAACTTCCTTATGAAGTATTTATTTACTTCCAAAATATAACATCGAAAGCTTGAAATTCTCTTGAAGTCAATTTGTAAATATTTTGAAATGCTAGTATAACTTGTTTAAACCTTGTTTAAACCATTGTTGTTATAAACAATAATTCACACATATATATAATATTCAGGATATTAGGATATTGTCTGAAAGTTGATCACCATTTGTTTACAGCAATGAATAAAGTTTTCATTCTAGTCATATCCCTGTCTCTGTGGGGAATACGGGCAACATACTGTCAAGGTAAGTTACCATTCATATTGTAGTTTAAGGGAGATGGAGACTGACAGATAGACACAAACAGAGATATGACAGACAGTGTTATTTATGCGTTTTTTTATTTGTGTGTGTGTTTAGTTTATGCCAATCGAAGGCTAACACTTAAACAAAATTGTATGGGATCCTGGAATGTTAACCTGCACACGAGCACAAGCACACATTCATGTATCTTCGCAAGTTAATTTCCGACTTGAATCAACAGCGAAAAGACGAAATAAACTGAGACGCAGCGCCGAATATCAATCAATCTGCGACCTGGCATCGATTTGTTCTAGCGACCCCTTGACTGATCGTCTGACGCGCGAACGACTGAGCTAACCAGGTCCGGTAGATAGAAATAGAGAGGGGGTGAAGAACGGTGATTATGATTTTGACGTGTCATTTGTCAACTAAAAAAATTGTCCCCACTTTAACATGTACAATTAAATCCAAGACTAACATCAATCGCAATTTTTAGAAATTTAAATTATATTTTGAAATGTCAAGTTCTCAAAGTTATTGATGTGTAAGTTCAAAGCCCAGAAACAGTTTGTTTATGTTCATATTTGGAGATCGAACAAGGAAATAAATTTCGTTTTCCATGAAATTTGGACTAAATAAGGAAGAACATTCAGAGTATGTAAATCAATATAGATATATTGTATGTTAACACATTTTGATAACAACGAAGATATTGGAAAAGTCACGGGTTAACTAATCTGTTGAGTATATATCTGATCCTCAACATCGTGAACAATTTATGACTGTTTTCAAGTCTGTTTTAAACAAACATTCACCACGAGTACAACGGGTAAGATAATTGAAATGCTATCTGCAACGAAATCACTGGATAAATTCCATAATCAAAATAGACATAGACTTAGTTTATTCAGCAATATAGTTCACTGGTCCCGAATACAATAAACATATGCATGTGCATTAAGTAAACAAACACTGGAGTGACAATCAAGTGGATTGGAAAAAACAATTGAATTATCATATGTTAACTTTAAATAAGTTATTTGTTCAGTTACATTTATAGTTATATTTATTAATTCTAATTTTCTCCTATCAAAAGCATTTAACAAGTACTTTAAGATAGAGATTACATCACGTTTGTCTGACGAGGGCATATTTGTATAAAATAGATATAAAGGTGTAGATCTTAGCAAACCATCTTTAAAGTGTTATAGTCTAAAGTATTCATAAAATAGGCATTCGAAAAATAAATGAAACTCATCTTCAATTACACGTATCCTTAAAATATGAAAAAATAAGCAAAATTGTATGTCTTCTTTTTTCGATAATTAAGTTATGACAAGAGCATCGAAAGTTGACAATGTCTTTCTCAATTTGTATGATAGCTCTTAACTTACTGTAACTCAGTATTACACAATGACTTGAACTGTTTGTAATGAGAGGTTTTCGATGCACTATGAATATCTTCTTGCCATTGCTGTAAACAACAATCACTAATGCGCTGTTTATATATATAAAGTAACAATACATCATGGGATATTCACACACATCCAAACCATACTTGAAAAGCCTTTTTTTTATTTGACCCTGTCCATATTTTTCTACCAATTTCGTCTAATTTCTTAAACATGGCATAACTTTGTTTTTAATATATATGGTCCTCCGTGCGGGTTAACTAAAGCCAATATTTTACAATTTGTAATATAAGAAGTGCAAAGGGGAAATATTCCACATTCTCATAGTGCAAAACAATTTTTAGTGTTTTGCTATGAATGACAAGTTGCTTGCAGAATTTTATTTGTACATTTATTGGCTTATTCTATTTTGTAAACATAATAAAAATCCAAAATTTCTTACCCATAACAGAGAATGGGTTTAACCATAGCATCAATTATTTTAAAAATATCATTTGTATCTAGATGCCCAAATTGTGTTTGAAATCTGAAAATAAAGGCTGACGCTTTTATTCCCTGTTATGACAAAAACTAATGAGTGTTGGATCATTTTAACTTTGAATTAAAAAAATATGCCCACATAGTCATAGAAAGGAATTGTGAATTTAGAAAATATACTTTCACTTTGTCAACAGTGTACACACTGAACAGAAATTTTTTTTTTTATATGCAACGTGTACATGACTCCTACTTTTCTCACCATATTTAGGTAGTGCAGAGGTTGGCAAAAATAAACTGTTTCACTACTTTCATTTGCGTTTTTCTATGGATGACGACAAGCATGCAATTGTTTTTATTTACCATATATTAAAGAACAAAAACGTGTGCTTACTCCTATAAGAAAGACTTCGGTGAGTTTAGGGTGATTTGCCAAAATGTTAATCGTAAGTAAAATAACCTCTTTTTACACTCCAATCGCCTCAAATGTTAAATTGGAGATATTGCTTTAATAAAATAACACATTTTGGCATGTTTATGCCTCAAATAATTTACAATGACATTTCATGAAAAATCACTTAACTTTCAATATTTTCTTTGGAATGAATGAAAAGTGCAAATTTCTGCAGTTGTACAGTATTAAATTACATAATGTATCTTGGTAAGATAATGTATTCAGTGTGTTATGAGACTGTTTTGGTGTGAAGTTTCGGTTAGATTAAGGGGGGTTGTTTGGGGTAAGATTAGTGAAACTCATCAAAACTGCACGTCGGCCGACATCTCGCGCCTGTATATAATGAAAATGGTATTCTGACAATAGCTTCAGTAACTTATGCCTGAAACTTATCAGTATTAGAGCAAATTGGTAGTAGGTGGTGTTGTTTCTCTGTTTGGGTTGCTGATGTTTGTCATCCAAACTTGTGTTGCTTTTTTTCATTTCGATTTTTTATCTTTGTTGAAAGTGTTGTTGTTACTTACGTGCATGCTACCAATGTAGTTGTTTCTTTTGTAATTAGTTATTTGACAACTTTTGTTAATTGTAAAATTTGGTGAACGTTAAGCACGCATCTAAACATCATTTTATATCTATTGTTGTATGATGTATGTTTGGTGATATTCCTATTATTGAAATTTTGGGAAAAAACTAACTATTTAATGTGATTTTAAAACAGGAAATATCTCATTGGAAGCGCCGCTTGCCGGCAACTGTGGTGATGACACTGTTTTGACATGCCACTTTACCGGGGCGCTTGGTTCTTCCTGGAGATGGATCGGCTCATCTAGAGACATCATGACAAACGGACGGCTGATCGATACAAATAATGCAGGGAAGTATGAAGAGTCGGTAGGATCGACAGCGTTTTCGCTGACAATAAGAAATACAGACATATCGGATTCCGGGTCCTACAGATGTAGTGTTGGATTTGACCTGTCAGCATTTCGAAATATCTCATTTGAGTGTGAGTATCATGTCTATTTTAAAAATATTTCGCTGTTGGTGTTTCTTATCAGTCCTTATAACAAAATTACAATACAACATTTCTTATTGAATGTGTTAACTACGAGTTAAACAATTTTGGACAATTGTAGAAGTATGACTGATTATGTTTGAGAAGTATGAGATATTGTGGGTTATATTTTTTTTATTCTGAAGTGTCAAGTAAAGTGTACAGTGCAACCTGTCTAAACAATCACCTCTATTGACTAGCCACTTGTCTTAAGCAGCCACAATGTGTCATCCTTTGGGGTCAAATTATTCAGTTTTAAGCAACAACCTGTCTTAAAAGGTTATTTTGCTCCTTCTCTTGACTGGCTGCTTAAGACAGGTTTGACTTTATTTAATCAATCATAAGATTAAGAACAAATGTCAGACAACATATGCACGGACATAAATGCGAAATTGTAAATCAGAATCAGGAAATAACTTCTGAAACAGTTATTAAATACGAATGTAAAAAACAAATGTATTAGTAATGGAAGGGTTAAAAGGAAGAACAAATATATAAGGAAATCTGAAACACATACAGTTGTGCTAAATGGCGTTATGGAAGAAAACTAGACTTAAATTATATTCGAGCACACCATCTCATAAAGTAACTGATAAAGTACCTCCTTGAATCAGCGGTGAGAGACGAATGACAGTGAGACGAAATGTCGTATATCAATCACCATGGAGAGTGTAGCCGGGCGGGGATTCGAACTAACGACCCTTGATTGATAGTCAGACAACTGAGCTTACCTTCTACTAGATTCAGAAACGTGCTAAAGTAGTTTCTGATAGTGATTTTGAATTTAAGTTTTTATTTATTAATAAATACTAATTATGCAGGTAAACCTAATACATTAACTATTAACATAACAACAAACCGGACGCTGGACATACATATTGATGGAATCTATCCGAATGCTTCTGACATCATTGTTGAAGTTATCGAGTTGGTAAGAGATTTGAATATTTACGTTAGAGTTAGTTTCACAATCCAGAATTGGTATCGCTTCTATAATCATGTATTTTACCATGCCTTATGTTGAAGTGTTTATGTACCAAGTAGAAACATCTGGATATTTTGTTTTACAAACTTTCCACTTAAACTGTTTAGAGACAGATTGTCAGTTTCTTGCTTCAGGGTGGTGGGACAGGTACTCAGATTCGTTTGTGTTATGGTTCGGAAATATTAATCAACGGAATTCTTTCATTAAATAATGGTCGCAATATATGACTAAGACATAATGAATAAGAAGAAGAAGAAGAAGAAGATGATGATAATGATGATGATGATGATGAATTTAATTATTTACTCTGGAACTTCTTTTGATAAACACTTTAGAAATACATGTATTGAATATAACAATGTCTGGTTTATTATTATTATTATTATTATTATTATTATTATTATTATTATTATTATTATTATTATTATTATTTATTTATTTATTTATTTATTTATCTATTTATTTATTTGTTCATTTATTTTGCAGACGACACTTTCAAATACGACTCTTCAGGGGACATATATATGTAAAGTGAGTGAAACAGCGCCATCTATGTACAGTTGTAATTGGATGATGACAAATGCTACGATGGATGATGGAAGCTATTCCTTGTTGATGGAAGTCACAACACTGACACAAACGCTATTAAATGGAACATTCAGAATAAGTAAATCTAATTTGTTACAAATACGTTCATGCATGAAGACTGTATTACATATATCATAAATGAGCAATTACATGTATGTGCACACCATTGGTCTATCAACAGAATACAAAGAACAGATTTCCGTCCAAACAAAAGTAGCTGCTATTTTATATTTGCTATGATAGACAACATTTACCGTAATCTCAACGTAATCTCACTCAAATATTCCTTTATGGTCATGATTTACACAAAGGTAAACTCTCATAAAATTAATAAAACACATCATTTCATTAATTAATTAATTATTAATTTTGTACGAACGTTGGTCTTTCGATAAAAACGTTTTATTGCACAATCCAAGCCACTTTGTCATCTTTGTTTATCTTTGCTGATTAGTGTGTGTGTGTTTTATTAAGTCAAAGTTTCATAAAATAGAATCCCAAAGCTAAGAGATGGCCAGAAGCTAGTGTGGGGATGTTTGTTAAAACTTTACCTGATTAACACTCAATTAATTACTGTTCGTTCAACCTTATGTTTAACCAATTGCAGGCAATATGTGTTCAACCTTTTGTTTCACAAGTCACTGGCAATAAGTGTTCAACAATATGATTCGTCAATCACTGGAAATAAGTGTTCAACCTCATGTTTTACCAATCACTTGCAATTAATGTTCAACCTTATGTTTCACCAATCACTGGCAATTAGTATTTAACCTTAATATTTTTTACCAATCACTGACAATTAGTGTTCAACCTTATGTATCACCAATCACTGGCAATTAGTATTTAACCTTAATATTTTTTACCAATCACTGATAATTAGTGTTCAACCTTATGTTCACCATTTACTGGCAATTAGTGTTAAACCTTATTTTTTACCAATCACTGACAATTAGTGTTCAACCTTATGTTTCACCAATTACTGGCAATTAGTGTTTAACCTTATGTATCACCAATCACTGGCAATTAGTGTTTAAACTTATGTTTTACCAATCACTGGCAATTAGTGTTCAACCTTATGTTTTACCAATCACTGGCAATTAGTGTTCAACCTTATGTTTTACCAATCACTGTCATTACATCTTTCTGAGTGTAATTATTGAAATTGAACTCTCCAGTTCACTGAATTTTCTTTTCAGTTATTTTCAAACGAAACGTTTGAGCTCGTGACGCAACCGTTTGATTTTGCACGTGACGTATGACGTGTTTCTCTTTCACAAAGCGTTCTTGTCACCGGTTACATATCATAATGTAACAGAGATTGGATATAACTTTTATTTAAACGTAATTATTCGACACAAAATTTGAAAAGAAAGACACTGTGATTGGATGGAAACTCCGGTTAAACACTGACATGGTGATATGTGTAGAGGGTGGTCCAGTGGTAGAGCATCAGACCCAGGATCGGAGGGCCGCCTGTTCGATCCTCCGCCACGGCTATGTGTGGTGTCCTTAAGTAAGAAACTTCAAATGTCCCCATACGTTTAGTACTTGTTCTTCTCAGGAATCTCTCGAGCATAGTTTGTCTAAGTTGTAATAACGTGTTTCACGACCGAATGGATCAATCAAATAAATAAGTAGAAATAGGAATAAATCAGATTATAATCTATTTGTCATTCAATAATTTTATTTTAAAGAGACAGCTGGAGAAATATCGTTATTACCGTCTGGAACAACATTTCTACAAGACGAAGGGGCTGTTATGACAGCCATTACATGTGTTGCTGACTGTGCTCCCGCTTGTGTTTACACGTGGACTAAAGTTGGACGACACTCGACCACCCTGGTGGCGAATGGTTCTACACTCTCGCTGGGAAGGGTACGCAGATCGTATTCAGGAATTTACTCGTGCCTGGCAGTAAATATGTTTGGTTCAACAACTAAAAATATCACTTTGGACGTTATATGTAAGTGATTTAGTTTTTAACTATTTTTCAAGCTTAAATAACATGTTCAACGTTATATCTAGATATTTTGACGATATAATTTATCGATTATTAATTTTTCGCTCAAATGGTAGTACATTTGTAAATATATATATTGTTAGGAGCTAAAGTACTCAATATATGACAATGGTTGGTGTATGATGTTTAAGGGTCGTTTTTAACAATTTGTTTCAGTTATATCGCCTCGTTTGTTACTTGAGACAGTATTCTAAGCGCTGCCGCGCTGGGGTATCATACTGCATACACATGGTATGATACCCCACCCAGTCACATTATATTGACATTGTGTCGATCAGACCTAGACCTTTGCTCTTAATACTGAGCCCCAAGCAAGGAAACTTCTTGTACAATTTCCAAGTATTTGGTATGACCCGACCGGGGATCGAAATCACGACCTTCTGCAAGTGAGTAAAACGCTCTACCCTTTAACCACCGCTGCGGTAGGTGACAGTGGAGATTATTTTATTTCGATATTGCTAATTGTCCCAATTTGGATTTGCTCTCCGGTAAATACAAACTATGCAGTTCAAATAACTCAACTTGTTCGCACGGTTTTGTATTTTGAAGACAAATCAATTCGAAGTAAATGACATGTTTTAATTAATGATATGTACGTAAGCAATTTGTTTTAACTGACTAATGAATTAAAACTGTTCAATTTACTATTTTGTTTGTATCTCAGATCGTGTGCCAGTTCTTTGAGTTATCTCCACCTTTTCAGTAATTTGGGATAAATGATCCTGTAGCAAGAAATTACATGGGCTCTCTATATATATTTACTTTATGAAACAAGATAATCTAAAGAAATGGTTTAACAAACTCTTCTTAGTGATGTAAGGGCACCTATACTTGCTCTTCTCCCGGGAAGTTGGGGCCACCAAACTTGCTCTTCTCCCTAAGGGAGGCGGCACCAAAACTAGCTCTTCTCCCAGTGGGTTTTGGGCACCCAAACTAGCTCTTCTCCCAGGGGGTTTTGGGCACCCAAACTAGCTCTTCTTTCTGGGGATGGGGGCACCCATACTAGCTATTCTCCCTGGGGATAGGGGCACCCATACTAGCTGTTCTCCCTGGGGAAGAGGGCACCCGTACTAGCTCTTCTCATTGGGGACGGGGGCACCCATACTAGCTCTTATCCCTGGGAATAGGGTCACCCATACTAGCTCTTATCCCTGGGGATGGGGGCACCCATACTAGCTCTTCTCCCTGGGGGGATAGGGGCACCCAAACTTTCTCTTCTCCCTGGAGGGATGGGGGCACCCATATTAGCTCTTTTCCCTGGGGGATAGGGGCACCCAAACTTTCTCTCCTCCCTGGGGGGATGGGGGCACTTATACTAACTCTTATCCCTGGGGGATAGGGGCACCCAAACTTTCTCTTCTCCCTGGGGGGATGGGGGCACCCGTACTGGCTCTTTTCCCTGGAGGATAGGGGCACCCAAACTTTCTCTTCTCCCTGGGGGGATGGGGACACCTATACTAGCTCTTCTCCCTGGGGGATAGGGGCACCCAAACTTTCTTTCTGTCGTCATAGCTATTTTAATTACCAATGACTCGCTTAATGTTACCAGTTTTTTGTAGATGGTCCCGAATCTCTGTTAACAATGCCTTCAAATAAAGACTATATTTTAAACGCGGGAACCAGCCTACCAGCTATTACGTGTTCTGCTACTTGTTACCGGCAATGCTCATACAAATGGACAAAGGGAAGCAATCAAGAAATTACCGATAACGGTGTTCTGTCTTTTGGAGAACTAAGTCGGGAAGATGCCGCTTTGTACACGTGTCAAGTCAAAAATCCAGACAGAAAAAACGATCAAATTTTGTCAACGAACATTATGGTTAATGTGAGATGTAAGAACCATGTTTAAACATTTTTTTATAGTATTGCGGGACGAAACACATTTATTGACTTACTTACGGGAAGTTAGTGTTATCGTCGGATACCTGACGATTAGTAAGTGTGTGATCGATGAATGTAATTCATTGGACAACATTTAATAAATATTTGATTCAAAACGAGTCAGACTGGGTTCGAACCCAATACCTTATCGATGAGAGGTAAGTTATCTTGAGACTGCGCCTTAGACCACTCGGCCAAGACGGACCCTCATATAAATGAAACTCCTTGGCCAAAACTCGAGTCAGCATATCAAATTCAGTGTTCACAGGTGAATTATAATTGATGCAGCATTTTTATAATAAGTTTATGATTGAATACATTCATCATTTCTTAACTGTGAAATTATCAAAATATATTCATTGATATTCATATTCATATTCACTTCAATACTTTATAGCGCTGGTGTAATTTATCGCAACAATGTTCATAATGTGAAGCTTATATTCCTATTTATTTCAGATGGACCGAGCGCAATCATATTCAATACAAACTGTAACGTTTCCATGACGCTTGATCAGCCAGCCAAGAATGTATCGTGTACCGCTGAATGTTACCCTGAATGTACCTTTGTATGGACCAACAGGTCCGACAACTCCGTAATAGGAGATGACGGAGTTCTTGTCCTTGGAATAGTTACGAATTACCACCAGGGGATATACAGATGTACAGCAAAAAATACAGCGCAAGAATTCCAGAAAACATTATATGATGATATATATATTACTGTCACATGTGAGTAAGATTCACATAATCAGTAAAACACTTCCAGTTGAGAGTTCTCAGCTGTAATTCAGTTTGTTAATGGAATACTTCTTAAAATGTTCTAATTAAATTTATGAAACATTTCAGATTGAAATAATTTGTCAATTGCTATAAGCTTCACTAAACATTTAAAACGGCAATTATGCAGTAAGTTGTACCGTTTTAATTCAATAAAAACTGGTATAATCGTAATATTGATCTCTCGATCATATATTTTCCAATAAAGTGTCTCATAAACGACTGCTTATATATGAAAATATGTTCCAAGAAAAGTATATGCATTATTTATATGTAGCGACCGTTCTAATACTGAAGGATGACGGAACTGGCCGAGTGTGTACAATTAGCGTAGCAGCTAATTTACATTTAAAAGAAATATTTTCAGATACTGGTTATGCCGTTTTAATAAGAGGCATTAATTATACAATTACGATCAACAGACGCTCTGTATAAACAAAGTGTACAATAGAGTTTATCACTATTGTATCTCTATATGATGATATGGAGTTTGTAGATGCCATGGTCTTTGGTATACATTGTGGCTCGACGCGCTCGCCGTAGTCTGATCTTTAGATTTCTGTATGGTTGTTCACAAATAAATCTCCACAATATATATATATATATATATAATAGATGTTAAAATTATGTTTAAAACACTATGTAATCGGCCTATACATGTAACAAACCCGTTTATTTTCAGTTCCTACAGCGGAATCTGAAAGCGGCGTTAGCGGTGCTTTGGCCGGTGGTATTGCAGCTGCAGTCACCACGACAGTTGCCATTGTAGCGGCTATAGTGATCTGTGTAGTGATTAAAAAAAAACAACCGCCACAAACCGACACGTCATATATCAGTAAGTTTTGTTTCCTCTGGAACGTGATACCAGGCCACATCTGCCTTGTATGTAGCGTGCTGGTTTGTGATCACATGAGCTATCAGTACATGATATGGATTGTCACTATCGACGTGCTTGATTATATAGGTATCGCTGCACAGTTGAATTTTGTTCTTTGTTCTATATAAAATATGGTCTAGTATTTCTATGGTAAAATAATTATCCACATAATTATAATATTTTGTAAAGTATTATTTCCATAGCGGGAATGTATCCTAACATAAAAATGCACAATACTAGTAACTCGAGGGATGATCAACTTGGTCTTTTTTAAAGACACTGCAGTGGCACCTTAAGATTTTATTCAAAAAAGCAGTTCACAAATGCTCATCAATAAAAAAAATCTATAAAAGTCACTGATGTCTTATTGCAGAATATGCTATGCCAGTTTTTGCTTAACTCTTCTGCAGCAAAGACAGTTCTTACGAACCATTTTGAAAATATTTAAAACCAAATTTCATAGGACATTTTTTAAGTGCACGAATCTTTTTACTGTGACAAAAAAAGGGGGGGGGGCAACTGTGTAGTGAGACCTTAAGTAATGTGTACTATGTTTACATTGTACATATCTAGGGCACTTGCTGTAGTCCTGTCACAAATAATTATTCCCATATGTCCATCACACCTTGTGAACGAACATCTCATATATTCCCCAAAATTGGAAATACCATTGTTGTGATATCAGTTATCTCCCTTTATGAAACATACATTATTCTGATTTCACTGAATCTTCATGATCCAACGGATTTTTATGTATGTCCTCTATATAGCAGGTTGGTAGTTATGAATCATTAACTTGATCCTACTATATTGGCTATCATTACATGTATGTGGATTGTTTTTACAGTCTATATGCGTTACATGTTAAAACATTGTCTGTAAATTATGGTTGAAACCATTTCTATTTGAGGTAGTTGATTCTATAATATTGTGTCCTTGTCCTTGCTTTGCATTGTGGCTAGGCGCGCTCACCGTTGCTTGGTCTGTATGTTTATGTTTTACTGTTCACAAATATACGGAGATGATTATATATGAACACAGCCAGACATAAATGTACAGCCCAGACTACAATGCAAACCAAGGACACAAAATCATGACATCAACAAACTCAATAGAATTGGTATCAACCATGACTTATATACTCTTGTTTTACATGCAACACCTCTGGACTGTTAGGACGGTTTACATACATGGACTGATAGCTTTATATGAGTAGGATCCAGTTAAGGATTCATAACTACTATAAAGGTCACACATGGAAACCCGTTATATAAATATGTAAATGAATATACGGTACACTACACATACACATGGTCTTGTTAATTTCAGATCCAACCCCAGGTGTAAAGACAAAGAATTATTTTAGGTAGTATAATTTGATTTAATCAGTGAAGTAGTTCCAATAATACATACATGTATTTATGTTCATAACATATGCCACTATACTGTATATATTTCTTGTTGTCTTGTTATCTTCTTTGGATAATATTCATATAAAATGCTTCTTCATTTGTCATTTTATCAAATATTCCCTCATCTGTCATTTTATTAATTTTATCCAATCAAAGTTAGATGTTGTCCTAATTTTTCGGCCAATGAAATCGCTCAGTTTTTTTAGTGCTCTGATAAATTGGCATGCCGATATCAACGAATCAAAAAGTACTATTCATTATAATCATTTAAAACGCAACTCAGCGATGAGAAATACCTTAGTTTGAAAGTCTTATTCAAATTTAAAATTGCACTTTCCGAACTTCGTTGTTCAAAGCATTCATTAGATATTTACTTTACCCTTTTAGCCAATAAATTCGCCCAGATTTCTCAAAATAGAATAATCCCTTTTACATAGAAAGTCATGACCGTCAGCGGATATACTTATTTATTAAAATAGAGAGACATACAAAAAGTGCTCATGTTGGTAGATAATGCAGTTTACGTAACTCACAAGAAACAGACGTCGAATTTCAAGTTTTCATGACATATATCATCTTGCCGATGTTATTAAGTATAATAATCACAATACATTTTACAATTTAATGAGCACAACCTATTCTGACAAAATATTCAAACTGATAAAAATTTATATTTGAGGTGTTTAATAAAAGAACTCCTTAACTACAAGTCAAAACATAGTATCATTGTGTTTGGTGTATTTTTTTAAAATTGCAAATAAAATAGACACAGCCATTCATGGTATATACGTAAAACGTAAAATAACTGTCCTTTTTTGCCTTATATTTAAACTGTGATGAAATGTTCAGATAATGAATTTTGTTGTTTGACTTCACGTTAACCATGTGTTTGAAATATATTATGGGTGGAAGGCATACATTTCTTATATAATATTTATTGTCTTTTGTCTATTTTACGACGTTTGTCAATTTAACGATAGTATTGTTTTACCAGGCCGCTACGAACAAACTTGGCTGATGAGCATTTATATGACGAAGTAAATCAAGAGAGGTCGACGAGCGGATTCACCAATGAGGAAGTAACACAAGAATCAAATGGTATGCATTCTCTCCTGCCATGCTGATCATTTATAGTATATAACCTTCACTGTGAGGAAGTAACACAAGAATCAAATGGTATGCATTCTCTCCTGTCATGCTGGTCATGTATAGTATATAACCTTCACTGTGAGGAAGTAACACAAGAATCAAATGGTATGCATTCTCTCCTGTCATGCCGGTCATTTATAGTATATAATTTCACTGTGAGGAAGTAACACAAGAATCAAATGTATGCATTCTCTCCTGTCATGCTGGTCATTTATAGTATAAAACTTTCACTGCGAGGAAGTAACACAAGAATCAAATGGTATGCATTCTCTCCTGTCATGCTGGTCATGTATGATATATAACCTTCACTGTGAGGAAGTAACACAAGAATCAAATGTATGCATTCTCTCCTGTCATGCTGGTCATGTAAAGTATATAACCTTCACTGTGAGGAAGTAACACAAGAATCAAATGGTATGCATTCTCTTCTGTCATGCTGGTCATGTAAAGTATAAAACCTTCACTGTAAGGAAGTAACACAAGAATCAAATGTATGCATTCTCTCCTGTCATGCTGGTCATTTATAGTATAAAACCTTCACTGTAAGGAAGTAACACAAGAATCAAATGGTATGCATTCTCTCCTGTCATGCTGGTCATTTATAGTATAAAACCTTCACTGTAAGGAAGTAACACAAGAATCAAATAGTATGCATTCTCTCCTGCTTAATATAAATTGGAATTTTGTCCTTTAATTAGATTTGCTGTACATGAATCAACCATCGTTTTACTTATTTTACCATGCAACTTACAACACAATAAATCTAAATTTTAACACTTTTTGGCGTGTTTTCTGTCAGATTATATATTATATCATGAGTTTTACTATTTTGCGGCTATTTTAACGGCCATCTTTGCTTTTTGACGCCTCAACAGCCGTTAGTAAGAAATGGATTTTCTGACTTTGTATACAGTCTACCTCTAGAAATAAGCATTTATAAATAAAAATAAGACCAAAGCATTCACCAAAATGTGAATATTTGCAGGAGAAAAAACGGTCACTTTGGAGTGTTTTCTATCAGATTATATGTTATAAAATGAATTTCAATATTTGGTGACCATTTTGGCGGACATCTTGGATTTGTGACGCCTCATCAGTCGTTAGTAAGAAATTGATTTTCAGAATCGGCATACATTTAACCTCTCAAACAAGTCTCAAACCTCTTGCACATAAAAAGTAAATAAAAGCTCCTAGCTCGGGACTTTATTGCATCAGTACTGTAACTTTCATACACAATACAAAGTAGTTCAAAGTGGCATTCATTATGATACAATGTGGATGTGCTATACATCAGTGACTGTTACTTTCATACACAATACAACGTAGTTTAAAGTGGCGTTCATTATGATACAATGTTGATGTACTATACACCAGTTACTGTTACTTTCATACATGATAGAAAGTACCATACGTCAGTTGTTGTGATGTTCATTATGATACAACGTACATGTACTATAAAACAATTCATTTATTTTATAACTACAACAAAGGATATTTTTGTGTTTTCGCATCGATTAAAATTGTGTAAAAAGAAATAGCAGTGACCGATGAAAAATATCGATTTGTTTAAATATACAACATTAATTAGTGTCATGTTATTATCATGCTTTGTTCCAGATGTTGAACTCGGAGGTTATGTCAATTTGCAACTTGACCTACAGTAAGCATAACCAGTATGTTATCTACTTTATTTTGACATTCAGTAAGCATAAACAGTATTTTATCTACTTTATCTTGACCTTCAGTAAGCATAAACAGTATGTTATCTACTTTATCTTGACATTCAGTAAGCATAAACAGTATGTTATCTACTTTATCTTGACCTTCAGTTAACATAAACAGTAAACATAAACAGAATGTTATCTACTTTATCTTGACCTTCAGTAAACATAAACAGTATGTTATCTACTTTATCTTGACCTTCAGTAACCATCAACAATATGTATTTTACTTTATCTTGACTAATGGACGGACGATGCTTCAATTAGTATTTATGTATATGTAATTGGGATATGTCTCCTCCAATACAACTGGTAACATTGAGCTAAAAATGGCGTTTACACAACCTCTCTCAAGAACAACTTACTTTGGTGTACAGCATTCTCCTTTGTTACCTGTGTACATTTACTAATGTTTAGTAGCCACGTCCTTAAGCGTCGAATGATGTTCACAAACCGAAAGACGTCGACGAAATTATACCGCTGAGAAAAGAGTTTCTCATATTCCTTTATCTCAAGGATGTGTTCAATTTTAATTACCTGTTTGAAAAAAATCCTCTTTCAAAGAAATATACATAAAAGTTCGCCAAAATGATCTAAAAGTATAAATTTGAAGATAAAAAATCCAATCTCTCTGTTGAATTATATCAAAGACGAATGTTCAACCAATCACCCAGATGGTCTAGATATATTTATGTCTTCATGAAAAAGTTTCGATCCATTATCTTCTAGCTGACGTATTTATTTCAAAATTTTAATTATATATATATTTTAATAAATGTTAATGTCCAAGATTAAATATATTTAAAAAAAAAGTTCAATCTCCAAGTTTAATTATGTAAAAGTTCAATCTTGATGTTCTGCATACCACTCAGAGTATATTTATGTAAAGGATAGTTAGAATAACCAGATGGAGATACATTTGAAGCTGAGATAATCAAGTTAGCATAGAAAGAAAGAAGATAATGAGAATTATGTAATGAAGTTAGTATGGAAAGAAATAAAGGTAGCAAGATCGAAGTATGAATGGAAATATATTAAAAAAATAATAAGAAGCAATTACAAGAATGAAGTATGTACGAAAAGAAAACAAGTTTGGAGTATAAATCAGCATGAAAAAAGGCGAAAAAGATATCAAGATTGGAAAGAAGCGAATATATCAAGATTGGATAAGAATAGAGAGAAGCGAAGATATCAAGATTGAATTAAGTAAGGAGAGAAGCGAAGATATCGAGATTGGATTAAGCATACAGAGAAGCGAAGATATCAAGATTAGATTAAGAATTAAGTGAAGCAAAGACATCAAAGACAGAATATATCGAGATTGGATTAAGTATACAGGGAAGCGAAGACATTAATATTGGAATATGTATGGAGAAAAGCGAAGATATCAAAATTGGATTAAGCATACAGAGAAGCGAAGGTATTAAGATTGGAATAAGTATGGTGAAAATCGAAGATATTAAGAAGCGAAGATATCAAGATTGTATTTAATAAGATTGGATTAAGCATACAGAGAAGCGAAGGTATTAAGATTGGAATAAGTATGGAAAAAATCGAAGATATTAAGAAGCGAAGATATCAAGATTGCATTTAGTACAGAAATATTGGTAGTAGATAACAAGAAGCATAGTTTCAGTATTGAAAGTTGAAGAAAATAGAATTGACAGCACGATTAGATATGAAAGTATAAGAAAATAGGAAAGGCACTTAACCCTCCAAGACCAGTGATTAAGCAATTGTTAGAGTACAACAATGGTTTGGGTTGACCTCTTGATCGAGGATTTCAAAAAATGGCTGTTCACCTAACTTGTTAACTGCCGGCAATATAAAATTGCGATCGATATATATTATTTTAGGTATTTTGTATAGCTAAAGTTAAACATTTAACATATAATATTTGCATAATATAAATATAAAGTGATAAAAGATAATTACTTATGTCAGTATACCAATGAATAAATGTTCTATTGCTTGCTACATTTTCTGCATTTATAGTTTCACCACTATACCCATTTGTCTGTATAAAGAAAAAGGGACATACTAATAATATGTGGGATTTGTTTTGTTATTGAAATAGCTATTAATAACATTTATAATGCATTGCCAAAGGCAACTTCACGGCTATTGTAATCGCGATCTAGTTGCGACAACATGTACTTTAGAAGCCATATATACACACAGTTACATTTATAATTGTCATAAATTATCTTGTCTAGTTATCTGGTTTTCACGAAGTTATATGTCCCCAAAGTCTGAAAATAACAGAATGGGTATGTGTAACAAAACCGTTACGTCGAAAACAAGTGATATATATGTTTTGATAGTTCGTTGGTATTTTGTCGTTTCAGTGTTATAACTGGAATCATGGAACTCTTTCAATGTTGCTAGGCAACATATGCCGTTTAAGCTGGTGCTAATAGACGTGAGGATTGTTGCCTGTTTCATATGGCAGGCAGAGTAACAGTTAATATCTTCAAGCATTAGGACAATTTCTAGTCATCAATTAACTGAAATAACTAGCAGGTTTAGGGTTTCAAGTCATAAGCTATTTGCTTGCTTGAAAATGTTAATAGATAACCATATTTTGTTGCGAGGGTTTGTTTGTTTTTTCGAATTTTAATCAGACTCTACTTCTTATAAGGAATAAAATTTGAAAATAACAGGTCAGTCCGAAATGAATGTCATAACAATAACTTTTTCCAAAATATCTTTAAAATGTTTTTTAAAAAATATTTAACACCTCCCTTTACAAAATTAAATACATCCCAAAATGAAAATAGTATAGCAATAAAGGGAAGTTTACTTTTGTTATGTTAAATAATAAATAAAATAGTGAAATAAGAACACAGAACAAAGCATATCAAAAGATGTAATTGTAGATATGTTAAACTTATTACCAGTAATACGGTTATAAAACAGTTTGTATATATATTAAGAAATTAGCATGATTATGTTCGCCAAAATGAACAGTTCAAAGCGCGAAGGTAATAAAAAAACTTAGTAGTAGTTAACTCGCCATGTGTAGCTGCTCGCCTCAATGCTAAGAGCAAAGCTGCGAGGGTATATAAAAACTTAAGTAGCAATCAATATTATCATAGTTGGTGTATTGCTATTTTTGCTTATTTATTTTCTTTATCCGATACATGAAAAATTACTATTTGTTTATACAATTCCAATTTACAAAATGTATAGCATTCACATAAGTAACAGTTGTTTTGAATTGTATACGAATATCTATCATCTTGGAAACTGAACTGTGGAATATTATTTTTACATTAAACTAAAATATTATCATTATATATATATAGTGTTGTACACATACGACAAACAATGGTTTGTAAATAGTATATCTAATAAATCATGTACAATGAGTATGCTTATATATTTTTTCCTTTCTACTTGACCAATGTTTGTCCAGGTTTCAGTACTTAAAGATTAAATACATGCATACGTTACTCTCAATGACCGCTTATTGTATTGGCTTACTTTAAATATCATGTCCTTCTGGATTTATATGTTTGGTTATTTATTTTCAGGGCAGAAGACGACAAAGTAACACTTGACCCACATACACATAAAACAAGCGGCGTGTGAATATATAGATGTGATAGAATTACACTAGAATGTCAGCCAGCAATGAATATATAGATGTGATAGAATTACACTAGAAAAAACACCCAGTAATAAATATATAGATGTGATAGAATTACACTAGAAAAACACCCAGTAATTAATATATAGATGTGATAGAATTACACTAGAATGTCATCCATCAATGAATATATAGATGCGATAGAATTACACTAGAAAAACACCCAGTAATAAATATATAGATGTGATAGAATTACACTAGAAAAACACCCAGTAATAAATATATAGATGTGATAGAATTACACTAGAAAAACACCCAGTAATAAATATATAGATGTGATAGAATTACACTAGAAAAACACCCAGTAATAAATATATAGATGTGATAGAATTACACTAGAATGTCATCCATCAATGAATATATAGATGTGATAGAATTACACTAGAAAAACACCCAGTAATTAATATATAGATGTGATAGAATTACACTAGAATGTCATCCATCAATGAATATATAGATGCGATAGAATTACACTAGAAAAACACCCAGTAATAAATATATAGATGTGATAGAATTACACTAGAAAAACACCCAGTAATAAATATATAGATGTGATAGAATTACACTAGAAAAACACCCAGTAATAAATATATAGATGTGATAGAATTACACTAGAAAAACACCCAGTAATAAATATATAGATGTGATAGAATTACACTAGAATGTCATCCATCAATGAATATATAGATGTGATAGAATTACACTAGAAAAACACCCAGTAATAAATATATAGATGTGATAGAATTACACTAGAAAAACACCCAGTAATAAATATATAGATGTGATAGAATTACACTAAAATGTCATCCATCAATGAATATATAGATGCGATACACAAGAAAGTCACCCAGCAATGAATATATAGATGCGATACACAAGAAAGTCACCCAGCAATGAATATATAGTTGCGATACACAAGAAAGTCACCCAGCAATGAATATATAGATGCGATACACAAGAAAGTCACCCAGCAATGAATATATAGATGCGATACACAAGAAAGTCACCCAGCAATGAATATATAGTTGCGATACACAAGAAAGTCACCCAGCAATGAATATATAGTTGCGATACACAAGAAAGTCACCCAGCAATGAATATATAGATGCGATACACAAGAAAGTCACCCAGCAATGAATATATAGTTGCGATACACAAGAAAGTCACCCAGCAATGAATATATAGATGCGATACACAAGAAAGTCACCCAGCAATGAATATATAGATGCGATACACAAGAAAGTCACCCAGCAATGAATATATAGTTGCGATACACAAGAAAGTCACCCAGCAATGAATATATAGATGCGATACACAAGAAAGTCACCCAGCAATGAATATATAGATGCGATACACAAGAAAGTCACCCAGCAATGAATATATAGTTGCGATACACAAGAAAGTCACCCAGCAATGAATATATAGATGCGATACACAAGAAAGTCACCCAGCAATGAATATATAGTTGCGATACACAAGAAAGTCACCCAGCAATGAATATATAGTTGCGATACACAAGAAAGCCACCCAGCAATGAATATATAGTTGCGATACACAAGAAAGCCACCCAGCAATGAATATATAGTTGCGATACACAAGAAAGTCACCCAGCAATGAATATATAGATGCGATACACAAGAAAGTCACCCAGCAATGAATATATAGTTGCGATACACAAGAAAGTCACCCAGCAATGAATATATAGATGCGATACACAAGAAAGTCACCCAGCAATGAATATATAGATGCGATACACAAGAAAGTCACCCAGCAATGAATATATAGTTGCGATACACAAGAAAGTCACCCAGCAATGAATATATAGATGCGATACACAAGAAAGTCACCCAGCAATGAATATATAGTTGCGATACACAAGAAAGTCACCCAGCAATGAATATATAGATGCGATACACAAGAAAGTCACCCAGCAATAACATTTTGTAACTTAGACTTGCATAATATATACATGTGCTTTTGTATTAGTATTCAAGAAGTGTTAATTTAGCTTTTAATCCCGAAAGGTTGTGTAAGTGTGTGTTTTATCCTTCGACAATACGGATTTGTATTTCGTATGTTTTATATGATAGAAATACATAATGTATAGGATAGTAATCTTTGCAAAATAAGTCATTATAATGAAATGTATATATGTCATATAATTACGAGTCACCAAGTGTATCGTTAAACGTGACACCTACAAATGTTCTCAACCATGTTGATGTTGGCACTAGAAAAAATAAAGCGGATGGGGTACATTTTAAAAACTGCCAATATCTAATATGGATGAATTAGTGTCAGGCACTCAGGACACTTTCCGTGCTTTAATCATACGATTTCAGCCATTTCATGATGACAGAAGGTGAGTCTATGCTAGGATAACCCAATGTAAAACATGAACAATGGCGGCTGTCAACCTACCTGGCACGTCTGATACTCTGTAAATAATGTGTACATTGCTGTGATGGCAGAAACATTGAATTGCTTCCTATTGCTTATTTGACATCATGATACACTAATGACCACCTCGAGGGATGAAAGTGAAAAAGTGCTTTATTATTTATATGCACTTAGACCTTTTTTGTTTTCACCCATCGGAATCAGGCCGTCATTAAAAAAAAATTGTTTGCCGTGATCCTACCTATACACTCAATATTGCCGCTACCCAAACTTTTTTTTACTTTCAAAGCGTTTAATTTTTTTTCATGATTAATGTTCATTTTTCTTTAAAATAACTATGCAAAATCAAAATTTGAGGGGTGGGGGAGTGGGAATTACCTACCTACCCACATATAAAATACTAGGTCGGAGCACAGCAAACACATCTTTTTTAAGGATGGCCACCCTGCTTGAAAAATAAACTGATCGTACAAGCTGCAATCTGTTTTCCTTACTCTATTAATATTGTCAAATATTTATACAGTGGCATCTTTGGACACTGAATACATTCATTCAACTGCATCTGAGAATATTCCGACAGAAAAAGATAGGTGTACCATCCAGCGTTTAAATCAAGCATTTGATCGTATTTATGTAAAGCTTGCCAACAATATAAGCTGCTACAATTTTAGATAAGAGGCTGACTACATTAAAAGTTCACTAATAACGATTTTAAGTACTGATTGCGGCTTCAGACACTCCTCATGTTTTCAAAAAAAATTTCCATTTCTCACCACTAAAAACTGATTTTTTAACCCATTATATTTAGATAGCTTATGTGTTTTTACCGTTCAGTTGCTTAATGTTTTACTTGTCATATGTCATTTCTTCTGACCATTTATGCGTTGTGTGTGCGTGCAAATTAAGATCGAATTTAAAGATATTCATATTTATACATGATTTAAACTAATATAACTGTGACTAGAGTTTAAAAGTATGATTTGTTTTGTTAAGTTGATGAGGATCTCCTACATTGCTGTAATGTTCTAGTGTTAGTCTTAACAAGGGATGGGTACATGTATATGTATATTTAATATTATCATATTTTTAAATTTTGTCTGAGGAATCCAAATGTTTGGTTTGCTCTTTAGTATATGGTATCAATATGTGTATCCCAATTTAGATCATGTTGTAATAGTTATTCCTAAATATTAAGCTCATTTTTTTTATTAAAATATTATTATCAAGGGCATGTATCAGCAATACCCGATATAAGCAAGGCTCACACAAGGACATATAGCAGCAATACCAGATATAAGCAAGGATCCCACATGGACATGTAGCAGCAATACACGTTATAAGCAAGGATCCCACATGGACATGAAGCAGCAATACATTTACAATAAGTAGGCTCTCAAAAATGAGTCACTACTTTAATTAATGAATACGACATATATACTTGCTGGGCTCCTTGTTTCAGTCAGAGTGGGATTTAAATATATTCCCATAAAAGCAACAATATGTATTGTCTTTTCTATAGTAATAACTTATCTAAACGTAAACGCTGCGCTAAGTAAGCTTGAGATGGAGTTTTTCTTGTCTATATGATTTAACAGAGTGGTGTGGCTCTGTGCGTGTACACAGGCAAAAATGCCACTTATGTTGAAAATATATTGGACACAACATGTGGTACTATTTCGATGAAAAACGTACGCATTCAAATGTATGTTAAACGTACATTAACCATATGATTAACATACGTGATCATATTTCTATGAATAACGTACGTTTTGACCGTACGTTACACGTATGTTTAACATATTAAACGTACGGAAGAAGCATATGTTAAACGCGCGTGGTATTATTTACATGAAAAACGTACGTTTTGGCACGTATATTAAATTTACGTTAAACGTACGTTTAACATGTGTGGCATTTTTACCTGTATAAATATAGAATTTGTCACTAAATTATATAAAGATAGTCATAGCTAAAGATTGTACTTCTATGTCGACTCGAAATACAATGAATAGTGTATGATATGAATAAAATAATGATTATCTGTCAATCTTGCATGTATATTATTCTTTCAATTATTCCCACGTACGCTGGTTGAGACTTGTGACCAGTAGGTGGTGCCTTCTCTATAGGAAGCATTCTGTGGACACTCTCCGTCAAGGTAGTATGATCATTTTTGGGGATAGGGTAAACTACCAAACAATATTATTTTTAAAAAAAAATGCTAACTCCACATGAATGAAGTGTGACTCCTGAATGCTAACTCCACATGAATGAAGTGTGACTCCTGATGAGATCTTCGAGACAACGCTCAAGACAGACGACAAATAAAGCAAAAACATCGTCAGTATATTAATTATTAGTTTTTCAGCATTCATTCGCCTTTTAAGTTCATGTGCTAAAATGTATAAATACTAGTATCTTTGATCTATCTACAATATTGTGAATAATTCTATACCTGTATATGTATAGCCAATCATCTACCCAAGATATTACCACGTAACCGTACAATATGAAGACGTTTATTGAATCCAATAACTGTTATTTATACCTGTAAGCGTATAGCCAATCACCCACCCCAGATTATTACCACGTGACCGTACAATATGTAGAAGTTTATTGGATTCAATAACTTTTATATTGTACAGTCAAAATTCAAGATGGCGATTAAAAAAATAAAGGAAATAAATTTAGTAGAAATTTCAACGATAAAAACATACAGCCGACAAAATGCTCAGCATGACGATGACGTTAAGAAAATCCGAATATCTGTCACTGCAACTGTCTTCGTCTGCCGCTTTGAACTCACGGTTTATTTACTTGATTTTTCTTAACTCTTTTGATAAAATTCTTTCAAAATGAGGTATAGAATAAAACTATCATTTTACAGTGTGATGTACAATATGGGAATATATTGTATGTTATAGGCGACGTTTTCAATGTTGAAGTATTTTTAATTTCATTATCTTGTCGACTTGCGCCACACAATTATCTGTGTTGTCTTAAACGCTATGAGTACATATAGAAGCATTCAAGAATGTCAAGTACGTGCTGATGCTGACTCTCAAAAGTGCAACTTAAACAATACAGATATTCTACGGATTTAAGGGAGGCAACTCTTCAAGCACTTGCACATAAAACGCATCATTCGTTGCGATGGTTATTTCCCTTGTGCCTGAAAGTGTATCATAGTGTATATTTCAAGCCAGATAGTTGAAATAAATCAATATTCCTTTTCTCTCAATTTTAGTATAATAATCGAATTATTCGCCATATACCTTAATAAGAGTTAAAGATGTCACATCATGGAAGGAAATTGTAAATAAAAGACGCCCGTCAGTATATTCTTTTACAATACGACACCATGCACATGTGTAAGGAATAAAATACGTACATACTAGTATTGCACAGACACTAATGGTACGACAATGATACGGTATTCAGCACCTCTGTCCGTTGTGTTGATCCCCATCCGCGACTTTGGATTAGGTGCCTTGATGTTATGCCTTGATGTTTATGTAAGTCTGGGTAATATCCCTACATGCTTTGTTTCTCCGTCTTATCCAATCATATATTGTCTTCGTTAACTAGTGCTGCTATGGATAAATATATTTTGTATGTATTAGTCTATTTACATATTTTATATGCATGTAACTTTATTCTATGGCCACTTACAGTACACACTTGATAGGGGGGTTGTGGGTTCGTTTCTCCGGCACGGCGATGTGTGGTGCTTTAAACAAAACACCTTTACCGCGTATGCTTTGTACTGGCTCAACTCTGGAAGACTTCGAGCGTGATTTGTCTAAGATGATAGAATTTGTTTCACAATCAAAGTGAAATAAATAAGTGTATTATGCACACACTTGAGGTGTTAATACTATGGTGGTGGTTGTGGCAACAAACGTGTATAGACAATGTTGTTACTTACAAAAATTGGGTTGTTCATACTATGCTGGTGATGGTAACGAATGTGTATAGACAATGTGGTTACTAACAACACTTGGATTGTTCATACTATAATGGTTGTGGTAACAAATGTGTATAGACATTTTTGTAACTTACAACACTTGGATTGTTCATACTATGGTGGTGGTGGTAACAAATGTGTATAGACATTTTTGTAATTTACAACACTTGAGTTGTTCATACTATGGTGGTGGTGGTAACAAATGTGTATAGACAATGTTGTTACTTACAATACTATGGTGGTGGTGGTAACAAATGTGTATAGACAATGTTGTTACTTACAACACTTGAGTTGTTCATACTATGGTGGTGGTGGTAACAAATGTGTATAGACAATTTTGTAACTTACAACACTTGAGTTGTTCATACTATGGTGGTGGTGGTAACAAATGTGTATAGACAATGTTGTAACTTACAACACTTGAGTTGTTCATACTATAATGGTGGTGGTAACAAATGTGTAAAGACAATTTTGTAACTTACAACACTTGAGTTGTTCATACTATGGTGGTGGTGGTAACAAATGTGTAAAGACAATGTTGTTACTTACAACACTTGAGTTGTTCATACTATGGTGGTGTTGGTAACAAATGTGTATAGACAATGTTGTAACTTACAACACTTGAGTTGTTCATACTATAATGATGGTGGTAACAAATGTGTAAAGACAATTTTGTAACTTACAACACTTGAATTGTTCATACTATTGTGGTGGTGGTAACAAATGTGTATAGACAATTTTGTAATTAACAACACTTGAGTTGTTCATACTATGGTGGTGGTGGTAACAAATGTGTATAGACAATTTTGTAATTTACAACACTTGAGTTGTTCATACTATGGTGGTGGTGATAATAAATGTGTATAGACAATTGTGTAACGTTCAACACTTGGGTTGTTCATACTATGGTGGTGGTGGTGGTGGTGGTGGTGGTGGTGGTGGTGGTAACAAATGTGTATAGACATTTTTGTAACTTACAACACTTGGGTTGTTCATACTATGGTGGTGGTGGTTACAAATGTGTATAGACATTTTTGTAACTTACAACAATTGGGTTGTTCATACTATGGTGGTGGTGGTTACAAATATGTATAGACAATGTTGTTACTTACAACACTTGAGTTGTTCATACTATGGTGGTGGTGGTAACAAATGTGTATAGACAATGTTGTTACTTACAACACTTGAGTTGTTCATACTATGGTGGTGGTGGTAACAAATGTGTATAGACAATTTTGTAACTTACAACACTTGAGTTGTTCACACTTTGGTGGTGGTGGTAACAAATGTGTATAGACATTTTTGTAACTTACAACACTTTGGTTGTTCATACTATGGGGGTGGTGGTTACAAATATGTATAGACAATGTTGTTACTTACAACACTTGAGTTGTTCATACTATGGTGGTGATGGTAGAAAATGTCTATAGACAATGTTGTTACTTACAACACTTGAGTTGTTCATACTAGAGTGGTGGTGGTAACAAATGTGTATAGACAATGTTGTTACTTACAAAACTTGGGTTGTTCATACTATGGTGGTGTTGGTAACAAATGAATATAGACAATATTGTTACTGACAACACTTGAGTTGTTCATATTAGGGTGGTGGTGGTAACAAATGTGTATAGACAATGCTGTTACTGACAACACTTAAGTTGTCCATACTATGGCGGTCGTGGTAACAAATGTGTATAGACAATGTTGTTACTTACAACACTTGGGTTGTTTATACTATGGTGGTGTTGGTAACAAATGTGTATAGACAATTTTGTTACGGACAACAATTTAATTGTTCATACTATGGTGGTAACAAATGTGTATAGACAATTTTGTTACTGACAACAATTGAGTTGTTCATACTATGGTGGTAACAAACGTGTATAGACAATGTTGTTACTTACAACACTTAAGTTGTTCATACTATGGTGGTGGTGGTAACAAACGTGTATAGACAATGTTGCTACTTACAACACTTGAGTTGGTCATACTGTAATTGTGGTGAATATAAATATGACTAGAAAATGTTGTTACTTATAACACTTGAGTTGTTCATACTATGGTGGTGGTGGTAATAAATGTGTATAGATAATTTTGTTACTTACAACACTCGAGTTGTTCATACTACGGGGGTGGTGGTAACAAATGTGTATAGACAATTTTGTTACTTACAACACTTGAGTTGTTCATACTATGGGGGTGGTGGTAACGAATGTGTAAAGACAATTTTGTTACTTACAACACTTGAGTTGTTCATACTATGGGGGTGGTGGTAACAAATGAGTATAGACAATTTTGTAACTTACAACACTTGAGTTGTTCATACTATGGGGGTGGTGGTAACAAATGTGTATAGACAATTTTGTAACTTACAACACTTGAGTTGTTCATACTATGGGGGTGGTGGTAACAAATGTGTATAGACAATTTTGTTACTTACAACACTTGAGTTGTTCATACTATGGGGGTGGTGGTAACAAATGTATATAGACAATTTTGTTACTTACAACACTTGAGTTGTTCATACTATGGGGATGGTGGTAACAAATGTGTATAGACAATTTTGTTACTTACAACACTTGAGTTGTTCATACTATTGTGGTGGTGGTAACAAATGTGTATAGACTTTAGACAATTTTGTTACTGACAACAGTAAATGGCCATAAAGTAAACTAATCCGAACATTAAATGTATACACCAATATTGTCAATGCTTTACTCATGAAAGAAAAAACTAGTATTGTATACACATTTTATAAAATGTATTTTCAGTTGCTGCCAAATAGAAAATAGACAAATAGAAAGTATTCCATTCATATTTTTTTAAATTATATTTAATGGGATTAACGCCATGTTCAGTTTATTACAAGTTATATATTGCCTTTTGCTTTAATAGTAGAGGAAAACTTAGGACATTTAACAGGAGAAATTAAATATTGCGAATACTAGTAAATCTACCCACCTAGCAACATGAAAAATACACTTAGTTGATCTTATTTCGGTAAAGTGGTCGGTAACTGTTATAATATTACCTGTACGTGGGTGTCTTTGTTCCTTTGTATCTTATCAACCTGGTCTAAACACGTGATAAGAATGTATAGATCGTCATACATTGTATAGAATCAGTTTTATTGCGCATGATACTGTACATGTATCCGATTCTAAACTGGCTGCCCTACTGAACGATTTGTAAAAACAGGTTAAAGTTGGCAAAACCTTTTTTTTTTCATTAAATACATGTGATTAAGATACTGCCGTAATAGAGTTCACACTGGCCTTTATCTCTGCGTGTAGCCAGACAACATGTCAAGAGCGACAAGATATAAGCAAACAAATAAATAACCTCAGAAATTTGATTGAAATCCCATCGCAATATTGCGCTTAGGTACAACCGATCAAGTAATCGAAAACTTGTGCAAACAGTGCACTATAGGGCGATATTCGTCACTTTTATCTAATCGTCAGTGTGTTTGCCTAGGTTGCATTTTTACTTTTTTGTCGTGACGGGTATGATCTGTTTGGTTTGATCGTTCACTTGGTGAGTATATCTTAAATGGTCTTCTCAGTTTATTTTTCATTTTATTTTATTTTGTAATATTGGTTATTTTATAAATAAGATTGTGTCCGTAGCAATGTTCCAAAAATATTGTCATTGAAAACGTTTAGTTTTAAATGAAGTTTAGCTTTGTTCTTCGTTTAATGAATTATTTTTTTATAATTTACGTTGGAATCGGGGATATTGTTTAATTCTGATATAGAAAGTATTAATAGTTACATGTACATTCATATAAAAATGCATTCGTGTATACATAATAATAATCTGTTAGTTTAGTGTATAACTTTTTTGATTGTGCACTCAAGAACTCAAGATCCAGTGTTTTATCATAATCTTTATTTCAAATTATATTTTACTATTTAACATCATTTGAGTTATATTGAATACCTTTTGTAGAGAATGTCGCCAAAGTGTGCCTGGGTTTTGATTTTACTTTCGCTTGGACTGCTATATGCAGGTAACATGTTTTCTTTTTATTTTGCTTTGTTTAATTTCTCTATTGCAGTGCACTTGGATACATTTTCATCATATAAATAAGCTTCACTGGTACAAAATATAAAAAAATAACTTTTAAATATTGCTTCACTAAAATGTCTTAACGTGTTTAAAATATACTGTATAAACAATTTAGAGGCACTGTCCCAATGCAAATTAAGCTACAGAGAACATTTATATCTTCCAATTTCAACAAAGAATCATATACTTAGTTGAGCCTGTTTTGAATTGTTTAACATACATGTTAAGTGATTGATGTATAGTGCTTTTTTTAAACTAAAAATAAGACGTTGACTATACTTGATTATACTCGGGTATAATTATAATTGACAAAAAAACTAACTTGCTTATATACCTGAATCCACGTTAAATGGAACATCGTCAGTTGCAGTCTTCTTTATTCATTCTTAAAACAAACATGTCAAAAAGCTGTTGGAGGAAAGCAAACTCAACTTTTTGAAGCTTTCGCAAAGAAAGAACTATTCGATGACTGACAACTAGACAAAGATAAGAAACTAAGTATTTATTAATCTGAGTTTAAACATGAGTTTCCTTTACCTTTATTAGTATCTGGCGAAAGTGAAGCCTGCCTCGACGCCGCTCAAGATTGCGAAAACCGTGGTCAAGCCATTTGCGAAATACCGGAAGAGGCGCGTATAATGTGTAGAGCATTTTGCAATTTATGTGATGACTTCGGTGACAACGTGACTGTGGACGAAATAAAAAACACCAGCAGTGCTGTTGTTACAGACGGGAGCACCTCTACGGCTGGAACAAGCGCACCTGTAACTCAGGCTACACGCCCGGCAGTCGAAGTATGTTATAACGACGCACCTGATTGCGAACTACGCGGCGTGGCCTTTTGTAAGATACCGGAAGAGGCTTCGATCATTTGTAGAGCGTACTGTAACTTGTGCGACTACGTCCGAGTAACGACTGTGGCACCAACACCTGAGATGGTTGAGACAACAACCAGGGTAAAAGAAACCACGACCAGGGTAGATACAACCACAGATGCGATGACTACAATTGACGGTGCTACTCCGCAAATAGGTAAGTGTACTCATTTAAAGTATGATAATGTTCATTTTAACAACAGGGCCTACATGTATATACAACTTGAATATTAAGCAACACTATTTGTTTTATGATGTATGTTTGCAACAAATGAAATCTGTTAAGGAAATACATTCTAAATTGTTTTTAGCAAGTGAATGTAAAGTTATAGATAATAAAATTGATTATATATTTTCTTTCTCCAGTGCGTCATGACGTATAGGTCAGTAAGCGCTGTTGTACAGGAAATATAGATCAACTTGTGCATTTTGGGCAATGTAGCAACATAGATATGCTACGGTATCCAAGGGACGAGAATGTCTTTTGGATTAAAAATAAAACATCTAAATTTTGAAATAAAATTGCATATCTTTTCCAGTATTAATAATCATACCGAAATATTGGGTCAATATAAATACCATAATTCAAACTTTTTTCATGATCTATTTACAACATACAGATATACTATTTTAAAAAAAAATGATATTTGAAAAAAGCCGATTTTCCACCTTGACTAACACAGTATCTATATGAATGTATACATGAGTTTTGGGTAGCTTCTTTCAAACTGATGAACACTATCAGCAACAGGTATCGTAATGTTATCTACAGAAATATAAATAACATCTACAGATATGTAAATAACATCTGCAGATATGTAAATAACATCTACAGAAATGTAAATAGCATCTTCAGAAATGTAAATAACATCTTCGTATATGTAAAAAAAACATCTAAAGAAATGTAAATAATATCTACAGATATGTAAATAACATCTACAGATATGTAAATAGCATCTACAGAAATGTAAATAACGTCTACAGAAATGTAAATAGCATCTACAGAAATGTAAATAGCATCTACGTATATGTAAAAAAAACATCTACAGAAATGTAAATAAAATCTACAGATATGTAAAAAGCATCTTCAGAAATATAAATAACATCTACGTATATGTAAAAAAAACAACTACAGAAATGTAAATAATATCTACAGATATGTAAATAGCATCTACAGAAATGTAAATAACATCTACAGAAATGTAAATAGCATCTACAGAAATGTAATGTATACAATATTTAAAAATGCAATTATATTAAAGTAATGGATCTCTTTTGCTGCCGATTGCTGAGAACTCGAAATTAGAACTCATCAAAATTAATTATCATTTCACATTTGGTAATCATATTCTTTCAGTTGATGATTATAATAGTATGTGATGAGATTCAATTCATGACCATGTATGGAATCACCTTTTTATCCTCAGACACCACCTTACCATTATGCAACACGACAGCAGAAGTGGTTTTCGTTCTGGATGCCTCCAGTAGTGTAGGGGAAAACAACTTTCAGAAGATTCGAGAATTTACACAAAATGTTACCCAGAGACTAAAAGCCGAGTACAGCACACTCAATGCAACAGTTATCACATACAGCAATGACGCCCAGGTAGGAGTTTTGTTATTGTTGCCCATATGACCCGTTATATACGTCTGTATACTTGTGTAAGTGGTGTGTAAATGTACTTAGTGTTCGTCTAACAAAATGTTACCCGGAGACTAAACGCCGAGTACAGCACACTCGATGCAACAGTTATCACATACAGCAATGACGCCCAGGTAGGAGTTTTGTTATTGTTGCCAGTATGACCCGTTATATACGTCTGTATACTTGTGTAAGTGGTGTGTACTTAGTGTTCGTCTTACAAAATGTTACCCGGAGACTAAAAGCCGAGTACAACACACTCAATGCAACAGTTATCACATACAGCAATGACGCCCAGGTAGGAGTTTTGTTATTGTTGCCCATATGACCCGTTATATACGTCTGTATACTTGTGTAAGTGGTGTGTAAATGTACTTAGTGTTCGTCTAACAAAATGTTACCCGGAGACTAAACGCCGAGTACAGCACACTCGATGCAACAGTTATCACATACAGCAATGACGCCCAGGTAGGAGTTTTGTTATTGTTGCCAATATGACCCGTTATATACGTCTGTATACTTGTGTAAGTGGTGTGTAAATGTACTTAGTGTTCGTCTAACAAAATGTTACCCGGAGACTAAACGCCGAGTACAGCACACTCGATGCAACAGTTATCACATACAGCAATGACGCCCAGGTAGGAGTTTTGTTATTGTTGCCAATATGACCCGTTATATACGTCTGTATACTTGTGTACGTGGTGTGTACTTAGTGTTCGTATAACAAAATGTTATTCACGAGATGGTTGAGAAAACCTAATATTACAGGTCATATCAAATACCCAAAAAGGTGTGTAAGCATTACAATTTAATTGTTTCTTTTGTAAGAATCTCTGAATAGTTTTAAATGTGTTAAATGTCGTGTACGCTTGTAACTAACACTCACAGAAATACAACTATAAACTGTAATGAATGCTTACTTACATTACATGGTTTTGCTTTTGTCAACCAATGCAGGTATCATAGCTGTTCTAAAAGGATTAGTTTACTTATATTTGTAAATGTTATATTCACAGCTTCAGATAAAGCTCACGTTAAAAAATCCAGCAGATTTGGCTTTTATGCTTGGGGCAGAAGGCAATATAACTTATACACACGGAGGCACAGAAACTCACAAGGCGCTACAGCTGATGTACCAATCATTTAATCATGACGTCACCAATTCAAAAATAGCGATCGTGATAACAGACGGTGCGTCGTTTGAACCGCAGCTGACCCGCGAGCAAGCACAGAAGGCCAAGGATAACGGTGTCATTATTTTTGTCGTTGCAATCGGCGATGATGTCAATACTCACGAGACAAAAGATATCAGCAGTGACCCGGATGAACGATATCTGTACCAGCTGATCCACTTTGACGGATTACAATCGATTGTGGATGAGTTTCACCATCACGATTTCGACAAATGCAGAAGTACGTACATGATTTCTATAGAAGTGAAGGTATACTGATACAATCTTAAGTATATCCGAATATATGTGTAGTTAATGATAATAAGAAAAACACACAATGACTAAATACAGTCTAAACTACATAGTATGAAACGTTAATCTATCCCCAAACCTGATATCTCCGTAAGCCGGTCTATTAACCACCAATGAAAATGCAGGAAAATCTATGCCTGTCCCATAATTCATAGCAATACTAAACTCTGACGTCATTCAAACTTTCAGTTGAAGCAACTGACTAATCAACGAGCTCAAATACGGCTTTTCCAACATTGCTATTTAACGGAACCCATCGGGAGAGCTGGGTCCGTACTACAGACTAATAAATCGTTCAGGTTAAGACTAAGTATGGTCTACGAAATGTTACTTATTTGAAGACTACCCCTAATCTTAAATAACGAGAAAAATACCCATACTTGTGTCTTATGAGAAAATGCAGATACCTGAAAACATTGCTTTTTGAAATATATCTAATCATCTATATTGACTAGCATTGCCATTTAGCATTTTATCAAATTGTTTTTAAAAACTGAATATGTGAAAACATGTGTATTTGGAAATTTAAGACAGTTGTTTAGAAATTGAAATATAAGTATGAAATGATTAAAGAACACATTTAACACGCTCCATTACTATTTCACCCAGTCGATGTTCAAGTTCTATAAATATGAATTACATAAACATTCGTATTCTATTTACAACTCTGACATCGTCTTACAGTTGATTCAATTCCTGGTCGTGTCATACCACAGAATGGTACTGGAATCTTCTTCACTTGTCGCTCAGTATTTAGATGATAATTTTAGGTCTGTTAGGCCCGGTGACAGTGTATTTTGAATTGTAGGGATAGCATGCCGAGAGTATGATCCTTGATTGATCAGCGGGACAGCGCTTAGCGAAGCTTCTCCAGTACACATCGTCGTACGGCACGGCCGCAGTCACAGAATGATAAACAGTATACGTCTGAGCAATACCAAATATGATCAATGTTAAAAGAAAACGAGTTATTTAAAATTAAATTAGTTTTCACTTATCTTAACAAATTATTTCAGTTCCAGTAACAACTAAACCGACAGTGGTACCTATAACAAACACTCAGACAATCGGGCAAACAATTACAACGGAATTACCAAGTTTCCCGATAGTACAGTCATCTACTGCAGCTCCAAATCTTCTGACTAATAAAACACCTACCGCTAGGCCACAAACAATACCTACCGGAGATGTTACACCAAGTGAAACACCACCAACCATCCATCAAAATACACCGACCAAAGAATCAACGATTATCCAAACAGTTACCGCAGGGCCACCGACGATCATTGGCGGACAATCACCCACGGCTAATCCAGGAGAGGTCAGTGTTGAAACAGTTACCGCAGGGCCACCGACGATCATTGGTGGACAATCACCCACGGCTAATCCAGGAGAGGTCAGTGTTGAAACAGTTACCGCAGGGCCACCGACGATCATTGGCGGACAATCACCCACGGCTCATCCAGTAGAGGTCAGTGTTGAAACAGTTACCGCAGGGCCACCGACGATCATTGGCGGATATTCACCAACGGCTCATCCAGGAGAGGTCAGTGTTGAAACAGTTACCGCAGGGCCACCGACGATCATTGGCGGACAATCACCCACGGCTAATCCAGGAGAGGTCAGTGTTGAAACAGTTACCGCAGGGCCACCGACGATCATTGGCGGATATTCACCAACGGCTCATCCAGGAGAGGTCAGTGTTGAAACAGTTACCGCAGGGCCACCGACGATCATTGGCGGACAATCACCCACGGCTCATTCAGGAGAGGTCAGTGTTGAAACAGTTACCGCAGGGCCACCGACGATCATTGGCGGACAATCACCCACGGCTCATCCAGGAGAGGTCAGTGTTGAAACAGTTACCGCAGAGCCACCGACGATCGTTGGCGGACAATCACCCACGGCTCATCCAGGAGAGGTCAGTGTTGAAACAGTTACCGCAGGGCCACCGACGATCATTGGCGGACAATCACCCACGGCTAATCCAGGAGAGGTCAGTGTTGAAACAGTTACCGCAGGGCCACCGACGATCATTGGCGGATATTCACCAACGGCTCATCCAGGAGAGGTCAGTGTTGAAACAGTTACCGCAGGGCCACCGACGATCATTGGCGGACAATCACCCACGGCTAATCCAGGAGAGGTCAGTGTTGAAACAGTTACCGCAGGGCCACCGACGATCATTGGCGGACAATCACCCACGGCTCATCCAGGAGAGGTCAGTGTTGAAACAGTTACCGCAGGGCCACCGACGATCATTGGCGGACAATCACCCACGGCTAATCCAGGAGAGGTCAGTGTTGAAACAGTTACCGCAGGGCCACCGACGATCATTGGCGGACAATCACCCACGGCTCATCCAGGAGAGGTCAGTGTTGAAACAGTTACCGCAGGGCCACCGACGATCATTGGCGGACAATCACCCACGGCTTATCCAGGAGAGGTCAGTGTTGAAACAGTTACCGCAGGGCCACCGACGATCATTGGCGGACAATCACCCACGGCTCATCCAGGAGAGGTCAGTGTTGAAACAGTTACCGCAGGGCCACCGACGATCATTGGCGGACAATCACCCACGGCTAATCCAGGAGAGGTCAGTGTTGAAACAGTTACCGCAGGGCCACCGACGATCATTGGCGGACAATCACCAACGGCTAATCCAGGAGAGGTCAGTGTTGAAACAGTTACCGCAGGGCCACCGACGATCATTGGCGTATATTCACCAACGGCTCATCCAGGAGAGGTCAGTGTTGAAACAGTTACCGCAGGGCCACCGACGATCATTGGCGGATATTCACCAACGGCTAATCCAGGAGAGGTCAGTGTTGAAACAGTTACCGCAGGGCCACCGACGATCATTGGCGGACAATCACCAACGGCTAATCCAGGAGAGGTCAGTGTTGAAACAGTTACCGCAGGGCCACCGACGATCATTGGCGGACAATCACCAACGGCTAATCCAGGAGAGGTCAGTGTTGAAACAGTTACGGCATGGCCACCGACGATCATTGGCGGACAATCACCTACGGCTCATCTAGGAGAGGTCAGTGTTGAAACACTCTCGCCAATGGAAGAAACGACGACCTCGGCTCCAGAAACACCCAACCCTCTGCAAGAAACGACAACGTTAGCTCCAGAAACGCAACCGCCGATACAAGAAACGACGACTTCGGCTCCTGAGACACCATCGCCCATGCAAGAGACGACGACTTTGGCTCCAGAAACATCGGCACCATTGCAAGAAACGACCACCTTGGCTCCAGAAACATTGGCACCATTGCAAGAAACGACAACTTTGGCTCCAGAAACATTGGCACCATTACAAGAAACGACAACTTTGACTCCAGAAACATCGGCACCATTACAAGAAACGACGACGTTGGCTCCAGAAACGCAACCGCCGATACAAGAAACGACGACTTCGGCTCCTGAGACACCATCGCCCATGCAAGAAACGACGGCTTTGGCTCCAGAAACATCGGCACCATTGCAAGAAACAACAACTTTTGCTCCAGAAACATTGGCACCATTGCAAGTAACGACGACTTTGGCTCCAAAAACACCAGCACCAGTGCAAGAAACAACGACTTTGGCTAAAGAAACACCAGTAACAATGCAAGAGTCGACAACTGTGACCCCGGAAATATCAACTACCGAATCTGTTGAAACTACATCGATGGCTGCTATGGGAACAACAACAGCATGTAAGTTTTCATTACAACACAATGTCAAACATACTGTCGTACAGGTCGAAATTTCAATTAAATTTCAGTTATTATTCGACAACTCATCTCCAATTTTAGATACAATGTAGTTGGCTAACATTTTTTGTCGGTTGATAAACTTTTGAATTATTAAATGGGTATTATATAAGATTTCGTAATGAAATTCAAATTATGCATCAGAACATCATTTAATTTTTATCAACAATCTGAATAACACATTGTTAAACCTTAGCTATACTTTAATCATAGAGTCGTACAGTGGAACGCGTGGTTCAGTGGTAGAGCACCGAACCAATGATCAATGGTCGTGAGTTCGATTCTCCGTTACGGCTATGTGTGGTGTCCTTGAGCAAGACACTTTTTCTGCATATGCTTTGTATTGGTTCTTCCCAGGAAGACTTCGAGCGTGATTTGTCTTAGTTGTAAGAACTTGTTTCACAATCGAAGTAAAATAAATAAGTTTAAACTAAAATAAATAAGTTTAAACTAAAAATCTGTTTTTTTATATACTTGTATTGATTTACTGTAATAGTTAAAAAAAATATATGGTAACAATATAAAAAAAATCTTTGAAGCCTGCGTTGCCAAAGTCGCTGATGTTGTGTTTGTCGTCGACGCTTCTGGCAGTATTGGAGATGTAAACTTTGAGAAGGTCAAACAGTTCATCAAGCATGTGATCTTGACGTTCGATGTCGACTCTCGTTACACGCGTGTCGGGTTGATCGAGTACAGCACACACGCGCGTATAGAGTTTAAACTATACGAGAAGACTAACTTGACGGAACTCTTAGAAGCGGTAGATAACGTGACATATTCAGGGGGTGGCACCAGTACTTCAGATGCCTTGGAATTATTGAGGCTGGATGGTTTTGAGAGGTTTCATTTATATTACCTGATATACACATGTACCCTAGAATGTACACAATACAGTTATCCCGTGTCGAGTCTGTAGTTTCACCGGTACTTAAATGATGCATATTGGTGGCCATTGTTGTATTATTAAATCATGCTTTTATATATTAATTTTATTATTGTTAATTTAAATTGTTTGTCATGTGAACTTAAAACCGTTTTTTTTTTCAAAATTATCGACATTAAAAGAGCAATTATAATATCTACACACCATTACCATAAACACACGTTTTTCATTAAATTTAGGAGAAAAACCCTTGTGCAGATGAAAAAAAAAACGTATTTATTTTTTATCATTTACGAAATGTTTCTCCGTGCTTTCAATCTTTGTTTATTTCTTTATTATTATTTAATTTTTTTTTGCAAATGTGAGCGAAGTTTATAAAATGTTATTTATTGTACAAATCAGGGAACGGCCATTGGCTCCGGATGTAGCAGTGGTTATTACTGATGGATTGTCCAAGTTCCCAGCCTTAACCCGGACTCAAGCCAAACTGGCGAAGGAGGACGGCATAACGATATTCTCTATAGGTATTGGTAACGAAACAGTTGATTCGGAACTACGTGCCATAGCCAGTGGCGACCAGTTTGTCTACGAGGTTGGAGACTATGAGACGTTGTTTTCTCTTGATGGTGTAGTTGCCCATACCGCGTGTGGGGGTAAGATATATATTGATTTGCAAGTAATAAAGTCAGTTTAAGACTACGACTAATTAATTCTAATTTCGTTCTGTTCATATCACATTGAAAATAAAGTAATGATATAGTCAGTAAAGGTTGACTTATGTGTAAAATTCAAAAATAATGATATCCATACAGTTTCACGTAAAAGTCTATTTCTTATCTTTTCTCCTTTTGTTTACTTTGTTTAAATTTAATTCGTTTTTTTTTACTTCTTTATTCTATATATTATGTTACTCGAAAGACATTGTATTAATGTTCTTTTATTTACATAACCAAATAATATCTTTAGCTTTGAAATTTAGTATTTGTATTGAAATCTGAGCAATTTATGTATAACATTGTATTATGTCTTACATGGAATAAAATATATTCATCACAAAAATAATGATATTTTCTTTTTCTGTCATAAAGTTCATTGGAATGATTCAAAAGTATATTGACTTTATTAAACTGTATTGGTATTAACTAATTCGCATAAATTAGATTATTCTCAAGGTCAATTATTGAGACTCAGCTGTGTTTGTTTGAAATGTTTAACATAATACATTTTACATAACATTACCGGACTTCCATTTGATTGTGTCAAAACAGTATACATGATATATATATACATGATGAGGTTCTTGTTTCACCAGTCATTTTGCCGGAGACATATCAGCCACGCACAACAACCACTAAGGCCCCGGTTCAAGGCGGATGTTTTGACATAGATCCAAAATGCAGTTCATACACCCGCGACACGTGCACCGATTTTGCACCGTATGCCAAGAAAAACTGTGCCAAGGATTGTGGATACTGCCAGGGAGGTATGAAACATTGTTCTCATCTCATGATCTCATGTTACGATGATACGACGGAGGACGAGTGAGGTTCGGGCATCCTTTGATTAGGTTTAAGCTTCCCATTGACCGTTCCAAGCACTGATTCAAGTTGTCAATGCTTCTTTATACATACCTGAAATTACAAGTATATTCTATATTTGTTGTGTTTATTTTGTTATGGTCGATGTGGCCCTTGTGTTTATGCTGTTATAGTCGATGTGGCCCGGGAGTTTATACTGTTATAGTCGATGTGACCCTGGAATGTAAACCTGGTATTACAAGTATATTGTATATTGGTTATGTTTATGTTGTTATAGTCGATGTGGCCCTGGAGTTTATGCTGTTATAGTCGATGTGGCCCGGGAGTTTATACTGTTATAGTCGATGTGACCCTGGAGTTTGTGCTGTTATAGTCGATGTGAACCTGAAATACCTTGTATTACAAGTATATTGGTTATGTTTATGCTGTTATGGTCGATGTGGCCTGGAGTTTATGCTTTTATGGTCGATGTGGCCCTGGAGTTTATGCTGTTATGGTCTATGTGACCTAGAGTTTGTGCTGGTTTGTTGATGTGAACCTGAAATGTATACCTGGTATTACAAGTATATTGTATATTGGTTATGATTATGCTGTTATGGTTGATGTGGCTCTGGAGTTTATGCTGTTATAGTCGATGTGGCCCTGGACTGCTACGTTTCCTGCTTGACATATATTTTCTTAACTTTGTTGATTTGCTTTTCAAATCACTTCGGCACGATACTAAAGAATAGCATTTTAGTTCAATTCGCGTGTGTGTGTGTGGGTGGGCGGGAGGTTTGGGGTGTGTGTGTGTGGGGGGGGGGGGGGACTTTTGTTTTGTAATTGATATTAACAAACCATTAGTCTATTCCAGAACCTGATATCTCCCGCTCCCCAATGAAAAAGCAGATAATTCTCTGTATGTCTTACAATTCATAGCAATCGAACGCTTACTAAACTATGACGTCATTCAAACTGTAGGCAGAAGCAACTAACCAATCAATGTGCTCAAACGTGGCTTTCCCAGCATAGCTATTTAACGGACCAAATCGGGAGAGCTTCGTTCGTCCTACAGACTAACTATCAACATAAATTGTGTCGAATCGGCCGCTAGGGACACTGTTCCCAACAATCGATTCATGTAAAATCTTCATTTTGGAACTGATTTAAGGAAAAATTATTGACAATTGCTACAACGATTGTCAAATTAAAACACGTTTTATTTCTACGTCTTATTTCTGTTTATATCAAGTTGTAAAATATTGTCAAAAAATATAAAACATATTAGAATACTGCTGATGTAGACAATATTATATTGTTCCAGCCACCGAACCACCGCCAACCTGTGATGACAAAGAAGAAAACTGTGCTCAGTACGGAACAGCTATGTGTTCGCAGAGCATTCAGTACAAATGGGTAGAAAACCATTGCAGAAAGTTTTGTGGATTTTGTGGTAATGATTTAAAGTATTCTATAATGGCTCATAACGTTGTCGTAAGCATTTTTATCCTAAAAAATAGATTGTAGTCATATTACATAGTTTGTTATTAAAAGGCCGTATTATATTGTTTGTTAAAAAAAATATATACTTTCTATCGTCATGTTTCTCTTATCCTTCCGACAAAAAAAAATCAATCGAAAATAATACTACAAATCATGCAATTTTCATCATAATTAAGAAAAAATGATGCATTTAAAGCATTAATCAGATTTCCACCCCTTTTCAAAAGATAGATAGAAACAAAACGAAGGGTCTGTGCGCAAGCTGTTTTTGTTTCCATATCTACATCATGCTTATATATAATCCTGGTCTCAATTCATCAACAATTTGAGTCCGAGAAACAGATTCGAATATTACATTTCTGTAAAACCCTGTAAACATACAATAATGAGTAAGAAATGTGATTCTGTAATATTTTCTGTTAAATAATCATTAAAACTGCTTGTTTTTGCAAATAGATTAGTAATTTGCTTGTTAAATAGATGTAATTTGAATATAAAATTTCTGACAACTTCAGTCTGAGTCTGAGTCTAAATATTGGTGAATTTAGGTCTTCGACCTAATTGGTGTTTAGTGAAAATTGATCGAAATTGACGTTCTACCCTTTGCTTCCGAACTATTTTTAGTCTATTATCAAAAGGTGACATTAATATTAAAATCAGTTTTAGAAATGTTTTTTTTTTCATTTCAGGAAGCAAATCAGAAATCGGAATAACAAAGCCCGCAACAACAACAGTTACAACGGTAGCAGGTAAACCTTAAATGTTTCTGCATTTAAACTTTGTAACGTTAATTGGTTATGTTTCCCGTTAGCTATAGCGTAATATCATTGTATATTGTTTTAAACGCATTTGTTTTACCCCAATTGTGAAAAAAATTAACACAACTCATACAAAATCCCGCTCGATTTTCTCCTGAGAATAACCTGCTCTAAGCATGTTCGTATAAAGTACATTGCCAAAGGATACCACACATATCCTGATCGAACCCACGACCCTCCGATCCTAAGTCTAATGCTCTACCACTGGACCACACGCTGCATAATAACATATATTATAGTGTATGTTTTTACGTAAAACATATGACTTCATCTATATTGAAAATACGAAGCGTTGGTCTAGTGGTAGAGCGCTCGTCTCGTATGCGGAAGGTCACGGGTTTGATAACCGGCAAAGTCATACCAAATACTTGAAAAATAGTACTAAAAGCTTCCTCGCTTGGCGGTCAACATCTAAAGAACAATTTTAGGTCATACAACAACAACTACATTCAACAATAACAAAATCTCCCTCTCTCTCTCACTCTCTCTCTCTCTCTCTCTCTCTCTCTCTCTCTCTCTCTCTCTCTCTCTCTCTCTCTCTGTTAAATTTCTGATAAAATAGGTGGACAGTAGTGGTGATTTTTAATGAAAATATCAAATCGAAGAAAACACAACACACTTCAAATTATGTCTTACTCTCTTATTTTAATTCTATTTCAGCAAACACTTGTGCTGATTTAATTGGCACCTGTCACGAGTTTGGTGGTAAAAGTGCGTGTACGGGAGATACGAGAGATTGGGCAAAACACAACTGTCCCAAGTACTGCGGATATTGTTATAATTATCACTACGTCGCTAGTACGGTTGTTCACAATACCAAGTAAGCATGATTATCTACACTTCCGGTGTATGGTCCTCCGTGTCGTCTTCCGATCTCTCATCGCTAGCGGGATCGTATGTTCGAGTCCCGTTAGGTCCAAAACCTTTATATGAGAAAAGTTGCCAGTTGCTTGCGGGGAGACGGTGGTGCTACTCAGTCTAACTCAGTCTAAGATCTTCCTTCACCAATAAAACTTGATATGCTATATATAACCTGATTATGTTGAAAATGGCGTTAACCCCTTTCAAAAAATATCTCCGTTGTATTCCTCTGTTTATGTCTTCAAATCCGATGAGAGACCTACTATACTGTGTCTATAAATGCGAACGTAAACCTTTATTGCCGTTATATCTTCTCTGTTGAATGTAAACGTTAATTTGTTGGTTTGTATGCTTGATTTGACCATTTGAAAGACACAAAGAAATGTATTAATATGGATTTTGTAAACAAATGTTTTGTTTTCACAAAATAAAAAAAAAAAAGAAAATTGACTTTGAACAAAAATAATACAGCGACATCCCGTCAAAATAAACAAGTTTACAAAGTATATTTAGTTTGATTATATTCATAAAATAGATACTACATACAACTGGATATGTATTGGACGGATATATTATTGGAGAAGTAATAATGAAATATATGACAGGAGAGGTTTTTGACATTTTGTTTAGATAATGGGAAGTCTTTTTAATTGATATTGAATGCCTGACCAGACTTATTTTTCCTAACCTACACTAATTATCCTTTTTTTTCAGATGTCCAGAATGGAAGTTACCAGAGGAGTGTACATTGACATATGAAGAGAACCAGTGTTGTCCCTTCCCAAAATGCCCGGACGGCTTTCAACTCGCAGTGAAACGCCATTAATGCTAATTTAGCAGTACTAATACCGTTTATAGATTTTCTTCCAGTTAAAAATGAAGTATTGTCGTCTAAAATGCTTTATACATCGGAATGTCATAGTGCGTGTCGTATTCTAACTTGTATCGCCTTATACTAATCTACTGATTAAACACTGTTTACTGTACATTTGTTATACTATTTATGATAAGGATTTTGTTGTACATGTATTTAAAAATAAAACCTAAATCAATAAAAACATTAAACCCAAAACCCATCATTTAAACAGTTTAAATGTATTTGCATCAATGCAGCTGAGTGAATTAGTTATAACCATTTCGAATCGAACATGTGCTGTATGTTTGTAACAATGCCCAAACCATCCCGTTCATGTATCAATAACCGCTTGTTGCTCTGGTCAATATGCAATCAATACAATATGACGTTTATAATCTAATTGAAAGCATTCAATGAATACTTCCTGAATACATTTATAAACATTGTTTATAGATATTCTTTGTTGAAAATAAATGTTATATTGTTCTTAATATGTTCAGCATGTTTTATACGTGTTGCTTCAGTCCGACTCCAAAAATCAACAGTATCATCATTATGCACGTGTACAATGTCGTTATATTAACGTTCTTTCGAATTTATATGACATGAATGTAATGCATTTAAAAATGAGGTTTTGTTTTATGTACAATGAACTGCTGCATATCGTACAATAAAGATGGCTTATATTCACTATGTTACTTGTTGTTTATACCAATGTATTTATTCCCATAAAACTGGCCGTGGTTTAAAAAAAATAATGGAATGTGAAAATGAGAGGAACATAAATATAAGAAATGATATTTAATTGTTGGATACGGTTTACTTACTTGGCACATGGTACATATAAATGCAAGGACAGGGTTCTATTACTTTGCACATGGTACATATAAATGTATGTACTGGGTTCACTTACTTTGCACATGGTACATATAAATGCATGGACAGGGTTCTCTTACTTTGCACATGGTACATACAAGTGCATGTACAGGGTTCACTTACTTTGCACATGGTACATATAAATGCATGGAAAGGGTTCTCTTACTTTGCACATGGTACATACAGGTGCATGTACAGGGTTCACTTACTTTGCACATGGTACATATACATGCATGGACAGGGTTCTCTTACTTTGCACATGGTACATACAAGTGCATGTACAGGGTTCTCTTACTTTGCACATGGTACATATAAATGCATGGACAGGGATCTCTTACTTTGCACATGGTACATATAAATGCATGGACAGGGTTCTCTTACTTTGCACATGGTACATACAAGTGCATGTACAGGGTTCTCTTACTTTGCACATGGTACATATAAATGCATGGACAGGGATCTCTTACTTTGCACATGGTACATATAAATGCATGTACTGGGTTCTCTTACTTTGCACATGGTACATATAAATGCATGGACAGGGATCTCTTACTTTGCACATGGTACATACAAGTCCATGTACAGGGTTCACTTACTTTGCACATGGTACATATAAATGCATGTACTGGGTTCTCTTACTTTGCACATGGAACATATAAATGCATGGACAGGGTTCTATGACTTTGCACATGGTACATATAAGTGCATGGACACAGTTCACTTATTTTATACATGGAACATATAAATGCATGGACACCGTTCACATACTTTGCATACGGTACATATAAGTGCATGCACAGGGTTCACTTACTTCGCACATGTTACATATAAGTGCATGTACTGGGTTCACTTACTTTACACATGTTACATATAAGTACATGCACTGGGTTCACTTACTTTGCACATGGTACATATAAATGCATGTACTGGTTTCACTGACTTTGCACATGGTACATATAAGTGCAAGCACTGGGTTCACTTACTTTGCACATGGTACATATAAGTGCATGTACTGGGTTCACTTACTTCGCACATGGTACATATAAGTGAATATACAGGGTTCACATACTTTGCACTTGGTACATATAAGTGCATGTACTGGGTTCACTTACTTTGCACATGGTACATATAAGTGCGTGTACAGGGTTCACTTACATTACACATGGTACATATAAGTGCATATACAGGGTTCACATATTTTGCACATGGTACATATAAGTGCATGTACTGGGTTCACTTACTTTATACTTGGTACATATAAGTGCATGTACTGGGTTCACTTACAGGAAAATATCCTAAACAAACTGTGTGCTATTATTAAAAGTAAGAACGCACAGTATTATGTTGGTCTTAAGCCATATTCTTCAATTAAAAAAAGTAATTTTATTCACGCACATAAAGAGCCAGGATCGGCTAAATCAGTCGCTATCGTGGCTGACTATCATTTCATGGGACTGGAGTTCGAATCCCCACCCGGTCACTGTCTCCTTGATGATTGTTTTACAGCATTATTATTCGTCTCTCATCGCTGAAACAAGCGGGAAATTCATCAGTTACTTGCGGAGATGGGTGAGGTTAACTGGTCGTCTATTGTTCCTTTTTTACCAAGGAAATCCTAGATCAATTTTATATATAGAACGAAGAACAAAATTTAACTATAATTCAACTGTGAAGTGAGACCTGAAGCAAGCCATACCATAACTGAGTCAGAGCACAACGGAGATTATGCCGTCCTTATATACAATAACAGCGATGTTATAGTTCACTTGGCGACATGGTATATGATTACCATATAGTACGGACTATTTGTCCAATGGATATCTTAAATTAGAAACAGTATAATGATATTTCAATGATTTAAGTAATAAAATAAAAATAAATGTGGTTGGTTTTATTGAAATAGCTACGTAATTTCACTAGCGAACTATACCGCCTTACTTGATCAATGTTTGTTTGAATATTTAGCGTCATTGTTATGCCATCGAGGGCTAACAGACGATCAGTTAACCTAACCACTGTTTACTGGGATCCTGAAAGGTTAACCACTACTCGAGCACACCCCATCTCCGCAAGTAACTGATAACTTCCTCACTTGAATCAGCGGTGAGAAACGAATGATAATGAGACACGATGTCGTATATCAATCATCACGGACACTGTTGCAGGGCGGGGATTCGAACTCACGACCCATGGATTTATAAGATAGTCAGATTCACTTGATTAAATCAAAGTTGATATTTCACTGAAAGACAATTAATCTCAATGTAAATTTATTGTCTTAAACATTGTGCTAAAAAGTCATGACTCACTAAAACTTGTCTAATGTAAAACATCATTTTATATTGAATGGATTTCCGAAATTCCTGCATAACAAGTTAACAAAAAATCCACCTTACGTTAGATGAAACAAGGTGATCTAAAAAGGAAATATTGACATTATGCATTGAATGCTGCTTTAAATATCTGATTGTCAGCCAGAACATTTCTAAGGCCAGTTGCTTACACAATGCTTTAACTAACGGGTCAGTTGTTTTTTTTATTCATTTAAGCATTAACATTAATGACGCGAGGCAGGGCTGTTTGACTTCTGATTTATCATTCACACCCAAAGAGTCGCCTTTTTTATTCCCATATTTTAAGTAAAAAATCGAAACCCTCACTGTTTATGTAGGGCGTAGTACGTGAAAGGTATCAAAACCCCACTGTTGAACGTTGAATGAAATATACAGCATTGCCAGACAATAAGCTTTGATATACAAGTGATCTTAAGCCAAAACAAGTCAAAATAACCACAAGTACGGACATTTTTAAACAATTACGCACATTCAAACACTAAATGTCAGGGATAAAGATATATGAAACGAAATTCTCACCAACATCAAATACAGTTATTACAAAACGTGAGTTATCTGCGTCAACAACCAGTTCAATAACACTGATTTATGAGCACTATTATCGCTCAAGTGTTTTGTCGCATCGCTGATAAAGGACATACGCAACATACTTGGTAAGCACATTTAGCGAAAAGTACAAGTTGTAACACGCTTACAATCAAACAGTGAACTACATTGTCAAAATATTCTATTCTCAATCCACACAATATTTGACAACAGATGATAGGCATCTGCTTTGCAATATAATGTGTAAACAAGTGCATAGTTTGCTAGTCTTTAAAGAGTTGTTTTTTTTCTTCACAAAATACATTCACTGAAAAAGTATACTTTTCAATTTCACCAATATTCTGATACGTATAAGTATAGAGGAATGGCTTAAGTACATCAATAATTTGAGTCTGAGAATCAGACTCAGACTCAAAATCTAACATTTTTTTAAAACCCTATAGACCTACAATTATGGGTAAAAAATGTGATTATGTGATATTTTATGTTAAATAATCATTAAAATTGTTTGTTTCGGCAACTTGATATAGCAATGTGCTTGTTTAATAGATGTTATATGAAAATTATTTTTTTGACATTTTGAGTTTGAGTCTAAATCTCAAACTCAAAATATTGATGAATTAAGGTCCAGTTTTGTCGTTATACTGTTATACGTAGTGTATATATATATATATATATATATATATATATATATACTTAGTTAATTAATATTGATTGTTCACATAATATGATAGCGTTTTTTTATTATTAGTTTGTTTGCGGCTTTATGATGTGTCACATTTTCAGATATATTTTTGACACGTTTCGCCAGTGGATTTATTTTGTTTGATTCGCGGAATCCATCGCTAAAAACTTTGCAAAATAAAAAATAATCGCATTTACAGTTTTTTTTTAATGACAGTGTTATCAGGTTCGATGATATCGAGTTGGTTATTTAGGTATACACTACGGCACGTTCTAACAATAGTTTTGCTTTTTAGATGTTACCACTAAAACTTATTACCGTATCTTTACCAAATTTTCTTATCCATTTATCATTATATCTCGACAACTTGTTTATCTTTTTTAAAAATCGACTAAATCCGTAAAGCAACAGATAAAATTATTTTTTATAAATAAAAATGAAGGTTGGCCTAATCAACATTAATTTTGATGAAACGATACAAAATGTCCCCATGTTTTACCCATCATGCCTATGTATACTCTCGGACCCGGTTCTGCCATCAGTATATTTATACCAACATGCCCAAATAATATTGAAACGGATTCCCTACGCGCCAAGGTTATACTAAAATAAAATTTCGACATAAAATTGCATTTAGTATTTCATTTTGATTTCAATTTGATTTCAATTTGATTCGCCATATTGTTTACATATTGTATAATTTGTTTCATCTTAGAAAGAGTTCGAAAGACGAGGCAAAGGTCGTCTACCAGTATGTTCTTGCTACAAGGTATTTAGTTTTAGATGGGGATTAAAATATCGTTTTTGTCATGTTGTAGTGGATTTAGAAAAAAACAAAACCTTTCGTATGTGATTTATTAATGATAATAGTTGTATCTATTAATTTATTTATGTTATATTTATAACGATTTTTCATTATAAACTACTACTTTAAGTCGCATTTTGGACTCCACCCATTTCATGACTATAAGAAAAATGTTTTTTATTTGCTTATACCAAGAGACCAAAGATTTTGTAAGCAGTGTAATTTAAATATTGTTAAAGATGAAATACATTTCATATTTTGTTTTCCCAATTTAATAATTTACGTGAACATTTGAATGCAAAAATTGATGAATTATGTGACACAAATCATTCGTAAATAGGTAAATTTGATACACTATTACAAAATAAAAGTGTAATAATATCTCTCGCAAGATTTATAGAAAGCGCGCTTATAACAAGGCAAATTTAAACCCCTTTTTTTTCTTTTGTCATTGTATTGATGGATATATGTTATAATTCATTTTATTTTGTTCTTGTTGTTTTGTAAAATAATTCATGTACGTTTCTCTATATGTGTGTTGAAATAATTCCAATTTGGATAAATTAGTGACTAATAAGCCTTATTAGGCTGGGTATTTCCTAACTTTATAAACATTTTTGCTAATGTTGTAAATATTAACATGCATTGTACCTCTCACACAAATCTTCTGATTATTCCATGAGCTAAGTTGTTTGCTGTTGGTTGTTTTTTTTTGTGTGTTTTTTTTTTTGTTTTGTATTTTTTATTTTTTTTTTTTTTTTTGGGGGGGGGGGGTGGATTTTAAGGGGGTGTGTGGGGGAGTGGGGGGAGTGGGTCCTTATATGTATGCAGTTTCCCTTTAAGGTAGTGTGCATATATTCCACACTCTTTTCACCCTTTCATTCCGAGTGTAACCGCTCTACATAACTCATTCATATGTGTATTTGTAAGTAAGTAGTCCACGTTTTACTGTATAAGTAGAGCACCATGTCAAAAAAAACTAGATAAACGTCTGGCAGATAACAATCAAGAAGTAAAGAGAAAAAATAAAAGTTCAAGGTTGACTAAGAAATCCTTGAATTAGTTATTTCTGTAATATCGTACCAGATAACCTAGTAAAATATGTTTTCTATGACCTGGAATTGAACTTTAAGTTGACAAATATTTCTCTAGAACCAGATGAACCTTATTGAAGGTAACATTAATAATTCTGCTGTACAATGTTAATTACGCAGGCCTGGTGGTATCGAATATATCAGGTGTTTCAGATAAAGCTCACTGGAGAAAGCTATATCCGTATGAGCTCTATACGTTATGAGAGAAGCTTTATCCGAACGGTAAGTATAGCCAGTCCGTATGCATCTCTCCAACTGAAAATTTACTATCCAAACCAGAAATAATGAATAAGTTACTTCAATTATATAATCTGTTTAAATGAAAATCAAATCATATCAGCAATTAATTTGTTCAACGATATAAGTTTGGCGGTGTGAACGAGACAACCGCCTGGTGGATACAGTTTGTAGGGCATCAAACTAGTATTGCGATGGTCTTGGGTTCGAGTCCCTCATCGTGGAGTAATTAACTTCACTCCGTATTCCCACTTGTAGCTTACCACAAACCATTCCGGTGAATCTGAAATACACCATTATGTCGCGGCAGTTTATGGCAGCAGTCCCCAACCAACTCACACCCACTATTTCAAGGCGGTGGCATAAACAACACGTAACAGCATTATACAAATACAATGCGATTACGTCCTATACTTGATCTCGTTCAGTTTAAGTAACAGTAAAGTTCGCAAATGAAAATAAAATGAAACTCGTCTTCCATATCACTCGATTTACAGATCTGACAATTTCTCTCAATTCTCTCAATTCTCTCAATTCTCTCTCTCTCTCTCTCTCTCTCTCTCTCTCTCTCTCTCTCTCTCTGGTCTGTCTGGTCTGTCTGTCTGTCTGTCTGTCTGTATGTCTGTCTGTCTGTCTGTCTGTCTGTCTGTCTGTCTGTCTGTCTGTCTCTCTCTCTCTCTCTCTCTCTCTCTCTCTCTCTCTCTCTCTCTCTCTCTCTCTCTCTCTGTCTCTGTCTCTCTCTGTGTCTCTCTGTCTCTCTGTCTCTGTCTGTCTCTCTCTCTCTCTCTCTTTCTCTCTCTCTTTCTCTGTCTATCTCTGTCTCTGTCTCTGTCTCTCTGTCTGTCTGTCTGTCTGTCTGTCTGTCTGTCTGTCTGTCTGTCTGTCTGTCTGTCTGTCTCTGTCTCTGTCTCTGTCTCTGTCTCTGTCTCTGTCTCTCTCTCTCTGTCTCTCTCTCTCTCTCTTTCTTTCTGTCTCTCTCTGTGTCTCTCTGCCCCCCCTCTCTCTATCTCTCCCTCCCTCCCTCCCTCCCTCCCTCCCTCCCTCCCTCTCTCTCTCTCTCTCTCTCTCTCTCTCTCTCTCTCTCTCTCTCTCTCTCTCTCTCTCTCTCTCTCTCTCTCTCTCTCTCATATTGTTTCTATTCTTAAATTTCTAAATGTGGATCAAATATAAACTGACGTATTACGTACTTATATGTTGCCGTGTTTTAAGTTAGTACAATTCCTTAATTGCTGATATCTATATAGGTTTATCAGGTACTTGAGATGCTATCACGCCAATATCACGCGTAGCCACGTAAACGTTTATTTAACACCTGACGTCAGCATGTCCTATTAATAATACGCGTCCTATCTATTTATGTGTTAGAATCGACATGAATGGATTGAAGCTTTTGAACCTCCTGGAGACACGAGGTATCAATTTAAAAAAAATATATATAACATGGTGTCTGTAAAGAAGAATCAATGACAGTGATGTGTAATATATATCTTGCAAACGTTTTATATTAAAATTTGTGCAACGTGTGCACACTTAGACGAATTGCAATACAGTATTTAGAATAAAGCAAAAGAATATTTGGTCCATATAATTTATGTGCTTGTAGAATGAGATCTTTGATAGAATATCCCTGCCGTGCTTAGTTAGCTCAGTCGGTAACATACCCGACTATCAATCCAGTCGTCGTGAGTTCGTGGTTGTGAGTATCTGTGAGGATTGATCAGGTAGTTTGTTTTACAACCATAACTCTCCCTATTCTAATGTGTGGGGAAGTAGTCAGTGACTTGCAGAGATATATGAATCTGGTTCTGATTAACCGTCTGACACATCCAATGAACGATAAGTAGGTGTGCTGACCGCAAATATATAAATGAAATACTGTTATATTTTATTCATAATTACGTGGCCGTGTTATAAAAGTCGCCCGCTGAGGACAAAAGCAAGAGATTTTTTTTGTCCAAAATAGTTACATACGAGAGTTTGCCAGTTACTTGCGGAAGAAGGTGATTCTACCCAAATGTATTTATATTGACCTGACGTCTTCAATTAATCCCATTCATAAGATAATAAGAACAATATAATACAGGTTTAAATGTCTACGCCAAAAATGACAGTCAGAACAATATAATACAGGTTTAAATGTCTGCGCCAAAAATGACAATCAAAACAATACAATACAGGTTTAAATGTCTACATAAAAAATGATAATCAGAACAATATAATACATGTTTAACGCCATAAATGACAGTCAGAACAATATAATACAGGTTTAAATGTCTACGCCAAAAATGACAGTCAGAACAATATAATACAGGTTTAAATTTCTACGCCAAAAATGACAATCAGAACAATATAATACAGGTTTAAATGTCTTCGCCAAAAATGACAATCAGAACAATATAATACAGGTTTAAATGTCTTCGCCAAAAATGACAATCAGAACAATATAATACAGGTTTAACGCCATAAATGACAATCAGAACAATATAATACAGGTTTAAATGTCTACGTCAAAAATGACAATCAGAACAATATAATACAGGTTTAAATGTCCATCTTAGCGTTACGAATTTCTGTATTCTGTCCGGATGACAGCAGAGGTCTCTCTGCGAATTTCTGTATATTGTCCGGATGACAACAAAGGCCGTTGTGTCCATCTTGGCGTTACGAATTTCTGTATTTTGTCCGAACAGTAACAAAGGGCTCTCTACAAATTTCTGTTTTTTTTTGTCCGGATGACAACAAAGGTTCATCTGTCCATCTTGCCGTTACGAATTTCTGTATTTTGTCCGGATGACAACAAAGGTCGCTGTGTCCATCTTGGCGTAACGATCTCTGTATTTTGTCCGGATGACAACAAAGGTCTCTCTGTCCATCTTGGCATTACGATTTCTATATTTTGTCCGGATGACAACAAAGGCCGCTGCGTTCATTTTGGCGTAACGAATTTCTGTATTTTGTCCGGATGACAACAAAAGCCTCTGTGTCCATCTTGGCGTAACGAATTTCTGTATTTTGTCCGGATGACAACAAAAGCCTCTGTGTCCATCTTGGCGTAACGAATTTCTGTATTTTGTCCGGATGACAACAAAGGCCTCTGTGTCCATCTTGGCGTAACGAATTTCTGTATTTTGTCCGGATGACAACAAAAGCCTCTGTGTCCATCTTGGCGTAACGAATTTCTGTATTTTGTCCGAATGACAACAAAGGCCGCTGCGTCCATTTTGGCGTAACGAATTTCTGTATTTTGTCCGGATGACAACAAAAGCCTCTGTGTCCATCTTGGCGTAACGAATTTCTGTATTTTGTCCGGATGACAACAAAAGCCTCTGTGTCCATCTTGGCGTAACGAATTTCTGTATTTTGTCCGGATGACAACAAAGGTCTCTCTGTCCATCTTGGCATTACGAATTTCTGTATTTTGTCCGGATGACAACAAAGGTCTCTCTGTCCATCTTGGCATTACGATTTTCTATATTTTGTCCGGATGACAACAAAGGTCGCTGCGTCCATTTTGGCGTAACGAATTTCTGTATTTTGTCCGGATGACAACAAAAGCCTCTGTGTCCATCTTGGCGTAACGAATTTCTGTATTTTGTCCGGATGACAACAAACTTAAAGCCGCTGTGTCCATCTTGGCGTATTTCTGTATTTTGTCCGTATGAGAACAAAGGCCGCTGTGTCCATCTTGGCGTCACGAATTTCTGTTTTTTTGTCCGTATTACAAGAAAGGCTTCTGCATCCATCTTGGCGTTACGAATTTCTGTATTTAGACTACAATTAATATCAATGCGCTTCAATGATATAATAGGTGTAGCTGTCTTTGGCAACTTCACGGACATCGTTGGGTCGGTATTTAACGCCTGATCCTAATCATACAGCCGCTCTACGACCAGCATTCTGCTATGTCCTTAGCCACGCATACCAACAATCTGATTACCTCGGCCTTTATGCTACGCAATAGACCTCTGACATAATAAGGCGCCATTTTGGAAATACTTTCAGTCACATGATAAAATAAAATGGCGGCCCCCTTATGCCATCTGTTTATATACATGTACATTGAAAATATAAACATTTGTTAATCAAGACTGATATTTTAAATTTCCCTATAGAAATGACCCATGTCGAGTGTATAAATAAAAAATCGATATAACAACGCCATATATAATCAACTTAATGAAGGATACATTATTTGTTACTTTCACGCGAATGAACACCGACTTGTAACACAGGCGATTTGCGTTGGTGTATTCTAGAGCTATACACGAGGTGTATTCTACGGAGGATACGGAAATACCCGATGTTTCACGATTGGCATACCAAGTATCAATGTAAGTAACTAAGTTTAGATTAAATAGTTGATACAGAAATAGTATATAGTATGACAAAAGGTGATGTGAAATAGGAAAAATGAACTGATTTTTTTCCCACCCGTTAAATGTACAAGCTTATGGAATTGCTTAAATCAAATGACAAAAGTATTTTAGTCGGATTTGCCAAGTATATGAAAAAAACTCTGAAATTAAGAAACAGTATTTTAAACGTTTACTATGATATGTAAATATATTGAATATCTTTTATTTATTTTCGGAAACAACCTCTGACGTAGATGCCAAGTATATAGAGTTGGATATGAAAGAAAATCGTTTAAATATTTAATAAATTTGTTCATCCTCTTATTTTTAGGAATGGATGACTTAAAAGTATTTCAGGCATTATTTTGATATTGATAATATCAAAAAAAAATATTTTACTTAATATGTTAATGGGAAATGGCGGTAAAAATTATGTATTAATTAACAATATATTTTGACGTGATATTATGTGTTGTTAATATGTATTTATGTTCAAGTCTGAAATAGAATATCTGTTCTGTTCTGTTCTGTTCTGTTCTGTTCTGTTCTGTTCTGTGCTGTTAAATGACAATCTAAAGAATCATGTGTATTTTATATGTTATTAAATATATAATACGTTACATATAAAGGGGGGTAATAAAATACTAGATGCTTGATTCAAGACAAAACTAAATGTAATGTTGTTTTACCAACTAAACAGTTACAAACATTTAGATCTACTTATAAAATTAAATCGAATAAAATGTTAAACAGGACTAGCTTTTATATAAACTATCATATAGCAATCCCCTACTATAGACGCTTTCACAAAAAATCACACATCTGCACTGAGAACACATTTCTCAATTTGGGGTTACGTGGGCTGTCAGTTCATGTGAAAGTTCGGTAAGGTCTGTCTAAACATTTTTTACGGTGAAATGACGAATACATGATATCGAAATATCGGTGAGACACTTGAAAACGACCTCGTGTTACCAGGGTCAACTTGTCTATAAACATGCTTTATTAAATTCTAGACTAGACGTTCAAATCCCTTTATCTGTGCGTTTGTTTGTTCTTTGCTCGTACAACGTAACCAGGTGCTCGTCTATGATATAAAACTTTACTGCGGGTTCATCGAAACAAAACATTTAAAAGTGCAAATACTGCGCAATTATTGCGGCGAAATTGAATTTTCTTATCAGTCGTTTTGAAATAGTGTCATCTCACCGATGGACTTTTCCAACAATTAGACTGAACGGCCAGTAACAAGATTGAACAATTTTTGTCTGTGTGACATTGTATCGTTTCTGCTTGAGAACTTCGTACCGTTCACTTCATTTCATGACTTCGGTGTAAAAGATATCGTTTTGGGACAATACTTCAACTAACGTTGCTTTTACTGTCGTCATGTTTCTGAGATTGTCCGCCTTTCTCTTCTGCTTCGCGATGCTGCAATCAGCATGCGCAGAAGATGGCGGCTGCAAGGAACTGTGTGGCATGGACGCTTGGAGACCTTGGTCAAGCTGCAGTAAGACGTGTGGTGAAGGCACGCGCATGAGGACTCGCGATGTCTGCTGCCTAAAAAACGACACATTCGCTGCATGCACAAAAAAGTGTGGCTTACAAGAAGATACATACCAGTCGGAGAAATGTTCATTCGTCTGTCCAGCTGGTATGTACAGTTTTATTGGTATATATTTTCAATCGAGTTGTAATGTAGATATATTGCGAATACATTGTTTTTCTCTTCTTTTAAAATAAAAGTGACAAACACCATTCAAATCGGTAGTTACTATTCTGTCATCGGTGAGATTTCTCAGATGAAATGCCTGCACAGAGCTGTACTCGAACCATTGACCTCAGCATTGTGAGGTGCATGACTTTGAGACTACGACGTAGACTGAGGTACTAAAACATGCTTTGCTATAGTAATCATTAGTATTATTATTATTATTAATATTAATATTATTATTTATAATTATCATTATTATTATTATTATCATTTTATTATTATTATTATTATTATTATTATTATTATTATTATTTATTATCATCATCATCATCATCATCATCATAATCATCATCATCATCATCATTATTATTATTATTATTATTATTATTATTATTATTATTATTATTATTATTATTATTATTATTATTATCATTATTATCATCATCATTTTTGTCATTATTATCATAATTATCATTTATCAACAACGCTTTCGTGAGCATTATTATCATTAGAAATATCGGAGAGTATTAAGTCTTGGGTAATATATTATTTTGATTAAATATTATTTCTATAAACCAATATCGTCACGAATCAATCCACTGAGACTCTTCGGTGTGTTCAATTTGTTTATATTATATTGTTGTATTCATCTGCTCATTCATCCATTCTTCCATCCCAGCATTCATTCTCTCATCCCAGAATTCAGTATTCCATCATCCGTTCAGTTATTTAGTGTTTCATTCGTTCACAACATATACATGCACTAACATGTATATGTTAAGTACGCCCGTCCCCGTTTTTCTGCCTGCTCCGAATAATTTTATTGTCAAATTTTTTTAACAGATAGGGCGCCACATTCTTAACCTTTTAATTTTTAAATATTTGTTTCTTTTTTGTATCGCACGGTGTTCCATTTGAACCATCGCGTTTTTTTATTTCTGAACACCATACCACAAAAGTCGAAAGTCGAAATCACGATGGTGAAAATACGAAACTACGATGATGAAAACACGAAATCGCGAAACTATGATGGTGAAAACGCGATGTAATATGATAATCGTGATTTCGACTTTCATCATCATAGTTTCGACTTTCATCATCGTGGTTTCGAGCATCGTGGTTTTAGGGAAAAAAATAAAAATACGATGGTCCAAACGGAACACCGTAGTACGGCCTTTATCATTTAAAATAACTCACGCATTGAGCTTCATTTTCAGGAACGTGCTCATTTACCAATATATCGGACACTGGTCTCGAGGCGACCGATCTTGCACTTGTATACGATGCAGATCATAAGGTTGTCAACGCCCCACTCTTCATAGAGAGCTCTAGAAGGTAAACATTGCATGAATGGTGAGAAACTCGAGTTGAAATTTATTATTAAGATCAATGCTTCTTTGGAAATTAATAGTATTGTTAATTTAACCATTCAAAAATTTGTGAAATATATCTGATGGTGTTCCCAGTTTTCGATCACTTAAGAATCGCCGCTAAATATTTCCCTGCAAAACAGATGTTAACACAAAGTGCTTGTATATGACGTTTTATTAACTATAAAATTATATTTTTTCTACCAAAAAGATAACAAATACATGTCCATTGCCTTTACATTTACGTTAAACCACGGTCACCCCAATATACGTCAAACAAACTGGCGGCACCTGATTTCGATCACATGACTGGATGACGCAATGTGCGTAACTAAAATGACATAAGGCTGCAAAAGTGCAAATAAATGAAAGCAGATAAGTCTGCACATACCTTTAACATAAATAGATATTTCTCAATGGGTTGATTCCATACCAGTATCAACAAGAAAATATCGGTGGAACCGACGGATGCTCCCCATGTGAGTGTTTGACTCTTTACCAGCTACTTGGTTGATTAATACCAAACTGCATAGCAGGAACAATATATGGCTCTGCACTTGACAGAACTCATTCGCAAATCATTGAACCGGAACAAAATGACAATATGCGCATATCCCAGCTAGTTTTACAAAATTAAAACCAGAGGTTGTAGCGAAATAGCGTCATGAAGACAATATGTACATCTCCACTTGGTAATGATGCATCCTAGCAAGTTTCATAAAATTCCAACCAGAGGTTATAGATAAATAGGGTGGAGAAGAATTTGGTAACAGACAGAATGAAAGGGCCATATCTCCGTGAATAATCATCGAACCGGAACACAAACATAGCAAACTTCATAAAATTCCAACCTTAGGTTGTTGAGAAATAGCGCGGACAATAATTTGGTCACAGACTCAATGAAAGGGCCATAACTCCGTGAAAAAATCATTGAACCGGAACACAAAGACAATTTGCGCATCTTCACTTGGAAATGATGCATCCTAGCAAGTTTCATAAAATTCCAACCTGAAGTTGTAGAGAAATATCGCGGACAAGAATTTGGTCACAGACTCAATTAAAGGGCAATAGCTCCATGAAAAATCATCGGACCGGAACACAAAGACAATATGCGCATATGCACTTGGTAATGATGCATCCTAGCAGGTTTCATAAAATTCAAACCTGGGGTTTTAGAGAAATAGCGCGGACAAGAATTGGTCACAGACAGAATCAAAGGGCCATAACTCCGTGAAAATCATCGAACCGGAACACAAAGACAACTTGGTAATGATGCATCCTAGCAAGTTTCATAAAATTCCAACGTGAGGTTGTAGAGAAATAGCGCAGACAATTATTTGGTCACAGACTCAACACAGACTCAATTAAAGGGCCATAACTCCATGAAAAATCATCGAACCAGAACACAAAGCCATTATAAGCATCTCCACTTAGAAGTGACGCATACTAGCAAGTTTCATAAAATTCCAATATGGGGTTGTAGAGAAATAGCATGGACAATAATTTGGTCACTGACAGAATCAAAGGGCCATTTCTCCGTGAAAAATCATCAAACCGAAACACAAAGACAATATACGCATATCCACTTGGTAGTGATGCATCCTAGCAAGTTTCATAAAAATCCAACATGGGGTTGTAGAGAAATAGCGCGGACAAGAATTTGGTCACAGACTCAATTAAAAGGCGATAACTCCATGAAAAATCATCGAATCAGAACACAAACCCATTATACGCATTTCCACTTGGTAGTGATGCATCTAAGCAAGTTTCATAAAATTCCAACAAGAGGTTGTAGAGAAATAGCGTGGACAAGAACTTGGGACGCACGGACAAATCGGCAACTATATGCTTCCCCCTTTTGGGGTAGCATAATAAACCTGACATACTGTATGAGTGAATGACTGGCATACAGATTTAAATACTATGCCGTTTCAGAACACGTTTGTTGGCCGGACTGGCCTACTAACTGACTGCATATCCCACAAATCATTAATTGTTTATTTTACAGTTTTTGCGAGAGAACGTGTCTCAATGCTAACGATAAGGATGGTTATTATTGTTGGGCATACACGTACAGCGACAAGCACAACTGCACCCTTAATTTCTTCAACCGCCCCGTCACCTTAGTGAACGAAAATTTGAAAGGTCAATCTCCGGGAGAGTCGGTATACATACGTCAATGTACTGAAGGTATGCTACAACATATGACTCAATTTAGTGTTTAACCTCATTTGACAACCAATGGAATCGCTTCAATTTTCAAAATTGTGTCGCTCTTATTTGTTAAAAGAGCCTACAATATAATTGAATTATTAAGTTCGTCATCGCTGCGCACGCGTGAATGACATTGCACAGACTCCGCCTTTGATTCAATTCTGAACGAGTCATATACAAATTCAAAGCCGCGCGAGCTATACTTAGAAACGGCCTTAGCAAACATTAACTTTAAAACGTCAATCATCTCAGCTTTCATCGTAGCCCCGCCCGGACTCAGCCAAATGACGTCAAACTGTCAGTCAAAGGACGTTTAACACTAAGCCAGTTAGCGTTCATTTAGTAAAACAAGTTTCTTAATTGTTAAATTTTTAGTAACTAAACACTTACTATAACATAAATTTATCTTTTTTTTTCAAAGTATATAAATCTATATGTCGCCGATTTGCGAATGCCGTGTTGAAATGACCAAATATGAACATTGCGCGCGACAAGAAGTAACAAATATAAATATGTGAGAATTTAACTTGTTTTTGCATGCATGATAAAGCACTAATTTCTTAGTTCTCTATGTTTGCTGAACTTGTTGTTGCACTTCAATGTCAAATGTATGTTTCAGTCTTATGTTATGACCTTATAAGGTGATGTATTCAGGAAGTTCAAATTTGGACGGGGATTGGGGCGTAAATTTTAGACAAAATCACAATATGTGGATATGGGAGCCGGGCTGGCAAATTACGTCATTGAGTTATCTTATTAAAATAGTACATCGTCTTGGCCATTTAAAGTGAATTTTCAGGCCGTGTATTGTATAATCTACTGACATTGCTATAATATCAAATTTGTAGGTTAAAAGTCAAAGTAAAATATGATATATATCTGTTGAATTATATTATGTACAATGTAAATCTGATTCAACTCTGATTCCAGCTCAGTGCAAAGCTACCGCCGCAGATATCGTTTTTGTCGTGGACTCCTCCGGGAGCATAGGCGCAGTGAACTTCGGCAAGGTCAAAATGTTCTTACGAGGGATGTTGAACAAACTTGACATTGACCCCGATCTGACCCGCGTTGGTTTACTGACGTTCAATGACAAGGTTACGTGGCAATTCAAACTTGGCGACCTGGACGAAAAGTCGGACGTGTTCAAGGTAAACAAAAGATTAAGGAATTACAATTTAGTGAAGCATTGTATTAAAGTGCCCCCACACAGTCTTCAAATTTAAAAGACGATAATGCATTGTGTTGTAGTGCGCACCCCCACCCCCACCCCACCCCATACTGTCACCCACACCCCACACATCCCTCACCCCTCCACATATATGCCTTTTAATCAACACTGTATACTAGTGTAATTATTCAAATGTATTGTCGAGATGGATTCTCTTGACTGAAGGTCCCTTGAAAACCTTATAAGTCACGGTATTAGTGTCATTCCTATGGCGTATGGTACCCTGTTATTCATAATGTGTACTATTTTAATTTATTATAAACGTTCATTTAAGGAATTGTCCCATCAGTTGCTAAGTCCCAGCTGGAACCGTTGAAATGTGTTTAATGAAAACATTTTTGTTTATAGTAATGCGTTTTCACTCTAATGCGAGGACATCGGGTGGAGCTGTGAATCGAATCCGTGACCATTATGGTGAGTGGTCAACACTCTATCCACTACATAACCATTTCACTTTCCGTGTTTCAGGCGATCCAGAGGATGCAGTACGTAGTCGGAGGGACTACGACGGCAGAGGCACTGGAGACCGTCAGGAACGAGGGCTTCACGTCCAACAGAACAGGGGTACCTAAGATCGCAGTGGTCATCACGGACGGCTTGTCGCGGTATCCGTCTCTTACAAGAGTTAGGGCAAGTATCCTGCGTCAGATGGGTATACAGGTGTACGCAATAGGTAAGTAACTTGTAGCTCCGAAGGTTGGTTTAGTGGTTCGTTTACATTAAGAGTTCGCCTTTGCCAGTATGTGTACATATGTCATGGCCTTTCTATACAACGAATATTAGGTGAGGCCACGACAGCGCAAGAAATGGAGGCTCCGTCAAGCCGTTGCTGCTGCGGTCATTGTTGCATGATCAATGTATATAACCAGTCAAATCTGTCTTAAGCAGGCATTTTTAGACAGGTTGTTGTTTAATACAGGCTTAATTATTATAAAAACGTAGAAATGGGAAATAGGTGGCTGCTTAAGACAAGTGGCTGCTCTATAGAGTTGATCGTTTACATAGTTCGACTGTACATTTATATAAATATATACGTTATGTTACAATATAGTTTGGTATATGTAATGTTACAATAAAGTTTGATATATGTTATGTTACAATATCGTGTGGTATATGTTATGTTACAATAGCGTTTGTTATATGTTATGTTACAATAGCGTTTGGTATATGTTTTGTTACAATATCGTGTGGTTTATGTTATGATACAATATCGTTTGTTATATGTTATGTTACAAGAGCGTTTGTTATAAGTAATGTTACAATATCGTGTGGTATATGTTATGTTACAGTAGCATTTGTTATATGTTATGTTACAATAGCGTTTGGTATATGTTTTGTTACAATATCGTGTGGTTTATGTTATGTTACAATAGCGTTTGTTGTATGTTATGTTTCAAAAGCGTTTGTTATATGTTATGTTACAATAGCGTTTGTTATATGTTACGATACAATATCGTTTGGTATATGTTATGGTACAATATCGTGTGGAATATGTTATGTTACAATAGCGTTTGTTATAAGTTCTGTTACAATATCGTGTGGAATATGTTATGTTACAATAGCGTTTGGTATATGTTATGATACACTATCGTGTGGTATATGTTATGTTACAATATCGTTTGTTATATGTTATGTTACAATATCGTGTAGTATATGTTATGTTACAATAGCGTTTGTTTTATGTTATGTTACAACAGCGTTTGTTATATGTTATGTTACAATATCGTGTGGTATATGTTATGTTACAATAGCGTTTGTCATATGTTATATTACAATAGCGTTTGTTATATGTTATGTTACAATATCGTGTGGTATATGTCATAATACAATGCGTTTGGTATATGTTATGTTACAACAACGTGTGGTTTATGTTATGTTACAATAACGTTTGTTATATGTTATGTTACAATAACGTTTGTTATATGTTATGTTACAAAAGCGTTTGTTATATGTTATGTTACAAAAGCGTTTGTTATATGTTCTGTTACAATAGCGTTTGTTTTATATTATGATACAATGAGTTTGGTATATGTTATGTTACAACATCGTGTGGAATATGTTATGATACAATATCGTTTGTTATATGTTATGTTACAAGAGCGTTTGTTATAAGTTATGTTACAATATCGTGTGGTATATGTTATGTTACAGTAGCATTTGTTATATGTTATGTTTCAATAGCGTTTGTTATATGTTATGTTTCAATAGCGTTTGTTATATGTTATGTTACAAAAGCGTTTGTTATATGTTATGTTACAATTACGTTTGTTATATATTATGACACAATGAGTTTGGTATATGTTATGTTACAATATCGTGTGGTATATGTTATGTTACAATAGCATTTGTTATATGTTATGTTACAATAGCGTTTGTTATATGTTATGTTATAATAGCGTTTGGTATATGTTATGTTACAATATCGTGTGGTATATGTTTTGTTACAATATCGTGTGGTATATGTTTTGATACAATATCGTTTGTTATATGTTATGTTACAAGAGCGTTTGTTATATGTTATGTTACAGTATCGTGTGGTATATGTTATGTTACAATAGCATTTGTTATATGTTATGTTACAATAGCGTGTGTTATATGTTATGTTATAATAGCGTTTGGTATATGTTATGTTACAATATCGTGTGGTATATGTTATGTTACAATATCATGTGGTATATGTTTTGATACAATATCGTTTGTTATATGTTATGTTACAATAGCATTTGTTATATGTTCTGTTACAGTATCGTGTGGTATATGTTTTGATACAATATCGTTTGTTATATGTTATGTTACAATAGCGTTTGTTATATGTTCTGTTACAGTATCGTGTGGTATATGTTTTGATACAATATCATGTGGTTTATGTTATGTTATAATAGCGTTTGCTATATGTTATGTTACACTATCGTGTGGTTTATGTTATGTTACAAAAGCATTTGTTATATGTTATGTTACAATAGCATTTGTTATATGTTGTTAAAATATTGTTTGTTGCGTGTAATGCGCTAATATTATTTGTTATGTGTAATGTTACAAAAGAGTCTGTTAAATAAGATGTTACAATAGTGTTAGTTATAATATTGTTGCTGGGTATAAACTTATGTTACAAATTTTGTATTCCATTGAAGGGGTAGGCAGCAACACTAACAAGCAAGAGATTTTTGACATGGCGAGCACTCCCGAAGAGAAATACATATACGAGTTTCCCGGTTTCGATGATCTTGATGCAGACAAAGTCACATTCGATGTGAATTACGTTCCGTGTAAAGGTGAGAGCAAGGGCTTATTACGCGTTCTACCCAGAACAACGTTGTCTTGTCTGAATCATATAACTTGTTTCAAAATATAAGTTTAAGCAAAATATACAAGGAAGAAAAAAATATCTGTCATTAAGTTCTGGAAAGAAGTACGATATATTGTTAAAATAACTATTTAATGATGGTCACCATATTTAAAAAGTTTCGTTAAGAACGATTTTGAAAAATATATATATCGTTTACGAGACAATCACTCCATTTACCATTTATGTTCTAAAACGGTTGCATTAGATAAGTGAATTTATATTTAAACTCAAATTTAGAAGGGTGCGGGATTTTGAAATTCATTTACAGAGACAAAATCGGTTCACCGTATATTTCTTAAATTGTATAGAAAAATACTTATATGAATCATTGTGAAATGTTTCAGATCGCAGAGTGCAATAATAGTGTTGGGCTTAATAAATACATTAAAACAAGTAGACACATATAAACACATCACTTATATGTGTAAGTAAGTCCAATGGTATTGGTGGCTTTTTTTATTTGTGCGTTTTATGGTTTCTTTTCCAGAAAAGGTGAGCGTGGCCGTCTCGGGAACCGTAGAGCCAACAACAAAGAACACGTGTTTTGACACTGTAGACAACTGTGACGGCTATGGGAGGGACATATGTACCGATTACGCGCCATGGGCACATTCGCACTGCAGTTTGTATTGTGGGTTTTGTAAAGGTATGTGTATGTACCCGTACAGGTATAGTTTGGACATTGTGCTATATTTACAATTGAATAACGATTACTCCTTATGTTTTGGATCACCAACTTAAAACCTAGAATACAATCACTTTATACCTGGAGAACGATTGCTCCCCTCGTAGGATCAACAACTTGACACGTGGAGAACAGTCATTTCTCTTTAATACAGTTCTAGGATGACATATAACAAAAACTTGCTTCCATTTAAGTTATTACATATGAAGGCAAACTACAAATGCTACAGCTTTAGGCATTTCTCACTGTTTCACCTCCTTGCTAAATAACAGATAATACAATTTCTACTGAAAGAAATCCTATTGAAAACAATTAAAGACGAGCCTAAACCCTTGCTTAAAAGTTGATAAGCGATTAATGCTTAACGGTTGATTCCATTGTTGCAGGTCCTGTTACAGAAGGGGCGTGTGTGGACGTGCTTCCAAATTGCGAATCTTACGGCTCCTATATATGTCAGGATAAGTCGTATGTCGGATGGGTGAACAAAAACTGCCGAAGGCACTGCGGAGTTTGTCGTAAGCAGTTACTGTTCTTAATATATCCGTTCTTCATTAACCATAGTAGATACTGTACTCAAAATATCCGTTCTTCACAAATCATTGCAGTTAATGTTCTTAATATATCCGTTCTTCGTGAACCATAGTAGTTAATGTACTCAATATATCCGTTCTTCGTGAACCATAGTAGTTAATGTACTCAATTTATCCGTCCTTCGTGAACCATAGTAGTTAATGTATTCAATATATCCGTCCTTCGTGAACCATAGCAGTTAATGTACACAATATATCTGTCCATCGTGAACCATAGTAGTTAATGTACACAATATATCTGTCCATCGTGAACCATAACAGTTAATGTACACAATATATCTGTCCATCGTGAACCATAGTAGTTAATGTACTCAATTTATCCGTCTTTCGTGAACCATAGTAGTAAATGTACTCAATTTATCCGTCCTTTGTGAACCATAGCAGTTAATGTACACAATATATCTGTCCATCGTGAACCATAGTAGTTAATGTACTCAATATATCCGTCCTTCGTGAACCATAGTAGTAAATGTACTCAATATATCCGTCCTTTGTGAACCATAGCAGTTAATGTACACAATATATCTGTCCATCGTGAACCATAGTAGTTAATGTACTCAATTTATCCGTCTTTCGTGAACCATAGTAGTTAATGTATTCAATTTATCCGTCCTTCGTGAACCATAGTAGTTAATGTACACACTATATCTGTCCTTCGTGAACCATTGTAGTTAATGTACTTAATTTATCCGTCTTTCGTGAACCATAGTAGTAAATGTACTCAATATATCCGTCCTTTGTGAACCATAGTAGTTACTGTACTCAAAATATCCGTTCTTCATAAATCATTGTAGTTAATGTTCTTAATATATCCATTCTTCGTGAACCATAGTAGTTAATGTACTCAATTTATCCGTCCTTCGTGAACCATAGTAGTTAATGTACTCAATATATCCGTCCTTTGTGAACCATAGTAGTTAATGTATTCAATATATCCGTCCTTCGTGAACCATAGTAGTTAATGTATTCAATGTATCCGTCCTTCGTGAACCATAGTAGTTAATGTATTCAATATATCCGTCCTTCGTGAACCATAGCAGTTAATGTACACAATATATCTGTCCTTCGTGAACCACAGTAGTTAATGTACTCAATATATCCGTCTTTCGTGAACCATAGTAGTTAATGTACTCAATATATCCGTCCTTTGTGAACCATTGTAGTTATATATCCGTTCTTTGTGAACCATAGTAGTAAATGTTCTTAATATACCCGTTTTTCATGAACCATAGTAATTACTGTTCTTAATATATCCGTTCTTCTTTAATAAACATAGTTAATGTTCTTAATATATACGTTCTTCGTAAATCAACATAGTTAATGTACTCAATATAACCGTTCTTCGTGAACCATAGAAGTTAATGTATTCAATATAATCGTTCTTCGTGAACCATAATAGTGAATGTTCTTAATATATCCGTTCTTCATGAACCATAGTAGCTAATGTTCTTGATATATCTGTTCTTCATGAACCATAGTAGTTAATGTACTCAATATATCCGTTCTTCATGAACCATAGTAGTTAATGTACTTAATATATCCGTCCTTCATGAACCATAGTATTTATATATCCGTTCTTCGTGAACCATATTAATTAATGTTCTTAATATATCCGTTCTTCATGAACCATAGTTATAACTGTTTAATATATCCGTTCTTCGTAAATGAACATAGTTAATGTTCTTAATATATCCGTTCTTCATGAACCATAGTAATTAATGTACTCAATTTATCCGTCCTTCGTGAAATATAGTAGTTAATGTACTTAATATATCCGTTCTTCACGAACCATAGTAGTTAATGTACTCAATATATCCGTCCTTCATGAACCATAGTAATTATATATCCGTTTTTCGTGAACCATATTAGTTAATGTTCTTAATATATCCGTTCTTCATAAACCATAGTTATTATTGTTCTTAATATATCCGTTCTTCGTAGATCAACATAGTTTATGTTCTTAATATATCCGTTCTTCATGAACCATAGTAGTAAATGTACTCAATACATCCGGTCTTCGTGAACCATATTAGTTAATGTACTGAATATATCCGATCTTCGTGAACCATAGTAGTTAATGTTCTTTATATATCCGTTTTTCGTGAACCATATTAGTTAATGTTCTTGATATATCTGTTCTTCGTGAACCATAGTAGTCAATGTACTTAGTATATCCGTTCCTCATGAACCATAGTTGTTAATGTACTCAATATATCTGTTCTTCGTTTACCATATTAGTTAATGTTCTTAAAATATCCGTTCTTCATGAACCATAGTAATAACTGTTCTTAATATATCTGTTCTCCGTAAATCAACATAGTGTATGTTCTTAATATATCCGTTCTTCATGAACCATAGCAATTACTGTTCTTAATATATCCGTTCTTCGTTAATCAACTTATTTAATGTTCTTAACATATCTGTTCTTCGTGAACCATAGTAGTTAATGTTCTTTATATATCTGTTCTTCGTGAACCATAGTAGTTAATGTTCTTAATATATCATTTTTTTGTGAACCATATTAGTTAATGTTCTTAAAATATCCGTTCTTCGTAAATCAACATAGTTAATGTTCTTGATATATCCGTTCTTTGTAAATCAACATAGTTAATGTACTCAGTATATCCGTTCTTCATGAACTATAGTAGTTAATGTTCTTAACATATCCGTTCTTTCTCTCTCTCTCTCTCTCTCTCTCTCTCTCTCTCTCTCTCTCTCTCTCTCTCTCTCTCTCTCTCTCTCTCTCTCTCTTCTCTCTCTCTCTCTCTCTCTCTCTCTCTCTCTCTCTCTCTTATACCTATATTAATATACAATGTATTTTTGTTTCAGAATCGTCAGAAACGACAGTGACAACATCGACAGTTATTCCAACAACTACAGGTAGGTCACCACGGAAGGAAAAGCTAAATAGATGCGTAACTATTAAGTTACAATATATTATGTCACATTTTAATATATACTGGAATTTATGAAGCCACATAAATCTCGTCTATGGACAATGCACAAAATTGGAACTGTTGTTCTGTACAGTGTTAAGCCTCGCTTTCATAATTTTTCAGTAATATCGCGACGTTGTCTATCTAAGGCAGTAGTCAGAACGCTGCCACACTGGAGTATCATGCCCGCAGACACATGGTATGATACTCCACCCAGTCACGAATGACACCAGGCCAACCAGACCTACAACTATCCTTTAAATTATGAGCGCAAAGTTTGAAGCTTCCAATACCCTTTTTCATGTCTTTGGTGTGATCCGACCGGGGTAACACCCACGACCTTCCACTTGCGAGATGGACATTCTACCCCTAGATCGCCGTTGTAGTTTGAACTTGAAACATGACATAGTATTGAAAATAGTGTAGTCTGTTATCCGTATGTATATGCATTCTGCTGGCATGCAATTTGTGTAACATAAAACGTCAGAGAAAATTACACGTCAGTAAATGTACGACAAGTTGAATCCCTATGGCGTTGTGAAAGTTGATTACTAATCTCTTTGGAAAACATTCCTGAATTTAAAAGACTACCAATTTTAAACAAGAAATAAAAATTAAAAAAAAAGTATATTTACATCTCGTCCCGATACTTTGATTTGATTAATCCGCAGGCATTATATAATATTATTCTATATAGATAGTACACAGAGTCCCTATATATGCTCATCATTTAAGGTCTCACTACACAGTTGAATTTTGTTCTTTGTTCTATATAAAATAAGGTCTAGGATTTCCATAGTAAAAAAAGAATTCCACATAGAATTTTTTTTAAATATTTTTTGTTCATAGGTGGAATGTATTCCCACATAAAAATGCACAATTACTGGTAGGTTGAGGGTGCATTGACGCTCTGAGATTTTTTTTTTTTAAAAAATGCTCATAAATACATGAATATGTTGAAATCCTATAAAAGTCACTTTTTAACACCAGCAATGCCTTATTGCAGTGTATGCCTTGCCAACGTTTGCTCTACTCATCTGCAGCAAGAAATCACAACCACTATGAACCATTTTGAAAATATTACCAAATCACATAGGCCTTTTTTAAGCATAAGAATAATGTTACCGTGAGAAAAAAGGGGCGTAACTGTGTAGTGAGACGTATAACAGATTTCACACTACCGCAACGCCATATAGAAGTCGCGATGGAACAGTCTTATGTATTTCTCATCACATGTGTTCGTTTTTAACTAGCACAAAAAGTAGTTTTATGTGTTTGATTTCAGTGTGGATCTGCCAGGATACCATAGACAACTGTGACAGCTATCTACCGTCATGTGACAATCCAAAATTCCGCGGATTCCTGGAGGCACGTTGCTCTGCAACATGCGGCTTTTGTAAATCTTTCGAGTTGATTATAGGTTACAACGTCAATGGCATCAAGTATGTTGATTTGTTTTTGCAGAGCGAAACTTTGTTGATGCAATATGGATAGCATCATATCTGTTTTACCAGGGGTGTACTTAAACAGGTTTTAACTGTACGCCAGATATAAGCAGCGCGGGGGTTGGAGTACCACTGATATATTTGGAAGAAATTAGTATGTAACCCTGTCGGTCTTCAGCTTTTTATGTATTTAGAGTTTCTATGTTTTCACTTCTTGCTGACGAGTTGTACGCACTGGCGTGCGTGCGTCTGCCTGAATACACGACTGACCAGACAGTGTTTCGGTACAATAATGATACTGTTGAGGATTCTCATTTTGAAGACCCGTTAAGCTGCCGTCCTCCCACTCCGTCATGGGGTATTTTATTTAGATGTTTTGAAACATTAAAATAAAAACTACTTCACAGCAAAGGCACAACTAGGCCACTAGATTGACATGTATGCCAAGTTTACGTAAAGTTATTTTAAACGGTGTTGGACTTGTGCTCTGTAAAAAGCGTTCGGACGTGCAGACGAAAGTTCTAACGAATGTGTATTTAAATGGCTTCTTTGCGTCCAGCTTACTTGTATGGCTAAACTTTTGACAACACAAAAGAAAACAAGCCACATAAAAGCTGTTTTTAAGTGTCCAGAAACAGTCAACATATTTTTTTCAACCGTCCAAAAAAATAAACCCTAAACCCTATCGTGTGTGCGGACGAATGGACGCACGAACGGTTCTCGGTTTAACACCACGCCCTCCCCCCTCCCCACACCCCTATATTCAGATTGATCATATACTTTGGGCATTGAATAAATGCTAAATTAAGACAAATAAAATCGAAACTTTACATAGTGACGTCAGTCAAATTACCATCGCATAGGTGGTCATAAGTTTACAGATGGTCGCCAGTCAAATTACCATCGCATATGTGGTCACAAGTTTACAGATGGTCGACAGTCAAATTGACATCGCATACGTGGTCACAAGTTTACAGATGGCCGACAGTCAAATTGACATCGCATAGGTGGTCACAAGTTTAAATATGGACGCCAGTCAAATTACCATCGCATAGGTGGTCACAAGTTTAATCATTGAACACATATTGTCAAATCAAATTAGGTATCAGTTGCTTTGGCCAAAGTGTTACTTTCAAATGGCGTATCTGGATGTCTTTTCTGTTGTTTATATAATAATAATACAAATCAGGGCTTCTAAAATCACCGGCTTTTCCGTTTTTGGACCGATTTCTTCTGTTCAAACCCGGTTTTCTTTTCAAAATTTAATATATTACAAATATATAAACGATAACCAAGTTTTTTCGCCTTAGAAGATTTAAGCTGATATGGTGTTCGCTAATGAACGCTGTATGAAGTATTGTACTTTAATGGTGTTATTATCAGCGTGTGATGTTGTGTTACAGGTGTGAAGACTGGTCCATTCCAACTGAGTGCAGCATGGTAACCATCGACCCTGGATGCTGCCCCCTGCCCGCCTGCCCTGATGGATACATCTTCACAGCCGAGAAACCAATAATATAGTCGTGGCAATCAGGCAAAAATGAACAATCAGCAATTATATATATTTTTTCAAAGTTTAAGCAATTAGCAAAGCGTGTCACGACTGTGCTAAATTAACCAAATAATAAACAATAGATTTCTATTACAGCAACCTCTTTCTCGTTTTTATTACGTACATGGACGTTTAGTTCTTCCATTTTGTGTAATCTAAGTTATCAACTGGTATTAGTTGGTTTTATCAGGCAACCTGGGCTGCGTTCAGTCCGGTTAAACGTTTGATAACGTTAGTGAACATATTTTCACAGTACGCAACAGTTTAAGAGAACTGTTTAAATGTTAACTAAACACCTTGAAGGGCTGTTTACACGCGACTTATAGAGAAACTGAGGGACAGCACTGATGTCAGATTTCGGTTTACTTTTTGTGTTGTTGTCACCATTTGCGTTTATAAACACATTTAACAAGTTTAATTGTGCTGAACACAGCTCATGTGTCTGTGCTGAACATATTTCAGGTGTTCGTGCTGAACACAGCTCAGGTGTACGTGCTGAAAACAGCCCAGGTGTTAAAGTGGTTTCATCAGGCTTCTGTCCTGTATCAGACTTCAGGCAGATTTAACAATGAATGTGGTTTAATGCCATTTTCTACACATTACAGTACAACAGATATATACAAATATTTTGTTTCGCAAATAAAGGCTTTCAGTTTAAATTACATATTATTTAGTTGATAGAACCAGAACCGGAACACCATAGACTGTAAAATTATTTGTCTCAGATCCGTATATCTCAGACACAAAAAGAATACAATGTCTTCTCGTCTACTAGCCTATTTACATAACCATGACTATACCAATATGTATTTATATGTTTGGTCTTTTCTCATTCCACGTTTCCGTAGCAACCTGTTACTACTTTCAACTGACTGAATGCAGCTAAGAGATTTATGCAAAAAAGAATTTCAGTACAAGGATATTTTCCTGGATTTAATAGTTTTGGAAAACTTATATAAATGTCACAGCATGTGTATACTGAAATACTACCCTGCCAGTACTGGGTAATACAATCAGATAACCTTTGTTTAAATGCTATATATATATATATATAATCCCCACACCATGTTAAGGCCAAACATACCCGAATCCATAGCTGAACTATTGTATCACAACATTTGAAGCCAAAGTTTTTCTTCGGACATCATCTAAAGCTTGCAGTATTTTAAACATTTTTATATTGGGTATTTCAGCATGTATATTAACTTACAGCAGTATGTGCTGAGATCTGTATGATAAGTAATGCATCAAATTTATATAGTCAAAGCAACCAGTCAAGAGGGGAACAAAAGTAGCCTTAATACAGGTTCATTTGCTCTGAAAGCATAGAAATGGGAAATAACAAACGTTGCTGCCTAAGACAAGTTGCTGCTTAATAGGTGACCACTTACACAGGTTGGAATGTACAAGTATATGAATCCAGTTTTATTGTTGAAGGAAGACCACAGAATGAATCCGAATAGAACAACCGTCCTTAAATAAGTACTTGGCAAACTTGGTCCTACTTATGGTCACTGCAGTATCAATTAGTGGTTTTATTACATATTAAATGCGGCCGTTAATCACTGACAATCCCTTATCGAAGAGTAACACTAACAAGAATAAGTTCTTCCTTGATATTCATAATGAAAATAAAAAATAGACATCAACTTGCATTTGATGCAATTTTATGAAATTATTTTGGATAAAACGAAAGAATGACCCAAAAATCAATGGCGCAATATACTTGCCAATTACCCACATGTCCAAAACTATATAATGCTTGCCTCATAATATAGTATTCTATAAGTTTAAGACAATAGCTCTTTTTTTCTTTTGAAAAAAATAATCAAAAAAAAACAAGTAGACAACTTATTTTGGGCTGGGCCGATTAGCTCGGTCGGTTACGCGACTTATCAATCCAGGGGTCGCGAGTTCAAATCTTCACCCAGCAACAGTCTCCGTGATGATTGATATACTATACGACAGTGTCTCATTATCGTTCGTCTCTCACCGCTGATTCAAGTGGGAAAGTTATCAGTTACTTGCGGAGATGGGGTGTGCTCAAGTACTGGTTAACCTTTCAGGATCCCAGAAAACAGTGGTTAGGTTAACTGGTTGTCTGTTAGACCTCGATGGCAAAAAAAAAAAGACACTAAATACCGGTATTCAAACTTATTTTTGGCATTGAAACAAGCTCAGAAGTATCCTTGACATTCGTTTTTTTATGAAGGCTATTTAAATGCCGAAAATAGATTTGCATGGGGATATTTAACCTAGATATTTGTTTTATGTCTGACATAAGCCTTAATCACTTATGTTTAAATAAAATAATATGAAAATAAAATAGATTTGCAACTCTTATATTTACGTATCCATATTTTGCAAATTATCTGCTTCGCCTCTGATGCGATTCTCTACCATTTATCCATAAATTACGAAGTGTGTAAAAGAGAAACAAACATTCCTGTTTATCAGTATAATCATTGTCACACCCGATAAGAATCAATGTAAGGCATTAGTTCAAGGATGTAGACAGTCGTAATTGATAGGGTTAAATGTAAACATGCCAAATATTCACACATTACAAAAGTTTTCAGACAGACAGAGTGACTGACATAAGGTGATAATTATAATATAACCGTACTGGGACACAGGTGAAGATATTGGGAGCCAGGTTAACCCTTTACTCCATAGATACGCGTTTTCCCGCACCGATCACAGAAGGCCTTTGAAAACAGTGCAGGAAGAGTTCAGATTGCACATAACGAGCAATCTGAACACTTCCTGCACTGTTTTCCACTCTGTCAGTTAATATAAACATTATTCACCCATTGCTGATAAGTGGTGAATTAATGCTTTCAATATTAGAGGTGTCCAAAGGCGTCTATATGAAGTAAAGGGTTAAGGTATTGGAGACTCAGGTAAAGATATTGCAGACCCAGGTGAAGATATTAGGGACCCATCTGAAGATAATGGGGACCATGGTGAAAATATTGGGACCCAAATGAAGAAATTGGGGACTCAGGTGAAGATATTGGAGACTCATTTGAAGATACTGGGCTACAGGTGAAGATATTACTGACCAAATTGAAGATATTGGGACCCAGGTGAGATACTGACAGAATATTGGATAAATGAAATTGGGTTTTGTACCAACTTGTAACTATAGAGGCACTTACATAATTCACCATGACATGAAACAAAAAAATTAAATACTACTTCTCCGTCAAATGATTTTATTTAAATGCATATTTGTAAAACTGGAACAATTGCACTCACAAGGTATATACAGCCCGACAATCAGTATTTCATAATGTATTGTTTGTCGGAAATGTTAAATACAATTTAAACATTCAACACAATTTCACAGTTGAATTGTTATGTTGTTCAATGGTCTCTTGATAGCAATTCACAGAAATCAGATCCAATTGTTGTAAGTTTTATCTTCTTACATCATGCGAATACACAGATCTGAATCATAAAGGACAACCAGTTATCTGATAATTGGTCATATGTTGTTGAACGTATCTTCGTCGTTTTTTAAATGTGTAGCTCTTACTTCCCCAAAAATATGGCGGAAATAAATCACCATTTATGTGATACAGTCTTAAAAATGTGCACGAAATGAACTGTTTTCAAAGATTTGTAATGAATGATAAATTCATGATCAAACAAAAAATGAAAATGTGACTGTACATGGTATACATCAATACGACAATAAAACAATGCTTTCAAGACGACTGTTTACATATGGCATCCAGTTTCAGAACGAGTCTGAGCAGAACCACTGTTCTTACGCAAGTAACAGGTAAACATTCTCGGTTATTGGATCGAGCTTGGCTTGAACCCATGTCTTGTGAGGTAAATGACCTCTTGAGGTTGTGCCTTGGCTTACTTGACCACGGAGGGCCCAATTAACACTACATTCATTTTCATTACTTTACTTAACATTCACCAATACAGTAAAAATTAAGTATCGACGCATCACTTTATACTTATAGCACTACAGAATAGCTGTATATTTGCTCCGTCTGCTGTTTAAAGACGATCGTGCTATGATGTCTGTAAACAGATGCATAAACATCTGTAACAGTACATCTCCAATAATGATGATTCCAGAAGTATAACTGGCTCTAATGCTGGTCGTCTAACAGCTGCCTTCCTTTCTCTACTAAATATAAAAGATAAAATACTATACGCGTTGATTCGTGTGGATGATGACGATAGCTTTGGCGTCTGTCACTAATACAGACTAAATATTATTTTGTTTAAAACTTTTATTGTGCCAGTTTATTCACTGTGATTCTTCACTGACCACATATTTTACACAAGTGTCATTTTGTCTAATGCCGATGAACTTTAAAATGATGGTAGACTACCTCCTGCCATACGGATGATACCCCTGCGTCGCAGAGCTCTGTCGTTGGAATGTGGGAGAAGGACCGGGGGCTCCTCCATACGCCACAGCCTGAGGAGCCTCACCCTGCCCACCGTATGGCACTGGTGCAGGGGCAGGTTGGGCACTGTAGGGGGCTGAGGCTGCTGCAGCTGCCGCGGGGTTTGGTTCTCCACCATAGCCTACAAAAGACAAAATTGGTAACATCAAATATTACAATACAAAAAAACAAGAGGGCCAATTTTCCCCTAAATCGTTCACCTGTGGCATAGGAGACCAAGCCAAATTGTTCACCTGAGGCATAGGAGACCAAGCCAAATTGTTCACCTGTGGCATGGAAGACAAAGACAAATTGTTCACCTGTGGCATAGAAGACCAAGCCAAATTGTTCACCTGTGGCATGGGAGACCAAGCCAAATTGTTCACCTGTGGCATGGCAGACCATGCCAAATTGTTCACCTGTGGCATATGAGACCAAGCCAAATTGTTCACCTTTGGCATAGGAGACCATGCCAAATTGTTCACTTGTGGCATAGGAGACCATGCCAAATTGTTCACCTTTGGCATAGGAAACTTAAGCCAAATTATTCACCTGTGGCATAGGAGACCAAGCCAAATTGTTCACCTGAAGCATAGGAGACCAAGCCAAATTGTTCACCTTTGGCATAGAAAACTTAAGCCAAATTGTTCACCTGTGGTATAGGAGACCATGCCAAATTAAGTGAATTTGACAATTCAAGGGCCAAACTCTGACATTTCTATATAGCAATTTTTGAAAATTCAAAGGTTTTAACTTCGACATTTTTTCTGTATTGGCAAGTTCATGAACAAATTGCGAATTATATATATTATACATGTATGTAACTACTGTGTAAATTTGGTGAAGATCAACTGAAAATGCAAATACTGGAGTGCACTGTTTGACAATTCAAAGTCAGATATTAATTGTTTGTTTTGGCCAGTTATCCAAACTACTGTGTAAGTTGATGAAGATTGATAAATATAGGTACCAGAGAGCACAATGCGTCAATTAAGGCAAATTTTGACAATTCTAGGATCATACCCGACAATAACTATCCAAGTTGGCCACTTTAAAACCTGTCCAAGATGCAATAGTTATAAAGCTACTGCAAAAGTTTGGTGAAGATCAAATGAAAAATGCCTGCCATAGAGTGCCCACATGGTCAGATGTGTGTAATTTTTGAAAATTCAAGTCATAAATCTGACATTAATTAGTTGATAAATATTTGATCAGGCCAACTGATGAACTTGTCCGAGAAATAACGGCTATACTTCTGTGCAAGTCAATTTAAGAATAGCGCAACATCAGCTTTGCTCAGATGAGCTAAAAATCAAGGTGCCAGAGCCCACACATTGTCAAATGGTGCATTTTTTGAATATTCATGGGCCAAAACACTGACATTACTAATTCGACATTGTCTTTTCAGGAACGCTTCCCCAAGATAAATACTGTATAGATTCTAATGCACACAATCTAGAAGTTTACATACACTGCAGACGAGTTTTGCTCAGATGAACTAAAATAACATGAGTCCCAAGAGGGTCAGGGGATGCTCTACTACTTGCTCTAGCAACCATGGTACGCTTTGAAATTTCGCAATATAAACCCTTCTAGGCGACCGACCATCTTGTGCCATAACATATATCACTCATTCTAGTCTTACTAGTCGTAATGTTATTTGCCATGAAAAGGAACGGCTTTTCATCAGAAACTTTCAATTCCCAATACTAATGTAAAACAGAGTCCCCACTCCTCCTTGTTTGCCCGAATGAAAATTTTCCATTTTTCCAAAATTTCCTATGTAAAACTCACAGTAGCTTTACAGGCATGACCTTGCAGACATCCCACTTGAGTACATTTAATAATACATGTATAAGACGATAAGATTAATTTTTAACTATCATACAGGTAACTCATTACGTAAACTCATAATCAATGAACTTTAATACTTATCTTAAGCCAAAACCAAATGACATTAGAAAAATGTAGTGCTCTATCATTTGTTTAAGTTTCATGAATTGTGAGACCGCGGCAAGGTTTAGTGGTCGAGCGTCCACCTTGCATGTGGAAGGTCATGGGTTCAATCCATAGCCAGGTCATACCAAAGACTTTAAAAATGGTACTAGAAGCTTCCTCGCTTGACGCTCAGCATTAAGAGGAGAGTTCTAGGTCTGGTCGGCCCGGTGTCAGTATAATGTGACTGGATGGGGTATCATACAATGTGTATGCGGCATGATACTCATGTGTGACTGCGCTTAGAATACTGTCTCAAGTAGACACCGTCGCGGAATGACTGAAAAATTGTTGAAAGCGACGCTAAACACCATACAACATTCATGAATTGTGAATAACGCGAGAAAAGGGAATATTTTTTATTAGTTATTTACAACGATTACATAGCCAAGAATGTCAAACATGACAAACCTGCCACTGCCGATGTTGGAACCTGGGGTGACACGGGCGATGTCAAACTTGCCCCACCCTGGGGATAGACCCCGGGGATTGTGGGTGGCAAATTGGGTGTTGCACTAGCACCAACAGTATAACCTGAACTTTCAGTTGTGTACTGACCAACGCCTCCTGCAAAATCAGTAAATTGGACACAGGTAAACAATCTATTTTATGAATCATCATGGTTACCATAGAAACAAAAACAAGCGCCTTCATAAGTAAGCCTGCAATTGCTTGTAACATACTAAGCATTCATTTCATACAAATCAAGGGCAAGGAAAAAATATTTTCTTATTAAATCAATTTTTACTAAAAATATTTAGACCATCCTTAAAAAAAAAGTTTGTTTGCTCCGACCCAGTATTTTTGATGTGTGTAGGCGCAGGTAGGTAAAAAATATTTTTTGGCCAGATTTTGATTTTACGTAGTCATTTTAAACAAAATGGACAGAAATCATGAAAAAAGAATTCAACTCTTTAAAAGTGAATAAAAAAAGGTAGCTGCAATTTTTAGTGAGTAGATAGGAGCACGGCAAACAACCTTTTTTTTTTTAAGAACAACCTTATGTACCACCTTACATTGCTGCATTACGGCATATAAAAGCAACAACGCTGATGTCTTTGTATCTACCTACCGTAAGCACTATAGTATGCAGAGTAGTCTACTGGTTTTTGGGCAGCTGGGTCACCTGACGCTGCCAATGGTGTCTGGCCAAGGGGACTGCCATAACCTGAAAATGAAATATTAATACTTTGCCAAAAAAAAAAAAATATATATATATTTTATTAAAATATTAGCAAAAGTACTCTAATTTCTCATCAATATCTTGGTACACCAAACTACAAACTCAACCCACTGAGTTTGTTTTATTTTATTTCTAAGAAATTGGGGCTTTATCAACACAAAAAATGTTTAATGAATCTGGCAGAAGGAAGACTCGAGGCTCACTTTGAGGTTTCTTTTAAAGGGAGTACATCAGGAAAAAAAACGCTATAAATGTGTTTAAAAAATAATAATCAAAATGGATAATAATCATCTCATTATCATTAATAAATAAAATCCGAAAGGTTTTAATATATTATATCCACCATAACATGACAAAATTAATTATTAAATTGAAGTGGTAAACTTGAAACGAAATCACTATTCCAAAAATAGACAGCACTTAAGGTAGTTCACTGCGTTTCTATCGAATGTTTTGACATCTGGCATAAATTTCCAAAAATCTGTACACTTTATACTATGAAGTATCAGCTTTCATTTTAGATTTTTTTTTTTAACTGTCCTGCAGAATCTTGTTAACAGCTACCCATAGCGGTACATGTTTTTTGGACGATTTTCACAGTTTTTTCCTTATAAAATGGTCAATATTAATTGAATACTGTTTTTAATAACATTATTGAACGAGAAACTGTGGTACTATATTAAATAAAAACAAAGCTTAAATGAAAGATGAGACTTCATAGATAAATTGTACAGATTCTTTATAAATTACGCCAGATGTTAAAAATCCAACAGGAACACCAAAAACTACCTTGAATACTGCGTCATTTTACTACACGTAAGCCCGTTCAGATTTTGTGTCGCGCCCATCTATACTAAAATGCTTGATCCGCTGTGAATAATGGATTAAGTTGAAATAAAATATGAAATCACGCGACTCATTTAATAAATCACAAAATATGTTGCACTTTTAAGAGGGAAATCTATTTTAGTCTAACCTAGACACATAGCCCAAGTAAGAAAATCCCTTTTCAAGATATTATTTTTGCATATTTAAGTATAATAAGGGCAATATCCAACTTGTACATCTAATGGAAGTGAAGACATTTGTGAAGTTTCAATGTTGTATGACAAGTAACAAGTGACACAAGACCTGCTATATTTTCAAAGTAATGAACTTAGTCCCTGAATTCCCATTTACGATAGTTAACACTAATATGCATTTATGTATGGAAAGTGGTTATTGAGAAATGAGCATGCTCAAAACCTTTAACCAAAAAACCTAAACCTTCGCCAGGACAAGTAGAATAGCTTTCCTTTTTTTTAAAAAAAAAAAATTGAATTAAAAAAGCCGAACTGTTTTGACATATAGAATGAGTTCTGTTCTTTTCCACATAACAACAATGACAGCTCAAATGCATTCATCAATGATGAAACTTAGTTTCAATCACTAGAATATTACCAGGTAAAGTCCCGGGTTGTCCTGCTGGTGGTGCTGCCACCTGAACAGCTCCCTGGGGCGGGGCCACAGCAGTTGATTGGGCATAAGGATCTGTAGGCGGGGCTCCAGGACCAGCTGCCTGTGGGGATGGTGCCACATACGGACTTGAATAAGCAGAGTACGTCACTGGGGTAGTCACTGGAGCTTGACCTGGGGCCTGCACAGGAGTGACTGTGGTAGCAATCTGTACTTGACCATCTGCAGTAATAGAAAGACAAGTGTCTGAATAACTAATAATGAATCAGGGGCCCGTCTCACTAACCTGCTCAAGCTCGAATTTTAGAAAGAATACTTTTTATAAGACTTACAATAAGAGACACACTAAATGAATTTTCCAGCTTTATTTTTATCTTCAAATTTTACACGATGAAGTTCGTAAACTTACGGAAAGTAGTGAAACGGTGCCCAGATTGTAAGAATTCAAGTTCCAACTTCACCAGTCAATTCCACTCTATGCTATATAACACTTAAAAGTTAACATTTGAAAGTTAACATATCAAGCTATCTTTTCTGTTCTTGACAACATGTTTTTAAAACAAATTTCATGTTCTGTAAATGTGTGATTTTCCCCTCTTTTGAAGCCATCTATATACAAATCTGAATCTCCTTGTCACAATCTGTCCCTGTAAATTTTTTAGCCAAATCCAACCAGAGGTTTCCCAGAAGAGGTATTTAAAGAAAAGCTTTGCAAAAGCTGCATGACTTACCAATCTTAATATCATACAGATAGAGATTTAACCGTAAAGTAACTGAAAACAACTCAATCAAATTAATTAGGCTATTTTCATGTGGGTAGGTAGATAGCTTCTTTTTTATTGGCCAAATTTGCTTTTGCCTAGTCATTTGAAAGAAAAATGGACAGAAATCATGAAAAAAAATTAAATGCTTTGGAAGTCAATAAAAATTTCTTGGTAGCTGCAATTTTTAGTGAGTAGGTAGGAGCAAGGCAAACTATATTTCGTAAGGATGGTCATAATAAAAACTCTGATGACAGCTGGCTTACTATACTATATGAAGTCAGTCCAGCCATGGTTCTTTTCACAATGAACTGAGATAATGAAGAGTTTCATTTGATGTATGACAAATAACTACTGAAGTATCATCTGTAAGATTAGTATGCAAAAATTACCTAGCTAGAGTTTCTGCTGATTGTATTTCATATTTCAATTAGGTATGTAAAACATTTTACTTACACACTGTTGTTTTGTTTTGTTTTGTTTTTAATATAACTTATAGTTTGCTACAAATGACTATTTTGTAAATGACAAAAGCTAACACTAACACCGAGTCAGACTAGCCAGTGTCAGGGACTGATAAAAGCACTCATCTGCCCGACCTGATGAGTGGTCTTTATGTATTCATCGTTATTTCTCAGTCAGTGTTTCATTTACCCCTGCATCCTGCATTCTTGACGCACAAATCTGAGCCTGTTTTAGAAAATGCGAGTTGAAATTCCAGGCACATGAATTTTTTTTCGGCCAAGATAAAAAAATAAACAAGCTGTAAAACAGATATGATCCAAAGTCGCTACCGAAATCGTGACGGTATTTATTCTTTCTGAATATTTCGTGGTCTTTGTAGTATTTCCTGGTCTTTTTGCGTTTTACGTATTATGGAGGCTTTAACGCATCAACTTTCTATGTTTACCCCAAGCTGTTTGTATTCAGAACAATTAATATTTATTACATGATCATAATGTTTAAAGCTAGTGGCGTACTTATTGTAAATGAAGTTATAACAATATTTACATAGGAATGCTTAAATAAACATTTCCCCCTGCTTTTTTCAAAAATAGGTGCTTATTCCCACCCCTCCCTCCCTACTGTCCTGGGACTTGTACATGAAAAAATTCTAAAATACCATTTCTGTGTGATAATAAACACCAACCCCAATTCATGTTTTCTCAATATTTGTTTTCACTTTTGAGACTTCTCAAGATCAGTAAATACCGAGTCTTAACTCTTGTTCACATTAACAGAGAAGTGAGCACAACATGCTTCAATATAGACATTTTAATATAAAATTTTCAGACAAGTGGATTTTCCATTCAGACAAGTACCTTTTACCAGTCCACTTGCCCCACGGATTTAAAAAGTGCTTTTAAATATTTTTCCCCGACCCCTGCAGTCAGTGTGAGTACTTACTGCTGAACTCCTGATACGGTCTGGGAGCTAACCCAGCTGCTGCAACAGCTGGTGCCGCGTATGTTGGTGGTGCATAACTGTATGTATTTGGAGCAGGTTGTCCAATAGCTCCGGGAGGTGGTTGTCCGCTGGCTGGGGGCTGTTGCCCAGGGGGAGGGGATGCAGCCCACTGGTACACTGGAGCCCCAGGAGGTGCCTGAAATGCTGGGGAACTACTGAACGTTTGTGCTGCCCCTGACGGCTGTGGTAAAAAGGGTGCAGACACAGGAGTTCCTGGTTGCTGTGGTGGCAGTCCAGCTGGGGGCCAGCCTCCTAGAACAATATGAATCATTATCATGACTATAACATACAATAAATCAAAGAACTCTCAAATTTTGGCTGAAGTTCTTTATTTTGTACTCTTTTTTTTTTAAAAGAAAAGTCAATAAAGGGTTTATAGGGGGTTTAACCCATGGGAAACCACTAATATACAAAAAAAAATTACCTATATTTGGTGAACATTTCTAATTAAATGCTAACAAAATATTTTCAAAATTGCTTCAGGAGAAGGATTTTCAGTAATGGCGACCATCTTGAATTTATGATGAAAATACAACAAAAAATGTGTTTATACATACACATTAAATGAGAAACATTCTTGTGAAGTTCGGGTATAACTGACCTTGTGATTTCAGAGAAAGTGCTATGTACAGATGACGTCAGACGAAAGACAACACACCATCGCATAAGTCCTTAAAAATTATCAGTCATCATGTACTAATTGAAGCTAGATATTACATAAATAACCTTATATTAAACTCACCAGGACTCTGTGCTGGAGGCTGCTGTGGGGGCCAAGTACCCGGCTGTACAGCAGGGGGCTGATCCCCTTGGAATGCCCCTGGAAACTGAACATTCTGGAACTGAGATGGACCTCCAAGCTGTGACGGAGGGGGAGACTGCTGCGGCTGCAGACTCCACTGCGCCTCCGGTGGCCCCCAGCTGGGTTCAGGCCCTGGTACAGGTCCTGGAGCATGTTGCATTGGTGGGTGACCACTCATCTCTATCTGCTGCAAACCCACAGCATGTGGGGGCAGCTGTATCTGCTGCTGTTCCTCCTGCTGGCCAGAGTTAGCTCCCCTGTTATCACGAGGAGTGGCTCTCTTACACTCAACCTATATAAGAAAGAAAAATGGCAACCATTAAACACCTTGTCCAAGGAAAGCAAAATCTGAATTTGTTAACTTTACTTGAGCCTTATCTTAAACTTATCTCTAAGAGAGATATGAATCTAATGTAAAAATGAATTAACAACTACGCAAATGATAACTATTTAAGACATTAATGATTTTCGTTTCTTATACATCTAAAAGTAAACAGCCTGTACACATACATATACTTATTTAACAATTATATATTACACATAAAATATAAATATACATGTACAAGCAAAAATATTGAAGATTTAGCTCATATTTACAGTTCATAGCAGAAGAAGGTTATGTTTGGAAACCATTCTCCTATTTAAATATTATCTTACCCATATATTACAAAATAATATGCTTAACAAGAATGGAACTTACAAAATCCAGCCGTACAAATTACACATGTACCACCCATGTGATCTTATATAGACTAAGAATTTTGTGTTATAAATTGGTTTATAGAACATGTTTTAAGAAGTTAATCGTTTTATTAATTATTCATAATCTATTTACCGTATCTATAAATGATTTGTAACAATTATATGAATAAATAATTAGACAAACTGAACAAATACAAACTGGAAAGAATATTTCTCATAACAAATGATAGTCTTTCACCAAATAACAGAGTACCATGCAAATATTGTTATTTCATATTTGTAACATATGTACGACTTTCTTTCCTGGTCAATCAATTATTATAATGCATACCAGGATTAACCTGTGAATCAGTCTTATCAGGTCTACATGGCTAGGCTCTAATTCCATAAATTCATATCAACATCCCTTGTTTAATGATAATACAACACAACTGCAACTCAATATGAAAACTTAACTGTACTAGCAATTAACTTGTATTAACTAAACATTCTCTGTAAATCTGCAGTGGAAATTTTATCAAAAATTAATTATCTCTAACCATTTTAGGGGAACCCAGTTAAAATTTAGTTAACAGAGTTTCCCTATAAGTTCTGTTACATAATTTTTCACTGCCCTTATTGCAGTCTGTACTATTTCCTAAATTTTGAAAAAAAAAGTAAGCAAGTAAGTGTCCTGTTGCAGAAAAACCCATTTCATAACCATTCTAACACTAAGTTACATGCTAAGGGTGATTGGTTGCTTGAGATTGGGTCTAAGGAGTATTGAATTTCTGTCATTCTTAGGAATTCAAGATGTTATACCCTACAGCCTATGTCATGGTTATGATGCATACTAATGGCTTTTGTGCTGCATTCATATTAGTTTTGTCCTACCATAAATTCTCATGATTTTGTTCTAATTTTCATGGTTTTGTCCTATATTCTCATGGTTTAATCCTAAATTCTCATGATTTTGTTCTACATTCTCATGGTTTTGTTACTACCGTACATTCCCATGGTTTTGTGTCATGATATTGTGCTGTATCGCATGGTTTTGTCCTAAATTCTCATGTTTTTGTCCTTTATTCTCTCCTGGTTTTGTGTCATGATATTGTGCTGTATCGCATAGTTTTGTCCTAAATTCTCATGGTTTTGTCCTTCATTTTCATGGTTTCGTGTCATGATACTGTGCTGTTATCTCATGGTTTTGTCCTGCATTCTCATGGTTTTATGTCATGATATTGTGCTTTTATCTCATGGTTTTGTTTCATGATATTGTGCTGTATCGCATGGTTTTGTCCTAAATTCTCATGGTTTTGTGTCATGATATTGTGCTGTAATGTCATGGTTTTGTCCCAAATTATCATGGTTTTGTCCTACATTCTCATGGTTTTGTGTCATGATATTGTGCTGTTATCTCATGGTTGTGTCCTAAATTTCTCACAAAACCATGAGAAAGTGCATGTAGCAATATGAGCCATCGTGAGGGGAGATGTCAACGAGTTTAGAATTTGTCTTGACTAAAATGATTAACAAATAAAATAGTATGTCACAAGTTGAATATCTATTGTCGAAAGGAATGAAAAACTTAGGAAGCATCGGCCTATGTACTGGGTACATGAAAATTCTATACAATATGAATGTTACAAAATTTTGCCTTCAATCAAAACACAAGGATTTGTTTTGTTGTCGAGGCTACCCAAAAATCAATGACAGCTTTTCCTGGAAATTTGGAAGAGGCCCAAGCCTTCGAGAGGTGGGGGTGGGTTTGAAAGCATGATCAAGGGAAAATTGAGATTATTTTAAGGCTTAAGCAAACTGGAAAATAAAGCGTAACACTGATCATGTTCTAACCATTAATAATCAAATATTACCAGTGTTTTTGTGTTGTTGTTGGTTTTTTTTTTTTTTGGGGGGGGGGGGGGGATTTTTATCACTCAATTAGGAAAGAAGTATGATTTTTCAATTGGTAAGTAGCGGGATTTCGGCCTCTGTTTAAAAAAGTAAAAGAGCCTTGAAAGAAAACTAGTTGCCCAGGAAAATGATTTTGCAGCATACATTACATAAAGTTGTGATAAATGTTGGTGGTAAAATATCTGTTTGTTTCTATAGTTTAAATATGGTAATCCATTAACAATTGCTATACAATAAGCAAAGAAAGAGAGCAAGATGGGTGGATGAGAATAATATCTATACACATATATATCTACTGAAAAACAATAGGTTGCGTTATATGGTGACTTATAAACCTTATCCAGTAGAGTAAATAAGCACTAGGATGGAAACAAATATTGTCCTTTTGAATAAAGAAGAAATATAACTGGTAACCTAAAATCAAATACACGTACCACCAATGATAAACAAAGGTGTCGTTACTAATAAGTATAATTTTATCAGGCATGACATTTTGCAGACTGTTTTTGCTTTTTTGATGTTACGCTGCCTTAAGCAAAGAACAGAAAAACACACAATACTTAAATATGTGACACTTTTGTTACAGTGCACCATTAAGGACGGCTATAAACACTGACACCTGTAATTAACTAATTAATATCTGTATTTTAAACTATTTTTAGAGACTTTTTTTATTAATTTACGTGATGCAGCTCTCTATCATCTAATAGTATATGATTTAATTAACTCTTAACTATTCAATTAGAGATGCAATTAAAACATGTACGGTATAAACACTCACACACACACACACACACAGACACACATCAATATACAAGTGACAAATCTCTACGCATTGTTTATACTGTTGCTGCTGCTAGCTGTGAGATGTGAACACTAAATAACACAAAATTAAAAATAAAATCACAAAAGTGAGAAAATATTTTTTCTATGATAGATAACACCCTTAGCCACTATGATTGCTTACAGACAAACACATATCTGAACCGTATGTGAAACACATATCTGAACCGTATGTGAAACAAAGTCCATACAATTATAGTAACGTCAAATTGTTATGTTAGCCAACATCGGATATGTTTTACTAAAGATACTACTAAACTAATATAATAAAGCGGTAAATATCATAATAAGCAGATTATAATACAAGTAAGTACAAGGAACAATGCATTTAGTAAACAGACAGACAAACAAAGACACCCTAGGCTGTAACAGAAAGGAACAGAACTGAAGTAAATTCTGCTCCACTCCATTACTAAATATAACCAAAGGTAATAACAAATTAATATTAAGCTATTTGGAAAATAAAATAACTGCAAGAGTTTTGATTAAAAGTAAAACAAAAACCCAGTCGCTCGACTGGTTTACATTGTCATTTCTTTCCAAATTTTGAATTGACTAAGGCAATGAAAAACTTATAAAGGTGAAAAACTAGAATGATCTGTTTTCCCATAGCATTTTAACGTAAAAATCAAAGTCTCCTTACTGGGACCTAATGGATTCCAGCCCCTTTGTTTAAACAAACTTGAAATCCTTGCTCATATGGAGCATTTTTACCAAATATGAACATCTTTGGTTTATCAGTTCTTCAGAGGAAAATTTTTGAAAATTCATAAGTGTATCCCCTTTTCGGCTCATTCTGGCCCTTTATGGATATTAAATCCCAGCTAAAGGACCTGGTCTCTACTGTTATGACTAAACAATAGTCAATCTCAAGATGATAAAAATAGTTCCTAAAATAGATGATAAAAAGAAAATTTCTTTTAATCCTCTTGTATTCCTATTGTATAAAAGTCCCTTTACTGGGTCCAAACAGATTATATCCCCTTCATTTGAATAAACTCCTACTCAAGGGTAGGAATCTAGTTGGAAGGTTCATGAGAAGATTTTTTAAAAATCACTTGTTTATCCGTTTTTGGGCCTCTGCTGGTCCCTTGTGGATATTAAATCCCCCTTTGAGATAACTGATATGACTAAACAATATTCCAGACCTCAAGACAATTAAAATAATACCTAATGTAGGTGAGAAAAACAGAATTTGCTGTTTTACCACAGTATTCCTATGGGAAAAAAAATAAGTTCCTTTAGTGGTCCTCTTTAAAGGACTTTTATGACTAAACAATGCTACAGATATTAAAATAATTGAAACAATACCTAAAATAGAATAGAATTTCCTGTTTTCCCAGAGAACTCCTGTGTAAATAAGAGTTGTCAGAAAACAACAAAGCTTGATCTGCAATAACTGTGCCAAAGTGCAATCCAGAGTTATGGTTCTTGTCTGTGTGTGTTCCATTGATGATGGTTAACACACTTGCAAAGTTTCATTCACATCCAATGAGTTGTTGCATAGATATCTTAAACGCAAAAGTTTAACATGGGTGTCTATAGACAACGATGACACCAATGACGCCGCCGCCGCTGCCAGGTTTATGGCAATAGCTCTCCTTGGACTTTATCCCGGCGAGCTTAAAAGTCCCATTGATTGGCCTCAATATAACCTGGGACCTTCATTTGTACAAATTTGAAAATCCTCATAGAAATCATTTATACCCAATATAATAAATTTGATTGGTCAAGAAGTATTTTAAATGAGAATTTTCCTATGTTAAACTAAGTCTCCAGGGTGAGGCCAATTTTTACCTTATGGTCATGGACTTGTACATGAGAGTAAAGCGTCAGGTGATAATACTATGTGCAAAATATCAAAGCTCCATGCCTTGCACTTCTGGAGAAGATTTTGGGAAATTTGAAGTAAAAAAATACACTTATAAGCAGATGGGTGGGACCAAAGTTGACCCAAAGGTCAGGATTTGAACAAAATTGACAGTTTCTCAAGTAAGAATGCTTCACACAAATTTTGGTGAAAATCTGTCTAATAGTTTAAGAAGTTATCTGAATGAAAAGTTAAGGATGGACAACAACAGACACAAGGGCGATAACAACAGTTCACCCCAACAAGCTGAAAACACATAATTTATTGTTGATACTTTTCTGGTAAACAAATAAAAAGGAAGGAAAGTTTTACTATAGAGGAGAGTGCTGTGACCATGCCATTGCCAGATTAACATTTCACGGGCAAAATAATTATATTCAAAATATTAAACAGGACACTTAAACAAGAGTTGCCGGAAGGACAGTGTGTTTGACTATTCTAAAATACTCAAAAACAAAGTGCAAAGCATTTAAATATTGAAAAGAATATATCTTCAAGTTATTAAGTGAACACCTAATGGAAATATAATTTTGCTAAAATAGGACATAACTCGTGTAACATTAAAATATTAAAGCTGTTCATAGAATAGTTGTGCTAAACATTAAATGATGATATTTTAATGCCAAGAAATTCTGATGTTGTAAATCTCAACCCATGGAGAACACAACATTTGTACAATTCTAATGTCAATGTGCTTTCTGGGGCGGGATAAATATAAAGTGACAGATAACTTTTTTTTCCAAAGATTAATGTAGGTCTAGTTCTTATATGGAAACAATATGCATGCATTGCTATAGAATGCATAATCATATTCAGTCATATATATGTATCTCTGACCCAATATAAGGTTATCTTGTCCATATTGGCATATGTGTTACCATATACAGTTATGTATATATCTCTGACCCAAGATAAAATTATCTTGTCCATTAAGGCATATGTGTAACCTTATAAAGGTCTGTATGTACCTCTGACCCAAGATAAGATTATCTTGTCCATTAAGGCATATATGTTACCTTATACAGGCCTGTATGTACCTCTGACCCAAGATAAGATTATCTTGTCCATTATGGCATATGTGTTACCTTATACAGGCCTGTATGTACCTCTGACCCAAGATAAGATTATCTTGTCCATTATGGCATATATGTTACCTTATACAGGCCTGTATGTACCTCTGGCCGAAGATAAGGTTATCTTGTCCATTATGGCATAAATGTTACCTTATACAGGCCTGTATGTACCTCTGACCCAAGATAAGATTATCTTGTCCATTATTGCATATGTGTTACCTTATACAGGCCTGTATGTACCTCTGACCCAAGATAAGATTATCTTGTCCATTATGGCATATGTGTTACCTTATACAGGCCTGTATGTACCTCTGACCCAAGATAAGATTATCTTGTCCATTATGGCATATATGTTACCTTATACAGGCCTGTATGTACCTCTGGCCCAAGATAAGATTATCTTGTCCATTATGGCATAAATGTTACCTTATACAGGCCTGTATGTACCTCTGACCCAAGATAAGATTATCTTGTCCATTATGGCATATGTGTTACCTTATACAGGCCTGTATGTACCTCTGACCCAAGATAAGATTATCTTGTCCATATTGGCATATGTGTTACCATATACAGGCCTGTATGTACCTCTGACCCAAGATAAGATTATCTTGTCCATTATGGCATATATGTTACCTTATACAGGCCTGTATGTACCTCTGGCCCAAGATAAGATTATCTTGTCCATTATGGCATAAATGTTACCTTATACAGGCCTGTATGTACCTCTGACCCAAGATAAGATTATCTTGTCCATTATGGCATATGTGTTACCTTATACAGGCCTGTATGTACCTCTGACCCAAGATAAGATTATCTTGTCCATTATGGCATATATGTTACCTTATACAGGCCTGTATGTACCTCTGACCCAAGATAAGATTATCTTGTCCATTATGGCATATATGTTACCTTATACAGGCCTGTATGTACCTCTGACCCAAGATAAGATTATCTTGTCCATTATGGCATATGTGTTACCTTATACAGGCCTGTATGTACCTCTGACCCAAGATAAGATTATCTTGTCCATTATGGCATATGTGTTACCTTATACAGGCCTGTATGTACCTCTGGCCCAAGATAAGATTATCTTGTCCATTATGGCATATGTGTTACCTTATACAGGCCTGTATGTACCTGTGTATGTACCTCTGACCCAAGGTAAGACCATCTTGTCCATTACTGTCCATTGTTTCTTCGAATATTTAGTGTCATTTTTATGCCATTGAGGACTACCAAATGATCAGTTAACCTAACCTCTCTTTCTTGGGATCAGGAGGGTTAACCAGTACTCAAGCAGACCCATCTCTACAAGTAACGGACAACTTTCTCACTTGAAACAGCTGTACGAGACAAATGACAATGAGACCCAATGTCGTATATCAATAATCATAAAGACTGGCCCAGTCATGTGTGTATCTCTGAGCCAAAATAAAACAACTTTGTCCGTTATGGCATATGTGTTGAACTATACAATCATGTATGTATGTATATATCTACTGTGCAGATAATTATAGAAATGCATGAACAACGGAGACAGTGTGACCACAATAGCACACCTTATCCTTTAGGGTCAGGTGAGCTAGAACTTTTAAAACAATGTGAGAGGATAGATACAGATCACCCTGTGCACCGAGGAATCTGCATGTTACACACATGTAGCGATTACTAAAATGTTAAAGAGGGGATGGGAGTGAACATACAATGTACAAAAAACTTGCTGATATACATATATATACTGAAGCACAGACGAAACAAAAATACTGTCACACAGAAATGTTCAAGTCCAAGTTTCTTATCTTTAAAAGGTCTTGACAATCAAAACAGCCTATCAAACCATGTTTAAAAAAAACAATATACATTAAACTTGTCTCAATTACTAACTCTGTGTCCTTAAAATCTATTGCTTCAATACAACATCACATACAGAACCAAGATTTGCCATCCCTACATTTCATATCCAGTAGTAAACTTACCTGTTCAAAAGCACTGCCTGGTGGTTGAATTTTGTGGTGCAAACATAACCCAGTGTGTAGGCTCACACTGGGGGGATTCCAAATCAATTAATACAATGCTAGGGCCTTTTAAACCTCCAGTTTTTATTTAAATCTATCAATCTATTTTCATGTAGATAGCCATCATTGACATGCTATCATGTTTAAATGCCAAAATGTCTTTAAAAAATCGATTAATATCAAAATATGTCAACATTTATCAAACATGAATTATTTCAATGATTTTAGCAAAGCAGTGGTGTTTTTTCTCTCTCTACAGAAACATTTAAATGTTCAAACCTGGAAGCCATCAGATCAGTTTTTAATTATGGAGGAAAAAGTCCCTTAAAATGATTGTACTAGGATATAAACATAAAGGGCTCCAGAAACCCCTAAAACGTAACTAGGTGATAACTAAAATAAAATGCAAAACAGCTGAGTTTAATCCCCTATAAAAGTGCTGTAACTGTCAGCATCATTTTCTGAAGTAAAACTATTGAATCTTTGCTGTGCCAAGCACAAAAGTCAGTGACAACAGATCAAGTATAAAGCCCTTAAACCTAGAAAAATGATCAATGCTAATAAATGTTTCAAAAGACTGTAAAATAAGTTATATAATCAAAATAAAACCATAAGAGCAAAAAAATGATGTGTTCTTAAAACTTCAAAAAAAAATCATTGAATGACCCCACTATCCTACACCCATGTGCATTTTCATCAGGTAAACTACACTATGGGGATTATATATATATATCTAATATACAAAGATTTCTGGAGCCCTGTAAATGCAACGTAACTAACATCTATAGATCCTTCCATATATACAAATCGGGTAACACATAAGTTGCAAAATGAATTGTCTAAGTATAAATAACCTTTTTGCCACTGAAGTGAATATAGTGCTCGCTGCAAACTTGATTAACTGCCTCCTCAGATTCAAAGGTCAAAAATCCAAAGCCTAAAGACATCCAGAATAGAAATCATAGCAACTAAACATAACCGATAAAAATCATTCTTTACAATACATAGGTCATATGGTTTAAAAGTTTTTGGGTATTTAATGGGTATGATCTACTTTTGGTTGAAGTACAATTAAATATACAATTTTAAAAACAAAATATAATAAAAACTACATAATTAATGCTACACACTTTGTAAAGTGAACATGTTCCACAAAATATGTACCTAAAAATATTCATGTAACTATACATGCTTATGGTCATTTTAATTCTGATGACCTTGACCTTTCAAAATCAAATGACCCCAAAAACTTTTACACCAAACTGGATGGTGATCGCAATCACTGAAAATCAACATATGGACATGTTGATGAATGATTCTAAAAAACAAGATGGTACAATGGTGATATATAACAGTTCCATCTGGCAATCGCCTGGAATACTTTGCAACGGCCATTTCTGAATTCCATTCAGGGAATAAAATTGTATAAACCACACCTGAAATAGTTATTAAAGATAATGATGCATAAAACATGTGATATTTAAATTCAACTACAGGTATACTTTAGCAAAAACTGAAACATGTGTTATATAAATTACAATTACAAGCCAAAATAAAATGTATACATATAAACTTACTAAAGATCTGACCTTTCCAGAAATTACCCCTATTACAAACATTTTTGTATTCAAAAAATTTAAAGACTAAATGCTTGTAAGCTAATGCAAATTTGTAAAAGATATTCAAAATCTGTTTATTTCATAGGGTCGTCACAACTTACAAACGTCTTGTTATCAAGTGAACTGTTCACAGGTAAACATAAACAATTGAACAATAAAAATGTTCCGCACCCAATCCTCTCCTTTTTTTCAACCATCTTCAGTAAGCATACAATACATTTTATTTGGCCTTTTTTTAAATTTCATACTAAATAAAAGATTAACTTTTTCTGCTAAGATCTAATTGTTTTAAATGATCAATTAAATCATTGAACTTCTCCAAATGTAGGATCAGATGCCATTTTCATTTTATCTTATACTCACTACATTCCCAACTTATTATTTATTTTGTGTTACAAATATCTTAGTCTAGTTACTTTCCAGGAATTTATATATATATATATATATATATATATTCGTATCGATAGATATATTGTTATATAATAATTAAAAAAAAAAACAAGTCTTAGTCATCAATGAAAATCTTAAGAAATAAGATAAACCAGTTTCATGTACGAACATCTGATTTACAATTTCAAATTACCAATAATGCCTCTAAATTACTTATTCAATTTTTCTATCTTCGTGGGAGTATCAACCGTTACAGTTAATATCTCCCTACCAACAACCACTTCGGTGGTGTTAATTTGTTCGCAAAAGTTCCCATTTACTTTGTTTTATATGTGTTAAGTAGGTTAAATTTTAATTACGCATTAAAACACAATTCATTAAAGATGACACAAAATATGTGAAAAGAACAGCAGGCGGTGGTACTTTTTCATATATTTTATGACTCGTTTTCACAGTATTAAGAAATTACTTATTAAAATATAAACGTAACTAGTAAAATACAATGCCCTGTAAAACAACCATGGAGGAAATTAGGTGTTGAACTTTATTTCTATTTACCAGCAATTCCAGACTTATATTTCTGCTTACTGATTTCACAACAAACGAAATGTAATTATCTAAACGGTTTCCAAGTCAACTAATTCGCAATCAACTATTCTATAAAAGAACAAATCAACTGTCTTAAAGCAGGTAATTTGTTTTAATTTGTCATGCTGTACAACTATCACAATGAAGACCATCAATAAACAGCCATTAAAAAAAAAATCCTATATTTGTGATATATATGTCAGCTACACACATAAAACATTCATAGCACAAAATACAGATAGTGTTGTCTATGTTTCAGACATTTAGTGAGAGTTAACTTAATAAAAGAAGCATTTCTATGGTTTTATCATAGCCTGCATTTAGGTATAACTTGCATGTATGTTATATAAATTGCTGGTGTCTATCTATGACACTATACAAGTATAGCTGGAACACCTTCCATGCCGACTGTCTACAGATCTATATGCCTAAATGATAGCCAGGTCTTTCAGAACGGTCAACTAGTCAACTTTTGCAAACTTCTTAAAAAATGACCTTTCATAAAATATCATGCAATTGTCATTTTGTGTTTATTTAATTGGGTTGAATCTTCTTGTGCATAAAACAAGGTTTGCTTTATTTTGAAGGTTACAATAATTCATACAAAATATACAAAACATGTTATTTTATGTATCTTAAACTTCTCTTACTTTAAAATCCATGTTCACAAAACATTAAAAGGTTATAAAATGTTATTAATATGAGAGCTAGTTCTATTTGCAAACCTTGGACGCATACACATCTGGTGTATACATAGAAAAATATACATCATAATTATGTATATATAGAACTGTATACACCAGACATATATATAAAACTGAATATATCATAGTAATGTATATATAGAACTGTATACACCATAATTATGTATATATAGAACTGTATATGTCATAGTAATATATATATAGAACTGCATTCATCATAAGTATGTGTATATATAGAACTGTATACATTATAGTACTGTATATATAGAACTATATACATCATAATTATGTATATATAGAACTGTATACATCATAATAATGTATGTATAGAACTATATACATCATGATTATGTATGTATAGAACTGTATACATCATGATTATGTATATATAGAACTGTATACATTATAATTATGTATATATAGAACTGTATACATCATATAAATGTATATATAGAACTGTATACAACATAATTATGTATATATAGAACTGTATACATCATATAAATGTATATATAGAACTGTATACATAATAATTATGTATATATATAGAACTGTTTACATCATAATTATGTATATATAGAACTATATACATCATAATTATGAATATATATAGAACTGTATACATCATAATTATGTATATATAGAACTATATATACATCATAATTATGTATATATGGAACTGTATATATTTCGAGTGTACATATAGAACTATACACATGTAACAGAGAAGAGTAAAACTAGAATACTTATCAATTTTTTAACTTAAACTCTGAACCCAAAACCAGAGTACAAAAATAAGACAGCATATTAGACCAATTATTCATGGAGACCCACTTAATGAACAAAGTAAAAAAGATTAATCATATATAAACAAAATGTAAAATGCCTACTTTCTCACAATTATTTATCATGTAATGATAAAACATATACTTTTCTTAATATTATAAGAGCATAATATAGCACTCATATACAGTTGTATAAACATATCAAAGTCAAACTAAAAGAACAACCTCTGTATGAAAAATATTTATACTAAAACTATTCCTAGTTCCATTGAAACATACCTTATAAAAATCAAATCAAAATCAGGGCATGCAGCACTCAAAACCAACATGGGACCTGGTAAATACTTGAACAATAAATCTGAAGCTAAGTATTTTCTATGAAGGTGTAAACAAGTACCGCAGGTCAGCTAAACCTGATAAACTAAGTATTTTCTACGAAGAAAATGTGTAAACAAATAGCTCAGGTCAGCTATACCTGATAAACTAAGTATTTTCTATGAAGAAAATGTGTAAACAAGTACCTCAGGTCAACTATACCTGATAAAGTTAGAATTTTCTATGAAGAAAATGTGTTAACAAGTAGCTCAGGTCAGCTAAACCTGATAAAATAGACTCTCACGTCAGCATTTCTTTTAATACTAAATTTTCTAACATGCCATTATAAAATTAAACAATAGTTTTATTATTACACACATATGTTACAACATATATCATGTAATATATAGTTTTAGCTTATCTATGCAAATCTTAACCACTAAACTTATTTTTACTATTATTACCACACGCACATTTAATTTGTATTAAAATAACACGTGATCATAATAAACCTAAATAAACGGTTATTTGATTAATTTAAAATGAAAATGGCATCTTACCCTTCAGATTTGTTCTTTGTTTAAAGTGAATATTTGTTTATACTGAAGTCTCAAAGCAAACATGAGTGTTTTTTATTTCTTTAAGCATATATCTCATGAAATAAAAATACAGACTGTCTATGTGTTTATTGGTTAATGATTTTTGTTAATTAAAATTTGAGAATACGATTAGACAACCATCCATGTTTACTTTTTGACAAGTATTCTTGACTTATCACTTTCAGGTCAATATATTCAAAATTCAATTTGAAACTAAGATAAATAAATCAAGACAAAATCCTTCATAGACATTTTAAAATCTGACTGCATGCAACTGCGGGTAATACTGTTTATGGATGTCAATGACACATTTCATAATTACCTAGGTTATGGCGCTTCAACATTCAAGTACACTGCGGTCCCGTTATAACGCGGTCTGATATAACGCGAATTCCGTTATAACGCGGTTTTTTGCTTGGCTCCCAATTTTTCGGCGGGGGGAAAGGTCGTGATACAAAACTTGAAAATATGCGCGAATGACCAAATGACAACCAAACAATAGATCGTCGCCATGTTTTGATTTGATAATCGCTCATTTTCTACTCACCAATTAGCCTTGATTATAACAAACTGTTATAACCATTACCTCATGGTGGTTTAAAGGATTGTTTAAGGGATTGATTCATGCCAGCATTGACAATTAACAGTTTGTAATAATCCCGAGTGCTTCAATAAATGCTGGCACGCGCCAAACACGGAAGCCATATGCAAACTTTGTTATAATCAAGTGATCACGTGATCAAGCAACGAAGCGGTTGACAGGTATTAATATATCGCGGGTATCTTATCGGATCGTAAACACAAACTTATTTTTGTTATTTAATTGTTGTTAATACTTCAGATTTATATTTTTAATATTTTTATACTAACAGCGTTGAGTTTAAATTGAAGCACGATTTTTTTATATAGACACCGTTTTTTCTCCTTCCGGGTTAAACGGAAATGGCTGCCAATTTTAGTATAATCAAAACACAAAAACTTTTTTCTTTCTTTTCTTTTTTTGTATTAATTTCATACATATCTAAGTGTATCTGTTGTAACTAAATACGCGTTGTATCATATTACAATGCAAACAATACCATTCACAGTAGGACAGCACGACAGGTGTGAAAAACCGACATCGATTTTTTTCGAGGTAGTTATCGCTATAACGCGGTCCGCTTATAACGCGGTTTCGTTTTGTGGACCCCAAGATCTGCGTTATAACGGGACCCGAGTGTACATAGGTCACTTCCAACTTACAATAACCCAGATATGAAACTATTTGCTGATCACTAAGTCACGAAGTCAACTAACAATATGAAATTATGTGCCTATCACAAGTCACTTAAAACTAACAATTACTCAGTATGAAACTATGCACCTGTCACAGGTCACTTCCAAGTAAAAATTACCCAATATGACACTATGTGTCTTGTCACAGGTCACTTCCAAGTAAACATCACCCAATATGACACTATGTGTCTTGTCACAGGTCACTTCAAAGCAAACATTACCAAATATGACACTATGTGTGTGTCACTGGTCACTTCTAATTAACAAATACCCACGACGAAACTACATGTCTGTCACATGTCACTAACTGACATTTAAATGAATTTATTCACATGTCATAAGTCACTTCCAACCAACATTTACCTGGTAGGAAATCACTATTTTTGCTTCTCCCACAAGGAAGTCATCTGTAAACTTAAACAAACTAAGTAGTAAACTATAATGTTATAAAACCTTTACAATTTAATCAATAACATAAATTTAGGCTCTTTTTAATATTCAACTTTTAACATCATAGAACTATTAAGTATCCATGTTTTAGATTTCAGCGACACTATTTAAATTTCACATTTTAACCTTAATGTGTGCATGCAGTCAGATTTCAATATTAAACAACATAAATCAAAGTAGTCAAGTACATATATAAAGAAGTTAACAATATAGTATAAATAGGTTAATGAAGTTTATCAAAGGTAGAGGAGTAACTGAGTTGTATCGTACTGTTACTCTGGTTACCATGGATATGTTAAGTTTAAATGACTTAATGACAGATTATCGCTACTTAACAATGAGACAGTGTTCCCTGTACATAAATTTATAATCTTGGCAATGCTACACAATAATACAGAATCCAACTTACTATACTTACTAGTACACTGCGGTCTCGTTATAAGGCGGTCAGATATAATTCAAACTTGCTGCATCATATTTTTTCTAAGACTCCCAAATTTAAAATTGCTATTTCAGATTTGAATCGGCACGCATTATAACAACTGACTGAAAAATTAAAACCAAACCATAATGTTTGCGAAGTCGTGGCGTTTTCTGTGACCACCTCTTTGCTGTGTGTCAATAACATCTAAATAATACCAACCGACATGATTGATATCTACTTACGACTATGACTAGAATCGCTTCTAACTGATTTATTCCGTCAAACATTCTACTGCTTTGTTTATCACAGATCAATTTAGCTTATTGTCATGTTTTCAAAAGAAAGTTTTTGTTTGGATACCTTCTAGTTTGCCAATGAGGGACTATATATAGATTATTTAGAAATGCAGGGCTCTCATTTGCCCATTCCAAATGGCAAATAGTATCTTTTTCCCCAATCGAAAATAACAAAATTCCCAATTTCAAAATGCAAAGAAACCCAATTTTGGGGAAAAGTTTGGAGATGTTTAAACATGTTTTTAATGTAGTCTTCTAGAGGAGCATCACATTTTTTATACATTCAAAATACGTTACACATATATTGTTATGTATACTGAAGAAACCTGTGCTATGTAGTTTTTCCAATTTCTTTAAAAATAATGCTAATTTTCCTATAGCCAGGGGACCCGACCCCATTCCCAAAAGTGCAAGCAAGAGCCCTGAAATGGATCACTATTCAATCATGAAATGAAAAGATTTCATAAGCAGAATGTCAATTTCAGAACAAATGCATTTTTCTGAAGATTGTCGATACATACGATAGAAAAATATAACAACAGAATGTAAAATCTGGACCGCAGTGTATTCAGTAATTAACAGTAACTGAGATTTGTGTTAATTTGAATGTATTGTAATTTAACTTCCATTTAGAATGGGTATACGTTTTTATATTTTCTTATTGGCCCATACACTGCATGCCATTTCAAGGCCAGCAGCATGCCTTAGATTAAAACATTAAAGTTCAACTTACTAAGATGTTTAATAGTTCATTGAATCCAGTATATTTTCAAACATGACATTTAATTAACTGATTGATAACATTTAGTTTGTTGCTTCTTTATCAAAAACAGATAATTACTTGGAAAATAGAACACTGTCTCATCGATGAGCAGTTAATAGTATACATACATATAAACATACATAAAGAGTGCCATGGCATCATATGCCTATTTTATACCTATGCCAAAACATGTTGAAAACTCCCTTAACTTTCCAAGATGCCACACTTCATATTTTTTCGAGGTGTCTAAGAAGTGAAAATTATTTCTAACTATTTCTAGATACATAGTATATTTCATCTTGGTTTTTAAGTTTTAGTTTTAAATTTCTATGTATATTTTTTTCTTTTATTGCTCCATGAAGGAAGCAAAAGTCCAGGTCAAAAGTGTATCAGATATATGTAAATGCATCAGTAAGGGAAAAAAAGGGAGTTTTGTCAGGGAATGGCACCACAAACTTGTAATTACCTCTAGACCTCTGTTTCTGGGCATCGTACATCACTGTCACATCAACTACCTACAAAGTTTAAATTTCAAATTGACATCAATCCATATCTGATACCAACAGCAGTGTTATGTTCTCTACATATACAGTGCTTACTAAATTATGCTATAATGATATAGTCAAAACTGTACTACTAATTACATGTAGTTTGAATTTATTTATTTTACATCGATTGTAAAACAATTCTTAGAACTTCCACACTCTCAGAGTCTTCTTTGGTAGAAACAGTACTAAGAATATATTGGGTGGGCAAGCAAACTTACACAAACTTGAGAGAGCTTCATGAAGGAATGCTTTGCACCTAAATTGGTGAAAATCTGACATCAGATTAAGAGAAAGATCATTTAAGGCATACTTTCTACCTCTTATATAGACGCCTTTGGACACCTCTAATAAATACGCCTTTGGACACCTAATATAGACGCCTTTGGACATTGTTTTATTTACCACTGTGTCCTGCGTCCTATATGCACAAATCTTGCGGCAGACACACAATTCTGAAATATGTGCATCAACTGGACGCAGAAAAATTGCAGCCGATACATCCCGATTATCTCAAATACAGACATTTAATTCCCGACACATTGTGTTTCTTGCACACTGCTTTGTAAACACTACTGCGCATGCATCATCGGATGAATTTCATGAGCATTGGGTTACTACTGCACCGCTTTCTAAACAATGATGCGTGCATGTAGCATAATCAATGTCATCAGACAGTCTCTGTTACCGTTGCGAGTTGTAAATATGCATGCTGTTTGCCGACCATGAATACTTCTTGTGTTATAGTTTCATTGAATCGAAACGGTGTTATAATTATGATAAAAATTTCAATCAGCGGCTTAGCTGCCTTTGCGCAAGAACGTCTGGGCTTGCATATTTTTTTGAGAATGCATCATATCTCCTGGAAATGTCATCAGAACGCAGGAAATGCATCCTGAATTTTCTGATGGGGAGAGGGGCCTGTCCCCCAGACCCCTCCCCCAACCCTTCTAGAACCCTATGGGTTTGCACATCATTTAAGGGTCAGCTACGCCACTGTCAATAAAGGAGATACAGTGTGTAATGTTATTTGAACCAAATCAACAAACACTGTTTTTTTGACAGACTAAGCTGTTTTATTTTTAATGTTTTTAACTTGTTCTAGTCAATGTTTACTGTTGTTTAATTCTCATTTGTGGTTGTTTAAATGGTGCACTGCTAAAGGTTCACACAGTGCAATGGTGTAGTATCTTCATTTTCACAATGTTGCATCCTTTGAAATTATAATGATTTAGTTAAAATGTCTCGAAAAATGGGACTCACACTTTCATTTTTTGGACTCACAGATTTGTAGTCCAGTGAGTCCTGGGACTCGTACATTGGAATTTGTAAATAAATCACTATTTGGATACCTCTAATATAGACGCCTTTGGACACCTAATATAGACGCCTTTGGACACCTCTAATATAGACGCCTTTGGACACCTAATAAAGACGCATTTGGACACCTCTAATATAGACGCCTTTGGACACCTCTAATAGAGACGCCTTTGGACACCGGACACCTAATATAGACGCCTTTGGACACCTCTTATATATATGCCTTTGGACACTTCTAATAAAGACACCTTTGGACACCTCTAATACAGACGCCTTTGGTCACTTAATATAGACGCCTTTGGACACCTAATATAGACGCCTTTGGACACCTAATATAGACGCCTTTGGACACCTCTAATATAGACGCATTTGGACACCTCTAATATAGACACCTTTGGACACCTTTAATATAGAAGGCTTTTGAATTATTGGGTGAATTATGTTTATATTAACTGACAGAGTGGAAAACAGTGCAGGAAGTGTTCAGATTGCTCATTACGAGCAATCTGAACTCTTCCTGCACTGTTTTCAAAGGCCTTCTGTGATTGGTGTGGGAAAACGAGTATCCATGGAGTAAAAGGTTAAAGAAATTGTTGAAGAGATAGACGGATGATAGACATACAGACTGACTATGGATGGCATCAATCAATATTGGGTACAAAGATGATGAAAGTGATTTGGGTTGTCGTTAAACTCTATATATAACTCAATGAGAACTTGAAAGCAGACATAAATAACAAACTACAATTAATGCCTTTCTAAGTTACATTGCTGGAATCAGTCTTGGTAGCAAACTTTTTCTCATTTTCTCAATTAATTATTTGATAGAAAAACTTACATTGCCGTATCTGCTGAAGAAGTTTTTTATGGTTTCCTCATCTACATTGTTAGGTAGACCGCCAATGAAAATCTTTCTATCTTTTAATGGGTCATGTCCTCGTGGTCCCTAAAACATCAATATTTCTATTGTCATAAAAAGTGAAAAACAAAAATGTACAGGTGCACGAGCCAGGCTTCTCCACAGGCCATTTAAGCACAGCGGTTCCCCAGCGCTTGAATGGCAGAAACAGTATGCCCCCTGCACTTGAAATCTTACTCAATATCTTTCAAAAGCTTATATTCCTTTAAATTTTCATTCTTTAATGCATAAAATGAAACATACTCAAGCCAATGACTTTTACTAATTATACCAATTTTACTATTATAAATGTAAATCTATTTTAATGACCGCTCAACACATCGCTTGAAAATATTTTGGGGCAGACCCTTGAAAGGTGTATGCTCTTACCCCAGCACTTGAATTATAACTTGTGGAGAACCCTGTGAGTTCATTAGAAGTTATACTAGAGTCTAGACATAGTTGCAGATAGTTGGCTTAATATGATACCAGAATAATTCAGGTAGTCATACTAAAAATGATAGTGAATAAAGACTTTTGAAAGGAACTGTCTGTTTATACACAATTTCAACTGCTTTCATCAGATGGGGGAGGGCAGTTTAGTAAACTGAGATACTGAATGAAACCAGCATCGATAACTAAAGTATTTATGCAATTTAACTGTTTTCATCAGACAGAAGAGGGCATCACCCAGATAGTGAACCATTAAATTGAAATAAACCAGCTATAAACATTTAACACAATTTCAACTCCTTTTGTATCAATAAAAAATAAGAACCAACCCTTTGCATTCTGTGACCACCTTCTCCTCCAGGGCCCCCACCACCACCTCTATTAGGTCCTTTGGGGTTGCAAGCTTTTGGATCAACCTGTAACAAAAATATACTTATATTACACAATTTTACACATTGTATATTGTCCCATGAATAATTCATACAACAAAACACAACTCAATGACAGTCAGTAGTAGAAAATAAGTATGTATGTATTACTATATTTAAATTTCCCCAAATCACATTGGGAAATGGAAAAGTCAAACTATCAACATTTATTCTCCTCAAAATCAAAAACTTCCACTCATACTGAAGAGTGGATTATACAGTTTTGCTGCCTGCCAGTGAAAAATTGTTTTAAATAATTGTTTGCTCTGCTGCCACCCAGTATTTTCATGTGGGTAGGTAGGTAGGTAGCTAAAAAAAATTTGCCAAATGTTGCATGGTCACTTTAACGAAAAATGGACAGAAATCATCAAAACAAATTAAATGCTTTGAAAGTCAATAAAAAAAGTTTGGGTAGCTGCAATTTTGAGTGAGTAGGTAGGAGCACGGCAAATAATATATTTTTTAAGGACGGCCTTGACTAAAATATTTACAAAGATCAATTCAGATCAATGTTTATTTTGTATGATTGTTATCTTCGAACAATGGACAACTAATTATATATTTGTATATTGAGGGACACTGTTTACTTACCTGCCTTCCATCCACAACATGTGCACTGACAGATAGAACAGTTTCTACACAGTTGGTATCCCTATACGTGACAAACCCAAACCCGCGAGACTTTCCCGTTTCTGGATTCTTCATCACAACGCAGTCAACCACCTCTCCATACTGGCTGAAGTAACTAAGTAAGCTCTCTGAAACAAGGTGGTACAAGTTTTGCACTCTTTCAATTTAAACAATATACTCCAACAATGTATAGGCTATATTCTAGATAACAAGTCATGAAACAATCTGGCTCCTGTTTCACCAAGATATACTTAAATACTTAAAAACTTAAATCTCAGAAAAGCAGCCAAATGATCATGATTTTTGACTGGTTCCAATTAAATTGCATATTGTTTCATTGATATTGATTATAAAATAGATAAACAACCAATCAAAATTTAGTTACATTTTTAAGTATTTAAGTAAAATGTTGGTGAAACAGAAGTCAGGTTCTTTGTTGAAAGTCGCTAAATTCGCAAATGGTGCAATGAATTACAGTGTTGTGTCAATATATTCATTATGGCAAATATCACTAGTGTCTAATTTTTTAAAAGATGACTTTCCTTTTTATTTCAATACTGAAAATGATAAGTCTGGTTCCCACACCTACTAATGATAATTTGTAGGCCAGGAAATGAAACTTTGGTGTTGTAAGTGGTGAGAGATCTGTATATAAATATGGTGCATGCAGTGATACATAATAAATAATATTAAACAAGGTGTCAAATTGAATATTTGCTAAAGATAATGATATTTGAGAATATAATTACTCAAAGTATCACTTTGAGCTATAGATCTTGGTGAAATGTCATCTCATTATGGTAAATATTAGTGACAGGCAATTTGCTGTTTAAAGCCTATCCAGTGTTTTTTTTAAAAAATGGAGCGGACACAAATTAGTGTGGCCTTGACCTTTGAACAACGGACCCTTGTTTTATATGTGACATGTCATCCTATTATGGTAAACATTTGTGCCATGATATTTCATAATTTGTCAAGTGGGTTACAAGACAAAGAGTTGACACAAAAGTTTTGTACCTATTTCTTTCCTTGCACCTCTAAGTGTGACATTGACCTTTGATTTACAGACCTCGAACTGCACGACTGTGACACTTTGTCTCTTGATAGTGAACATTTGTGCCATGCTATTTCAAAATACATCTACGCATGAAAAAGTTATATAGCTGGACAAGACTGTGGACAGACAGATGCACACACCCAATGCATGCATGCCAAACTGCCATTGTGACGACTATATTGAGCAGCAAATCAGCCAAACAAATACAATCCTGGATGATTGATTGAATATTTAGCATCATTTATATGCCAGTGAGGACCAATAGATGACCAGTTACCCAACCACTGTTTACTGGGATCTGAAAGGTTAACTAGTACTCAGTTTGCCACACAAACATTCTGAATTCACCGGTCCGGACCCCATTCCCAAAATACTGAAATAGAACTCTATTCATTCACAGACATTCTGAAATTTTAAGAGCAGGCAAGGGTTCTGTATGTACATGGATACATAGTATGTTACCTTTGCTCGTCTCCCAGCTTAATCCACCAACAAACACTTTCCTGAAACATAAGAAATAATGATATATGTAAAGTAGAAAAAGACAAAAAAATATTACATTCATTTTGTAGTTGTTCACTAACAAGTTTTAAACTGTATAAAACAAATGGGTCAATCCGACTGGTTTTCATACTCCACAGACCTAAAGCATAATTGAAAGGTAAATTCATCATCTTAGAGATCATGTGTCTACTACCAATCTATCTATTAATACTGCTCATACTCAATGTTGAGCATCACCGCAGGTATACTTTACAGTTTTGTAGTGTGGAATTTGAGGTTAATGGCAGTTGCTCCGGATGGTAAGCCATATCAGACGGTGAATTCAACCAAAACTTTTGAAAGCATGTTTTTAGTTGGGTGATGGTGGTTTCATCAACCTCAATTTAATATAGTTTTATGTCGCCAATTAACCAGGTTTGATAATCCAATATACAGCAAGAAAACTGACGGGTGCCGGACGTTTCGGTAAATAGCCAGTTCAGTAAATAAGTAAACCTATCACGAATACAATAAATGATGAAAATTACCTTGTTTTTATCACTCGCTCCACTGTGCATTATATTGGGTATGGTGTAAACTGGTAGGGGATTGGGATAAATTACGAGTTAAATTTACGTCGAACAAACGAACATCGGGTCACCCAAAACAAATAAAGGACATTAAGACAGGATATGGAGTTCAAGAAAACATACACAGTTTTAGTCCATATGGTATCAATCAATTACAAACTGAAACAGGACATATATATTATGCTAAGAAGTACATGTATATAGCACATACAATACATCATTGAAAATATAGAAAATTAGAATATGAATGAATGAACTATAAATGAATGTGTATGAGGAAATATTTTTTCCAAACAGTTTTCATCTTCGACGCTTGCTCATTAATTAATGGCACGTGTGCACGATTACTCGCTCTTGCACCTAATAATATAATTTTTCCGAACATTTTTCACACTTCGACGCTTGCTCATTAATTAGAGGCACGTGTCCCCAATTACTCATCCTTGCACCTAACAATATAATAAGTTTTGTACTACTAAAGGTAAAAACACAGGCCGCAGTAATTATCAAACAGTGTTTGCCATTAATAAGCTCATCGCTTGTAATTAAGGAATTAAAGACATCAATTAATCAATTTGTAAAATCAGTTTGTGATTAAAGTGAAATATGTCACTTGAAACTATTGTATATAAGTGCATCGAAAATATTGGATCATCATCAGTCAATTTAGACACACACACACACAGAATGGTTGTATATCCATGATGAATGAGGTAGACGGAATCACCGAAAGTGCGGCACAGGTACGTAATTCAGAAAAATAGTACATTTATGTCTGGTGTCTGGTCACAGTTTTGTATATTTCAGGAAGTTACGTTTTTTACAATATCATAATGTAATATTTAACATAATAATATTAATTCATTTATAATATCTACTAAGGCTGAATAATCTAAAAAATATATAATGTTACATTAAGTCACAGTTTATATAATTTTGTTATGGAGGCATGAAGTTTATTATGATATGCATATTAAAATAATGTAATATAACAACAATTTATAATTTATTCAGGCTAAATAATCAGATTTTATAACATTGTTTTTCTTTTATTTTAGGAATCACACATCAGCAGTATCTGCAGATAAGACGGGGCGATTTGGCAATCGACTGGAGATGCAAGGCCTGCCAGGAACCCACTTAAGATGCTGAGCCTGAGAGGTCAAGACATAATTCCACTGCAATTGAGGATCAGATACCACTGCCGATGAACCTCAATGTGTCGCCGATGAGACAGGAGAGACGCGGCGACATTCCCGACGTCACTGCAGTGGAGGACCAGATACCACCTCTGATGGAACTCAACTGTACTTTGTAATATATGAGTCACCGGCCGGAAAAAGGGCCCTTACGGCATTGAAAACTGTACAGACCCAGTTCTGACACCGGGTTCAGAACACAACTGTCCCCAATCCGAAGACGCGGTGACAGATTTGGGTCTACACAGTTTACCAAGCCGTATCAGTCCTTTTTCCAGCCGATGACCCAAATTTGTTATATATATATGCTGTTTTGGTTTGCAATAGATACTATATGAACTAAAAATGTGTTTGCTTTCTCCCATCTGACCCTCTTGGCTGACACAATATTTGTTCAATTCCTTTCTTTCTTCCTTTCTTCCTTCCGTCCTTCCTTCCTTCCTTCGTTATTTCTATAAATGTCCAAAGTCATGCGGAAATACTAAAAAGTCATTCAAGTTATATCCATATCAGACGCAATTTCCTCGACGTAAATTTTACTCGTAATTTATACCACCCTCTACCAGTTTAGACTATACCCAATACATAATGAAGCACAGTGTAGCGGGTGATGGTCGATAAAAACCTACAAAGTAATTTTATCATTTATTGTATTTGTAAGAGGTGTGATATACTTTACCATATAATTACTATATAATTGCTTTTTTACCGAAACGTCCAATAGGTTTACTATATAAATCCAATTTACCGAACTGGCTATTTACCGAAACGTCTGTAAATCAAACTGACAACTGTGAATAGGTGAGAACCAGTTATGGTTTGTTGAACAAACTGGGGCTATTATTATATGTAGTCAAGTATGTCTTTGGAAAGTTACAAGTAAATAGTCAATATTATTTTTATCAAAAACTAAAACAAGTTTAAACATAACACTAATCAATATTATCAACATTGTTGATTCAAACAAATCGGCCTTTAAATAAATATAGTTGCACATCACTTAAACGTGCAAACTTAAACTGCTAATAGATAATTACGATTGTTGATTTTATTGTTGACCTAGTTAAAAGTTATCACCAGTTAATTAAAAACAGCCTCTGTCAGGCAGATACACTTCTTTATTCACACGTTTGTTTTTATTATCACAAACTGACTAATCACACAATACAATGTTGATTTATTGTTTTCCTTACACAACATACATGGCATTCATTATTTTCTATGATATAAATCACCATTTTGAAATAAATGTGTTACCAAGCGGTATAATGATTCCATCCATCCAAATGATTATTTTATCATACCCCACCCATCAAATTCAAACGAGCAAAAAAAACTATAAAAATGTGTATGCAAATGCAAATAATCAGCATCTAAATTTGGCTATATTGTTCGTTGTAATTCATTATAAACACAGACCCTGCTTCATTCCGATCAAACCCGTGCATTTTTGTTATAATTTGTTTATATTGTAGCGTTTTTCTGCAGCATTTCTTTGTTTTTAACTTCCGGTCTGATTACAGCGCCGTCTGTCTTATTTACGGGGCAACTCTAAAACACTGACTTTCATGCTGATATCAGCTACGGGCTGACCAACCATGCGAGGACAACAATTTTTTTCAACACATTTCATATATATATAGCAAATCTAGTTTTATTGGTGGAGGCATACAACCACTGTCCTTCGCAAGTAACTGGCAAACTTTTTGAACCAAGTGGGATTTGAACCTATGACCTTAGTGGTGAGAGGTTAAGGGATGCCTTAGACCACTCTGCCACAGAGGACTCTCGAAAAATACTCATTTTTTACTTTTTTTAATCTAAAAGTTATATTTTTATGGAAAATAATATTTATTTGAATAACATACATAAAATTCCTGGGTGCCAAACAATAGTATTTTGAAGTCCCGTGAGATCCAACACAATTCCAATCATTTGAAAACTTTTCCCCATAGCAACAAGCAATAAGAAAGAAACACCTTTCTATAAGTCCTTGATAGCAATTTAATCTTGTATACCAGTATTCGGTTTAGCCAACCTAATTTAAACATTAATCTATCCATTCAAAATGCCACACTAACCTTTTAGGTATTTTGAGCATGAAAAAAAGTTGACACATCTTATTTTCCCCCACTTTTAGAAGAACATTGGGGATATGTCTGGTCATCTGTCTGTCCATCCGACATGTTTTTGAACAACCTTGTTGATGTACTTCCCCCTACAGTTTTAACTTGATTCAAATGAAACTTGTGTTACAGCAGGTACATTGTCGGGATATGAGCCTATGGTCTAGGTGTCCCAATCCAATTTCTTAGTTAGAACCATCTGTTCTTTATCTTAAATTTTATTTATTTATTTATTTTTTTTTTTTTGAATGGGGTTTAACGCCATTTTCAACACATTTCAGGTTATATATGGCATATCCAGTTTTACTGGTGGAGGAAGACCTCAGACTGAGTCAGACTGAGTAGAACCACCGTCCTTCCGCAAGTAACTGGAAACTTTCTCACATAAAGTTTTTGGAGCGAGCGGGACTCGAACCTACGACCATAGCGGTGAGAGGTAAATGATCTTGAGACGGCGCCTTAGACCACTCGGCCACGGAGGACCCCTTAAATTTTAAGTCACACTTAAAATCAATGCACCTTCAACTTTGCAGACACAATTTGTCCCACAGTTTTAACCAGATTCAACTTAAACTGGCAGTAGACCTACATCAGGTACATGGTCTGCACATGAGCCAATGGTCTTGTTATAACTGTTTAGTTTTTACTGAGTTATAGCCCTTTGTTTTGTTACTTTAATATCACATTTTGAACCAACAACCTTACGGACTCAACTACTCCCAAAATTTTATTGTGATTCAAACGAAACTTGCTGTACAGCAAGTACATGATCTTATCATGAGTCTGTGATATTTTAATTCAGATTTTTTCAGAGTAATGGCCATTTGATTTTTTCAATGAAAATACATTATTTTGCAACTTTGCATTTCAGTTTATGAATGATAAAAATTCATATTATGGGGACAGGCCTTCGGGAAATTATGTTTTTTATTTGTTTAAGGTCAGAATTACTATAAAGGTCAAGGTCATTGTCCACCTTTTCTAAAAATTAAAAATATGATATGTACTTTTTACTTTATTTTCTACTTAATTCTTTCCCTGCTTGCATATCTTACAACACCACCCGATCCCACCCTGCCAGCTTTCTACTGTGCTAATCTGTTCTCCACTTTTTGTTTTTAAACTGTTGCCTTGAATTTATCTAAACCCACCAGATTTTTTTTTCACATTACAATTTTTGTTTACGAGGCATTAAAATGCAGTGTTCCAGTACCCACATTCTCAGGCAATGTTTTTTTTGCTCAGTCTGTCACCCTTTAGAGCCTCAGGTATGAATTCACTGAATTTATTGTGATTTGGATCATCTAGCATGTTTAAAATTTTAACCAAAATAGCATATATGAATTTAAAATGATTTTAACAGTTATGATAAACATCCACAATGTAACAGGGAAAAAAAGTTTAAAATAAGTCGGGAAGAAGAAGAAGAAAATGAAACATAATACAAGAATGCTATATTTTTTCAAATAAATCATCAAAAAAATTGGGCAAAAAATCAGAAAACAAAGAAAAGTTACCAGTATACATAGGAAATTAATGAACACATATTTTATAAGTGTGTTAGGGGGTATAAGTGACATGTGCGAACTATCAAACCATTTCCAACTAATAAACCGGGCCCGATTAGCTCAGTCGGTAGCTGTTGTTGAAAGTGGTTATTTCTCATTAAAGGTTTTGTTTGGGGTGGTTTCCCTGAGTGGGGTAAGAAAACAATGTAGACAATAATAACAACAACTTATAGACATGAAATTGAATGTTTATTATTATAAATTTTATAATAAATTTTATATAAAATATCATATAAATAACATCAATATTTTGTTTTTATAAACTATCACAAACATGTTATTATCACAGAACATATTTTTCAGCAGTTAAAAAAATGTTTTAAACAAAAATATAAAATTATTATGCCTTATTCTATAAATTACTTAAGGTACATAATGTATTCCTTTTACGATAGTGATATAATGCCACTGTAAATAAAATCTGTCACGTACACAAACACTAGAGGCCTATTGCACTACTGTTCATCTGGTTCAATTTGGCAACTTAGTTTAAGAAATGGAGTTCCTGATCATGGTTGGTCAAGATTGGATGAAAACTAAAAGTACTACATTATTTACAAGAAAAGTAACGGATAGATGACCGACATAGATAAGATGGAAGGATGGATAATGGACGTATTACCATGGCAAAAGCCCTTCTCACCTTGGCCAGTAGATATAAAAAAAAATCAACAATCAACATAACTGGTTTATATTTATTAATTTTACTTTGATTGTGAAACAACTTATAACAACATCATGTTCAAAATCTTCCTGTGCAGAACAAGTATTAAGCATATGCAGAAAAAGTGTCTTGTTTAGTCCCAGTTTAGTCCATAATTCACACTTTTTATATGTGTTCCTTTGTGTTTTAATGTAGTGTTTATCTTGCCATCATAAAGTCCAAATATTCCTCCTAAAAATATATGAGAGAAAGTGTACAAACTTGACACATACAATGTAACTATCATAACAAGAGGTCAAACAGGGCCTGAGGACACTCTACATGCACATAGTGCCCATAGAACTTCCTCTTTATTGCTTTTGTGAAAATATAGGAAAATCAATTACTTTTAAAAAATTTTTTTTATTACAATGACATGTGTCCCCTAACTGAACCCTTGAATAGGGTTCATTTTTATCCCAAGGAACACCACTGGAACAAATCTACTAGAACTTTAGTTGGTTATCATTATTACATAAATATTTTCAAAATCTGTTGTGCTGTTCATGAGAAGAAGTTGTTTTAAGTTTTGGACTATTTTTAGTAATGGTGGCCATCTTGAATTTCAAATCGAAATTTGTTTTTATCTGTATAGTCTCCTATTCAATAGAAACATCCATGTGAAGTTTGAATTTAATTGGCCCAGTTATTTCTGAGAAAGTGCTGCTAACGGACGACAGATGGCGTACGACGGAAGATGGACAACGCGCCATAATTAGCAAAAATAACTGGCAAGAGTTATCCCACTTTGGTTTCATGACTATAAAAAGTGTCTTGTTTAAGGACACCACACATAGCTGTGGGAGAGGATCAAACCCACGACGACCCTCCATAGTCCGATCATGGGTTCGATGCTTTATCACTGGACCGTGCACTCCACTATTCAACATAATTGTAAATAATTGATCTTGTAGAGTAGAGGGTAGACAACATTCACGTCTAAAAAATACCACAAACTGGCACTTTCCGATAATTTTCAAGGTGATAATGAAAACGAGGCTTGAATAAATTACAAATTCTAAATATAACTATCCAATCATGTCAACTCATATCAGGTTCCGCAAAGATCTATATATATAGTCACAAAAATGTTCTGTCAAGCCATCGAAAAAAAGTCGTAACTCTTTAAAGGGATGTATCTATTTTAAGTAAATAATCATTTTAATTGGGAATATATTTATAACCTGTATGAAAGCAAAAAGTGTTTTATTTATTAATTTTCATTATTACACTGATTTGTTTTTTTTGGAGAAAATTGCAGACAAAATTGAGTATTTTGAAATTGATACAGATTTACAATATGACTACTAGGATAATGGATTACAAAGCTGTATTTCTGGTTAAACAATATATAAAGTAAATGCTGAATAATGTACATGTATAATTATGTACGCATTGTTGATTATTTTCAGTTTTGAAGATGAAATCATGAAAGTGGCGAGGTTCCCGATTCAGTCCATAATTTCACACTTTTTATATGTGTTCCTTTGTGTTTTAATGTAGTGTTTATCTTGCCATCATAAAGTCCAAATATTCCTCCTGAAAATATATGAGAGAAAGTGTACAAACTTGACACATACAATGTACCCATCATTACAAGAGGTCAAACAGGGCCTGAGGAAACTCTACTTGCACATAGTGCCCATAGAACTTCCTCTTTATTGCTTTTGTGAAAATATAGGAAAATCAATTACTTTTAAAAAATTTTTTATTACAATGACATGTGTCCCCTAACTGAACCCTTGGAGCGGGGTAATTTTAACCCCAGGAACACCATTGGAACAAATCTACTAGAACTTTAGTTGGTTATCATTATTACATACATATTTTCAAAATCTGTTGTGCTGTTCATGAGAAGAAGATTTTTTAAGTTTTGGACTATTTTTAGTAATGGTGGCCATCTTGAATTTCAAATCGAAATTTGTTTTTATCTGTATAGTCATCTATGCAATAGAAACATCCATGTGAAATTTGAATTTAATTGGCCCAGTGGTTTCAGAGAAAGTGCTGCTAACAGACGACAGATGGCGTACGACGGACGATGGACAAAGCGCCACAATTTGCAAAAATAACTAGCAGGAGTTATCCCACTTTGGTTTCATGACTATAATTTAAGCCTTGCTTAAAGTTTTAATCAAATACATTTAGTGGTTGGTGAGATAATGACTCGAGGGTACTTGCATGCAAATCTTTAACCAGAATTTCCAAGTCAAACAAGGGCCATAATTTGCATTATATTCAGGCAAGAGTTATCTAAGTTATTGTAGTAGGTTTCATTGATGACTGTTAAGTAAAGTGTCAAGTTCCAATTCAATACTTGCAATGGTAATTCAGATTCACAAAACTTTAATCAAGGTGCGATATTGAAGCTCTGGTGCGTAGAATAGTTCTCCCTTATTCTTCAAATAGTCGAGCTTAAAACGAAAAACACTGATTCCAATTATAAAATATAAAGCTCTTAAATACCATTCAAATCAAGGCATTAATGTTCAAATAGAACCTTTATTTGACGACTTTTAACTGCTTCTGAAGGACAATTTATTATTTTGCAGGGTCCAATGAACTGGGCCCATCTGATATGAAGATACAGACCTGTGTGAAGAAATAATATTCTTGTGCCTTTGAATATACTGGGGTTGGTTTTCATTTCATGTACAAGCCCCTTTACAGCCTTCCCTGTATACACAGGATCTAGCATGATTCCTGTGCACATGCTTATTTCTACAATAAAATCTGAAAGTAAAACAAAACCATATCAAATATATTAAAGACATTATCTGTTGTCCCAAAGTATTTTCATGTTAAAATCAAAGTCCCCAAATAGACCTTAGCCTCATTATTTGTACAAACTTAAACCCCTACTCATAGGAATTATGTATACCAAATGTGAACAAAGGATGGTTAGTTCTCAGGAAGATTTGATTTTGAAACTTCACAAATTGGGCCACTATTGTACTCTTATGGTGATTTTAATGAACCAGTTTCAACTGGTATGACTAAACAATAATCAAGACCTCAAAATTATTAAAATGATAGCTAAAATTTATGAAAGAAAAATTATTTACTATTTTCCGATAATATTCCTATGCTAAAAGTTCCTTTTTGAGTTACAATGGATCTTAGTCCCTTGATTAGAACAAATTTGAAATCCCTTCTTATAAGGATCTTTTATACCAATTATAAATGAATTTGGCGGTCAGTTCTTGAGAAGATTTTTGAAAATTCACATTTATATTATAAAAGGCCAAGGCTAGACTTAACATCACCACCACCACCACAGAAAAGTAACATGTGTCGCTTTTCTTTCCTTCAAATTTTTTAAAAGAAGTTTCAGATGGCAATTCTTGAAAATTAATAGTTATACGGTTACCGTTCATGGGTGTTTAAATTTAATACCCGAACATTGGTATAATCTTCCTCAATATAGCCATTTTTTCCTTTTATAAAACCTTTTTTATTTGTAATGTAAATCATACCTAGTTCCTCCTGAGTAGACAGACCATATCCTTGACCTTTATGACCCTCTATTACATGTAGGATATCTTCTGACATGACATCCAGTCCAACAGCATCTATCATTTCATTACAATGGTGGTGGAAATATTCTGCACTATCACTCACTGTCACACCATGTATTCTGCAAATATAGACCCCTATTTGTTAATAGAACATTTGTTTATTTTCCTATCTATTAAAATAGTACATAGCAAACATTGCAAACAACTGTATAATTCATTTAATTGATCAATTTCAACAAATCAATTTTTTCTAATTTAAACAAACAATATTATACATGTGTGAATATGTTATCAAAATATTTAAGACTTCACTTCTTTTATAACTGGACCATGTAGAGACCTATACACCAAATTTCATGAAAATATCTCAAAGGAAACTAAAGACAAAGAGCGGAAACTAATTTTCTATTTTGAGTAGCAGTGACCTTGACCTTGCACTTGACTCAAAATCAATCCAAAGCTTTCCTTATCATTCTCTCGATTTCATAGGAACTATTTCACCAAATTTCATCAAATCTCTTGAAGAAATCTTGAAAGAAAAAGTTGTTGAGCTGAAACCCTTTTTCCATTTTTTTTCATAACGAGCTTCGTTCCCGCCAAAACAATTATCCTTCGGGACAGAATTTTCTATCCGAACCTAAACCCATGTAAGATTCTTATTATACAAAGTATAATTTATAACTTGATTGAAATATTGCAAATCATATCATATGCCATCTTAATTTACCTGAGCTTAGATCCAGTCAAATAATTGGCTATTGCAAGTCCCCCAGCAGTGCCACCACTACCACATGCAAACACAATGTCATCAAACTGGTCTTGAACCCCCTAAAATGAAATAAGCATAACTAAAAATTGTGTTTTAAAGTTAATAACTTATTCAAAGATGATATAATGAATTGATTAGAAGAAACAGAGAATCTTATGTGACGAGAAACGCCTTGTACATATATAAATCCATAACATCGGTGTATTTGTTACGCCGTTATACTTTTCTGTTGGTTGATAACTTTATATTTACCTTTTATATGAATAGTCTAAGTATTCCTTTTAATATTGTTTATTAAGTTACATTAAACGCTTATTGAATTTGATTAAGGATGGTAATTCAATTGAATCGCATTATCTCGAATAACATTATGTGGTCGTACAACACTAAGGATGCCCGATTGAAGCCATGTGACTAGGTCAGTCTGATGTTACAACTCGACGGAGAAGGAGCTGCAAGAAGACTTTGCATAATTAATTTATTAATTAAATATTATTATTTGGTAATACAGGCTGGGACTTTGGACCGAGGTAACAAGTGAACGAGGGATTCCCAGAAGTGCAGTTTTCAACTCAGAGTTGCAGAACCCTCTGAAACTTGTGAACAGTGCTCCGGGTTGTAGTCTGTTGGGTGCCATTGTTTGCCTCAGACAGGTGTTGGGACAGGCCTGGGACATTGCTGCAGAACTAGTTTTATTTGGTTAAAACAAAGTCCTGAGCAAGTGTTTGAAACGTAAGTCTGATACTTTGGTGCAGCTCGGAGTTTCGAGTTTGGTGTGCTGCAGGACTAGTTTTATTTATTTAAAACAGAGACCTGGGCATTTGTTTGGTGTGCTGCAGGACTAGTTTTATTTATTTAAAACAGAGTCCTGGGCATTTGTTTGGAGTGCTGCAGAACTAGTTTTATTTATTTAAAACAGAGTTCTGGGCATAGTGTTGTGCGAAACGTTTGTTTGAAATGTTAGTTCGAAACCTTTATAATTTGGTTTTATATATGTATAGTTAATTGTATGTGATTATTCTTTTTTAAACACGAATCATTTGTTCAATCATTTGTCATCTAATCATAAAGCAAAGTAGCTTGAGGAAAATTATTTCACCATTTATCTTAAATCAAACGGCAAGTAGTCCAAGGAAAATTCTTGTATATCATATTTATTAGTAGTTGTGTGCACAATCCGCTCGGTGCACGTTACACTTACACGAGTGCTCATTTGTTGTTCTGAATGATATTTATACATTTCGGCAAATCCGAGAGTTATTTATATACTAGAACCAAATTATACAGAAAACGCCGAGCGATGAACATAGTTTATTATACTCTTGTACTGTATATTAGTTGATAAAACTGTTTATGCTTTTGTGATCAAAATTTAAACCTAAACATGAATAATTCATTTCAGGTTTTGCTGTGACTATCATAAAAATCTTAACCTTTTAAAAATTAAAACAGTTTAGTCAATAATAATTGTGTTCTATAGGGGGAATAACATGTAAAATCATTGTTTCCAGGGTAACGATTGAATATCTGCAATGTATTCCTCGACACAGTATAGCCAGCGACATGTACATGATTAATATACATATACAGTAGAACTTCGATCGCTCGAACTCGACGGGACTGGACAAAATAGTTCGCGTCAGTGGTAGTTCGAGTCAAGCCTGATACAACAATCATAGTACATGAACATGGGGTACAAGTACGTTTATGAGTGTGTTATTGAATCCCATGTGTACGCTTTGAACAGGTGCAATAGATGAATCCGATGAAAATTATGTACTGTAGAAAATACAATATACCAAAAAGATAATTTCCAAATATAATTAATTGTATTACACTATAATGACTTAATTTACCTTTTATCATCATAATCTTATATATTCATGTATAAATAGTTATATTTAGCTTTCGGTGTGTGTGAGAATATAAATGACATGATAATCACACTCCGGTTTTACGGAGTCCTTCACCAAGTTACTCGGCTGACTTAGTTATCCCCCGGTTACTGGGCCAATCACTAAGTTGCTCAGCCGTTTCTTATTCAGGTAAATGTGTTGTTAAATGCGACAATGTGCAATGAAACTGAACTTCCTTGTCTAAGATTTATAGGGTAAAATTGTATGTGACACTCTTTAATTTTCAATGTTTGCAATACAAATTGGTTTTATTTTGATTTTAAATTACCACTAAACATCAAATTAGGAATCAAATTAACTTAATAAATGCAACATGCGGTATACAATTAAAGCAGACGTGTAACTAATCATAAACACACTTGCCAAATTATCATAACAAACTTGTCGCTCTTTAAGACAGTGGGAATATTATGACGTGTAGAAATTACCTCACACCTTTGAATTCGTGAACAAATACGGCAAACTTTTCCAATTTTCTTTATCTTTGATCAGCTGTTCGACCGAAAGGTGCGAAAAACACAGGTAAGTGTGTTGGCAGGACCTAATTTCTAGTTTGACTGTTCCACCTATCAGTGTTCTAGCCATCGGTGGTAGAACAGTAGAAATTAAATAGGAATTTGGTAGGGACCGGTTTAGTTGTTCGAGCGATCGATGGTGTTCCAGACAACAGAGTTCGAGCTATTGAAATTCCACTGTATTAACATCAATAAATGTGGCTTTTCTACTAGTGCAATTCATTTAAAATATTTTTAAAATGAGACCATGCAAACTTATTTTAAAGAATGATTGATGGATTGATTGAATATCTAGCATAATTTTTATGCCATCGAGGGGTAACAGATGATCAGTTAACCTAACCACTGTTTTCTTGGATCCTGGAAGTTTAACCAGTACCCAAGTACACTCCATTTCCACAAGTAACTGATAACTTTCAAACTTGAATCAGCCGTGAAAGGCAAATGATAATGAGACGCAATGTCGTATATCAATCATCACAGAGACTGTTGTCAGGTGGGGATTCGAACTCACGACCCCTGGATTGATAGTCAGACCCATAACCAACTGAGCTAATCGGGTATTGCTGTAAAGAGTGATAATTATGAAATGATAAAAGAATGACTACAGTTATTGTTATCAAACATGAGATATACTGACTCTGAAACACAGGAATGTCAGGCATGTCAACCACTGAGGCATGAAGTAACTCTAGTAATTAACACTTTACTCACCTGAGAGAGAAGTTCATCAAACACAGATATGTATCCAAACAGTCCAACTTGGTTAGATCCACCCACAGGTATATGGTAACAGTGTTCACCAGTTGTACTCCTGTAAGTCAATAGTGTACCAGTAAATAATGATGGCTGTTAACCTAATAGCACAAATGCCCTTACAGAAGACCAATAACTTAGATGTTAATAATATGGGCTAACCTGGCTTGTCAATCAGTACAAAATAACCTGGTTTGTCAACCTGGTTAGTCAATCAGTACAGGATAACCTGGTTTGTCAATCAGTACGGGCTAACCTGGCTTGTCAATCAGTACAAAATAACCGGGTTTGTCAATTGGTATGGGCTAACCTGGCTTGTCAATCAGTACAGGATAACCTGGTTTGTCAATCAGTACAGGATAACCTGGCTTGTCAATCAGAACAGGATAACCTGGCTTATCAATCGGTATAGGATAACATGGCTTGTCAATCAGTACAGGATAACCTTGCTTGTCAATCAGTATAGGATAACCTTGCTTGTCAATCAGTATAGGATTACATGGCTTGTAAATCAGTACAGGATAACCTTTCTTGTCAATCGATACAGGATAACCTTGCTTGTCAATCAGTATAGGATAACATGGCATGTCAATCAGTATAGAATAACATGGCTTGTATGTCAGTATAGGATAACCTAGCTTGTCAATCAGTACAAGATAATCTTGCTTGTCAATCAGTATAGGATAACATGGCTTGTCAATCGGTATGGGCTAACCTGGCTTGTCAATCAGTACAGGATAACCTGGCTTGTCAATCAGTACAGGATAACCTGGCTTGTCAATCAATACAGGATAACCTGGCTTGTCAATCAGTACAGGATAACCTGGCTTGTCAATCAGTACATGATAACCTGGCTTGTCAATCAATACAGGATAACCTGGCTTGTCAGTCAGTACAGGATAACCTGGCTTGTCAATCAGTACAGGATAACCTGGCTTGTCAATCAGTACAAAATAACCTGGCTTGTCAATCAGTTCTGGATAACCTGGCTTGTCAATCAGTACAGGATAACCTGGCTTGTCAATCAATACAGGATAACCTGGCTTGTCAGTCAGTACAGGATAACCTGGCTTGTCAATCAGTGCAGGATAACCTGACTTGTCAATCAGTACAGGATGACCTGGCTTGTCAATCAGTACAGGATAACCTGGCTTGTCAATCAGTTCTGGATAACCTGGCTTGTCAATCAGTACAGGATAATCTGGCTTGTCAATCAGTACAGGATAAGCTGGCTAATGCTTCATCAACATTTCTGAACTTGTTACTTATTTTTTTCTTGCAGTTGTATAAGAGTCAGTCTAACATCATGATCACCTGGATGCTTTACTTTGATTTAAGAATGACAAGATGCTCAAGTATCGTAGAGCAATGGAATGTCCAACCAGCTTGTATCTAAATAGTTAAATGAAGATAAAGAAAATGGCCTGATGTCTGTACACAAAATCTGGATCCTGCGATAACTTAAAAAGTAGTCACTAACCTAAAAATTATAACTTGTATAATATCTCCATTGCTCTCTATATTCATTATATCATAAGTATCTTTCATGTTATCACAGGGTCCAGAAATCTAGTTTTTTTTCATATTTCTATTACCATAGCAACCAATATATCAGTTTCATCAGAAAATAAAAACAATGCGCATAATGACCTTATTGTTCTCTATCACCTTGTCATGTTTTATATGTAACTTACATATTTTTCAATTTACCAAACATTCAAGATATTCACAAATTCATTGCCATAGCAACCAAAATATTGGTCCAACAGTGATCTATAATAACACAAATAATCCCTTTATTGCCCTCCCTCTACCATGTCAATTTTTATGTGACTCCACGTAAAGTATTTTGATTTATCAAAAGATCCTGATATTGTCATGATTTTCCCAACTTTCATTGCCATAGCAACCAAAATACTGGCCTGACCATAAAACTATAATAACATGCATAATCCCCTAATTTCCCTCCCCTCGCTCTATCTCCGTGTCATATTTCGTGGCTCTACATCGAGTACATTTAAATTATAGCAAGATACAGATTTTGCTGACGGACAGACACACAGTTAACCTAAAGTCCCTTTGGATGAAACCAGTAGTAAGCTCATTATATTTAAGTACTTAGTTTATACTAAATTTATTTTAGCTCGATTGCAATGAAAGCTCAGAGCTTATATGAACCGCTCTCGAGTTCCCTTCCTGGGTAGAACCAGTACTGAGTGCTGTTTTATGAAAGGCATCTGGTCAAGCTGGGGATCGAACCCGCAACCTCTGGCGTGAGCAGCCAACACACTATCCATTAGACTACCGCCCTGCTTAAGTCCTTAAGTATATATTTCAATATGTGAGTGAAACAAAGGCCAGATTGGCAAACTTGAACAAAGAATCAATAAACAGCAGTTTTTGTTAGATATTAATAAAACTTTAATTTGATACTAACACTATCTTCCTTTTCCAATTTTAAGTTATTATTAATAAAAGATTAACTATTTATAATTATGTCCTTATACATCTTTATCAGCTAGATGGGAGTTCTTTACCTTTTCTGAATGACCGTGTTACATTTTTGTGCTATTAAAAGCTTTAATCTGCTGCAAATCATAATTGAGTCGAGAACAATAGTAATCCAATTATTTACTTTAAATGTTCAGCGATTCCTTCCATGCGAGGCTTCAGTTCTGTGAGATAAGGTGATTTCCTTGGTGCCAAGTAAATCATGGCACCACACATTCTGTCCAATAGAAGATTCCCCTCACATCCCATTTCATCTGTGTCCTGTATAATCACAATGAATCATTTTAAATGAAAATGCAGAATTTATATAAAGTAAGAGCTCTACGAGGGTCTACGGATGCTCTATTGGCTTAAAGTGACCATGATAATTTTTTTGAAATTTTGCTACCAACCTGCTTTAAAATGATGCTATAAACTGGAATTTTCAATTTTCCCGTACCATTCCTATGTAAAAATAGAGTCCCCTTACACAGCTCCTATACATTCCAGCACCTTCATTTGTCCAAACTTCAAACCCCTACTCATAGGGAAGAGCTATGAAATTAAATCCTTTTTATTGAACCAAATATAATTTGCAATTATTAGACAATGCTTTAGATCTGAGATTGAACATTATTTTTGCATACATAGATGAGAAAATGAAAATTTCCATTTCCCATAGTATCTCTATGTAATAAAACCCTTACAGGACCCCAATCAAAAATTGAAATATTGAACATAATAACTAATATCTCATAATGACAATTCATACCAAATATGAACACAATCTACCAACTTTGTTGAGGAAAATATTTTAGATAATTCTTAATTACCGGTGTAACACTTTGTGATCCCATCTGGGAGCCATTTCACAAAAAAACTTACAATAAAAATAGGTCCTAAACGTAAAATAATATTTATAATATTTTAAAAATTACACCAAATAAAACCAAACTTGATTGAAAAATTAAAAAAAATACAATCATAAATTCATGTGGATGACAATGAAAAATATTATGCATATTTGTTACTTTACATTTACGACTGATTTTTATTGTAAGTTTTTTTTGTGAAATACAACCCTGGTGCCTTATGTAACTTCAGTTCTCCTCAGTGAATCAAATCTTATTTTATATGACTGGAAAAATGATCAAAATGAACAAGAAATTAAGTGAATCATATCCCACACTCAAAATGGCAAAGGACTGAGAGAAAAAAAATTGTATGTGGGAAGTGTAACAATGAGTTATAATGCTTGAGATGTAAAAAAAAAGTGTAAGGTGAAAAATTTAAAAATATTTTTATTTGCGTGTGGGTTGAAATAATTGATTAATTTATTGAATATTTAACGTAATTTTTATGCCATCGAGGGCTAACAGACAATCAGTTAACCTAACAACTGTTTCCTGGGATCCTGAAAGGTTAACCAATACTTTAGCACACCCCATCTCCACAAGTAACTGATAACTTTCCCACTTGAATCAGCAATGAGAACTAAAATCAAGGTGAAGGTTAACACTAGCAATCAACAAACAAACAGTTGTTATCACATACAACCATAACATGTAATGAACACATACCTACCTGTATGTCAGTCCGTAAAACAAGATGAGGTTGTAGGCCTAGTTGTCTGGCACACACTGCTACTGCTCGGCAGTGATTTGATTGTATTCCTCCACACGTGACTACGTGCTGACACTTCTGAGAGATGGCATCTGCCATCAAAAACTCTAGTTTGCGTACCTATATATGAAAATTAGTATGTGTTAAGTTACAACTTTTAACATATATCAATTTAATGGTGATTTGAGTAATAGCATTTTTCTTCTATATCTCTCATTGAATAATTGCAAAAAGAACTAGAGTTTGCAGAGAAGTGAAAAAAAAGTAATCAGATAGCAACTTATAAATGATGCCAATTTTTGTCCTGAATAAAAACAATGTGATACTCATTTTTAAAGCAATTTAAACTTCCGTTTCATCTGTATAATTTATAGAACATGTATTATGTCCTGTTTTCTACACTGTAAAGTATGAATCACAATACATCTACCTTATTTCCTGACAGTGTACTGCCAGTCATATCATCTCTTTTTATTGATAAATCAAACTCCTCCGGAATTCCAGGAATATTCCATTTATGAATAGGTGTGTTCGGGTTCACAAGCTGAAATATTCAATAATATAATCATATTACATGATAAATATATATATTGCTAAACAACTGTTGGGCACCAATGTAATAAGACAAGAAAAATATGCAGCCAGACTGGGACTCAAACCCGGAATCCTTTCGCTTACAGGGCGAATGATCTACCAACTGAGCTAACTGAACCGCTTACATACATTTCTCTCCTAGCAGGTTATGTACACACTGTGACATAAGTACAAGTAGGAATGTATTTCAACAAATCATGATAACATGAATCTAAATCCATGTCACGAATTACACCAATGTTTAAAACATCCGAATAGTTCAATAGTTTTTTCCCTCATTATTTGCAGCAACATAACTTTGGTAAATGTCTGCCATATATCAGCACAGATTGTGTCACATAAAACTAAGACTGTGGCTGGCTTCAAGGCCTCACTGGAGAATTACCTCCCTTACATGACGGTATCAAGATTATTATGCCATAGAAATTAGAGCTGTGTAAAGCGGTTGGGCAATAAAATGTCATATTTCTTTGTGCATATGGGAACATTGGAACATTTTCATGATAATTGCAAAGTTTGGGTGACATTGGGAACTGTTTGATGATGCTATAACAGTTAAAAGATACCTAGTGATACACTGCAACAAATAGGCAGAATTGTCAAAAATGAAGAGGTGCCATCAAACCATCGAAATTGTGAAAAAGCAACTTGGTCAACCCCATGTTTTTTTCTACATATTTGGACCAACAGAGGACTATCTATAGGAATAAGGCACTTTTAGAACCATTGGTAATGTATCCAGTGTTCTAGAAGTGCATGTCTCTATATGTAGAACAGTACAAAAATTAATTGGTGTGTGAGACATTCAATGTGTTTTTGTTCGATCAGGTATAAGGTCTAATGACAACAAGGTCTGATGATCCCCAACGTATGCGACATGACTATCAACTGTTATTATTATTTTTTTTGTAGAGAATGTCCATGCTGCATAGTTTTCATACTCTGATTAAAGTACTTTATGGTACTTTTCTATGTTTAAGGTCATTTCCAGATAGTATCTTAAATTTCTGTGTATCACATTTATCTTTCTGAATATATTGCTGTCATCTACGAAACCAGTCATTGATGCAGAGCTGGAAAAAAAGTGGACCAAGGACAGGCCTTTGGGATACTATCTATCTATTCATACTACAGCACCCTCTTGTGAGGATTACCTGCAGGCACAAAGTGTACAGGTTTACGGCATGTGAATCACTATTTAACATAGAATTTCAGTTAAATCTTTTATGTGCACTTGGTACGACTCTCCCTGTACACGGGCCGACTACTTAAATCACCTTTGAACGATTGCATGCTTTCACAGCACCTTTTCTGGATCACAATCTGGATTAGCACGTTAAAGTGACCACTGCTGGCTTTAACTCAAGGGAAGGAATGCGCATTAGTCCAATTTTGTAGGGAGTGACTTGAAACACTCAATGGAGTCAGCTTCTACTAAATTGTCACTAATTTTGTTCCAATCTATGGCAGTTTTCACAAAGAATGAGTTCTTGTAGTTCAATGTGTTTGTGAATATTGGTTTAAAGCACTTGTTGTAATTGTTCACACTGTTTTACACAATATTTTTCTGAATAAAGTCCTCGTAATGCTTTACCCTGACAGTTCATTTTGGTCTTAGTGGTTTTAGTTAGTGGTCAATGTTGATGGCCGGTACGTGCCCTTTCACCACCTTGTGCAGCAGTGTCGGCCTGTTGGAGTGCAAACTACTCTGGACAAAACCCCACCTGGAATCAATCTGGAGACCTCTGGGTCTTGGAGAAAGCATGTAACCACTTGACCACCCTATCATATGTTGGCATATATAAATGTCTGGTCACTGATCATCTACTGCTACATCCTGTGCATGGAGTATGTGGTCTGGTATTTGACAGTCTTGGGTTCAATCCTCTGCCACAGCTATGTGTAGTGCCCTTGGGCAAGACACTTTTTATGCATGTTTATCATGGTTCTACCCAAGAAAACTATCAGTCTGATTTTTATAAGTTGTAAAAAATTGTTTAACAAATTTAATTAAAACATACATCTTGCTGTTTTTAGCCATTATAAATTAATTGCTAGATTATCATCTAAACTTTTCTTAAAAACGTGGAGTATGAAAATTTTATATTTTATTTTCATTTTTAAAATTTGTGATGTTTTTTTTTTAGAAAAATAAAAAGGGTCGAAGCGGCATAAAAATTAGGGCAATTAATTTATTATGGCCTTACCTCAACTTTGTATTTTGGGATTTTTGTCAATCGACTTGCCCATGCTGGAGCTCTGTACGGCTGTAATAAGTGTTCCATAGTGATTTTTCTGGTATTCAATAAGCTTATACATTTATTTTGAGATCTGTGGGTTAATATTTTGAAGTTATGCAGCTTACAAATGGCCAGATTGGACTTTAACATTTCGCTATATTACCACAATATCCCGGACAACACCTAGCTCCGATTAAACAGCAACTAATATTGAAGTCTTCCGAATATTGTTTTGTGACTAAAAATAGCAAAATATGGAAAACCACGAAATAACTAAAATACGTATAGCGGATGTAGATATTGTGACAAGAACTTTTTTATAACATGGTAATTAAGTTAACTTAATCAAACTATGTTTTTGTACACGGTCATATCTACTTAATTACATGGTAATCGGATTATCGAGCTTTAATATGGAACGACATTTATACCCTGATTGTTGAGACGTCTCGACCCCGCGACATCTCGACCTCTCATTATAATAGTTAGAACAGCTGGATATTAACCTGGTAAACGCTTTGAAATTTATGTTTAAAGTGTCCTTTCAATGTTAACAGTGTACTCCACAGGAAGGAATCTAAGGGTAAGAACGTCTAAATACTTTCAACACATTTTCTAGCGTTGTGTAAGGCACTCAATGAAATATATTTCATTAGTAAAACTTGTATTAATCAGTTAAAAGTCATCATATTTAGTATGCTTAATTTTAGGCATTAAAATAAGAAAAGGTATGCTAACAAAACTAATGATTTAAAGGAAAGCTTTTGCAAAATTTTGGAAAAGAATTCAAACGTTAGGGGAATACTAGTGTGACATATTGCACACTTCCATGGAGCCTTTTAATGATGTTACAAATTCTGAAATATGTAATCCAGTATGACGAGTCAAATCAAATTAAAATGAAATCATGTGACTTGTTTGATATGTCACTAAATTGCAATGTTACTGTATTTTGTGACATATGAAATAAGTCACGTGATTTCATTTTTATTTCAATTTGATCCTTCATAAAGCATTTGTATTTAGAGCTTGATGAATGACAATGTAATGGCTGACAAGCAGTATTCTGTGCAATCTATTTTTAGAATGGAGATTTTATTTCAACTTCACTTCCCTTATTAAAATATTGTTATTTTTTGTCAAGTTTTGGTGGATTTGAAATACCAACTTGATAATTCGGGCATTTTTATAGATCAATCATAATGAGGTTTCTTGTATCCATTTTAAAATTATTTTTTCCCCCTGATCTTCTGCCTTTAAATGAATCTGATTAAAAAAAATTCATTTTACTTAATGTCCACCATCTCAACAGGAACAACAACAGTGGTGAGCATGGGTGTTCACAAATTGTGGAGTATAATTTCTGAAGTGGAAGACCACGGCGTGAAGGTTTCTGAACTTGCTGGTAAGACCATAGCTGTGGATCTGAGTGCCTGGATTGTAGAGTTTAAAACAGCTCGAGGGGCGAAAGATTTCCGCAACATCTACATTAAGTAAGATCTGAGTTTCATCAAATTCATTAAACTTCTTTGTTATAAATTAACTGCTAGATTATCATCCAAAAGATTTTTTAAAAACGGGGAGTACGGGAGGGTGTTTTTTTTATGTTTTTTTTAATAAAAAAAAAAAAAAATAAATAAATAAATAAATTTTTAATGAAAATAAAAAGGGTCGGGGTGGCATGAAACTTAGGGGGCTGGCGGGGATGATAATCTAGCAATTAATTTATTATGGCCTTATAATCTCCAGCAAAGTTTTTTTTCTTCAAAAAATGGAATTATTAAATTTGTGTAACAGTTACAATTTGTGTTTCATGGATATTTCATGGTAATGTTCCATTGTGGTTACTGGTCATTGTACTGCTTTTCTTGTTGAACAAGTTTAAATTAAATGAAGATATTGGATACTTAAATCTGATTTTTTAAAAAAAAGTTTTGGACACAGGACACAAATTGACAATATTTGTTCACTGGTAATCCTCAGAGAAATGATATAATAATTATGTAAATGTTTAGGAACTTGTTCTACCGAACCCTGGAGTTGCTGAGAGAGGGCATCAAGCTTTTATTTGTCCTAGATGGCCGTGCCCCAGACCTGAAGCGTCAAGCTATGATGGATCGGCAAAAACAACAATTTGCATCTACGTCCCGGACAGTTAACCCTGACAGACCTATGTTGACATTTGCTATAGAGGAGGTTGGTACATTAATTTTTATGTACTTATTTATGTTTATACCTGTCCGGGTCACACATTTTTATTAATATGCCATGAAAACGCAGCCAGCATAAATTGTTAACCATAACATGACGCTGTTTAAAAATTTGTCTTTTGACCTCTAGGGTTGATGTCAATATTAAAATAAAAGGTCACATAAAGGCTATTATGGTTGTAACTGTTAACATATTTATTTTACATTGATTGTGACAATTTGGGCCTTGGAAAAGCAACTCAGTTTCGGATTGGCCAATAGACAACTAATTTTTCCATTAAAAAGGTCATATTTCGTGTACTGTGAAACACTTTTTATTAGTATGAACTTAATAATGCTATTATTCGAGTTTCAACACTCACTTATTCAAAGATTTCACTAAAATTACAATCATGTTTACTGTCCGAATGTTTACAATATCAGAATAAACAATGTATTTCCAGCGGTTTCACTTTCCAATGTTGTGAATTCAACATTTCGGGAATAAATGAAATAGGACAAATCAGAGCAAATTCACGAACTAAATTTCACGCGAATTTAAAGTATTTGACAGTATATGTATTGTATATGTACACTGGAAATATGTTAGTTCAGACCTTTATGTTAATAACAGTATACATAATAGAATAGATATTGAGTATTACAGAATTTCTTATAGAATTATATCCCAAACAGACCTTATGCTTTAAGGTGAAGGTTATTGGGATCAAAGGTCATGGTGTATGTTTGATAGGCTGTGATAATTTTTTTAGCTGATAAACATAAAGTTTCTCGTTTATCAGCGGCCATTATCTAGTTTGTTATATATTTTATATTTTCATTACAGTGTGTCAAGCTTTTTGACTGCCTCGGTGTACGATACATACAGAGTCCAGGGGAGGCGGAGGCCATGTGCGCATATTTAAATGTGCAAGGAGTATGTATTGCAGCATGATCGCAGTTCATAAAAAAAATAGTTTTACTCCAAACTGTGGAAAATGTTGTTTATTTATGAGTCATGGTTTGGTTGTCGTGAGTGATTGTGATGTTTGTCTTGTATGCTCTTCCCATAAAAAGTAAAAAATTACATTTGAATGACCTGATCCAAAGGCTCATGGTGAGCTTTTAGGATCACCATATATCTGTTGTTTGTTAGTTTTAACTGCCAGGCTCGATTAGCTCAGTCATTAGCACGTCTGACTGTAAATACAGGGGTCGAGAGTTCAAATCCCCGCTCAGCCACAATCTCCGTGATGTGATATACGACATTGCATCTCATTATCATTTGTCTCTCACCGCTGAGTCAAGTGGGAAAGTTATCAATAACTTGTGGAGATGGGGTGTGCTGGAGTACTGGTTAACCTTCCAGGATCCCAGGAAACAGTGGTTTGGTTAACTGATCGTCTGTTAGCTCTCGATGGCATAAAAATGATGCTAAATATTCAATCAATCAATAGTTTTAACTTTCCATGTGTACATTCTACTTACTCTTGAAGTTTTCAGTAGGAGATCTTTATGAAACTAATGCACTAGTCATAAAATATTAAGGTATGGAATTAGTTTTTATTTGAACATTGCATCATTTTTATTAAATTGAGGGCTAACAGATGATCATTTAACCTAACCATTCTCTCCTGGGATCCTGGAAGGTTAACCACATTATTCAAGCACATCCATCTCTGCAAGTAATTGCTATTATCTTACTTGAATCAGTGGTGAGAGACAAATGACAATGAAATGCATTGTCCTATATCAATCATGATGGAGAGCTATATGGCTGACGGGGATTCAAACTCCCGTCCCTGGATTGATAGTCATACGTACTATTGACTGAGCTGACCAGGCATGGTGGCTGAGTTATACTAGCTTGATTGCGAAGAGTTATAATTTAGTTTATACTAATTTATTTTAGCTTGATTGTGATGAAAGCTCAGAGCTTATATGAACCGCTCCTGAGTCCACTTCCTGGGTAGAACCAGTACTTAGTGTTGTTTTATGAGAGGCATCAGGTTGAGCTGGGGACCGAACCCACAACCTCTGGCGTGAGCAGCCAACACTCTATCCATTAGACTACCACCCAGCTTAAATTATAGTTTTAATTTGATGTAATCATTAAAAAATTTCTTTTTCAATAAAAAATACAATTCTCAAAAAATAGATTAAATATTGGCTTGCTGTAAATATCATCTGCAAGCAATGCAGACATAGATCAGGGTCTACATTGTTGAGGGTTCAATCAATTTTTATTAATATGATACTAGAACAGTTCAGAATGATTGGGGGTGGTGGGGGGGGTATAGGAAGTTACGCAAGTTAAAGGTGTTGTTTTGTTTTTAATTATAGGTTGTGGATGGCTGCATTACTCAGGACAATGACTTCTTTTGCTATGGTGGCAAAACTCTGTACAGGAATCTGAGAAAAGACAATACGGTAATTTGGTTGTTGAAAAAATATTTTTAAATGGTAACCATTTGAAAATTACTGTATTCTCTAGGGGGCCCAGCTCCACGGAAGTGAATAAATAATGACTACACAACATCGGTTACTACACAAGTACATGTGTCAAAGGATTGTCCAGCTAGGACATTCATGATAGTACAGATTTAAAAATCCTAATTAAATTTACAATTTGATTACATGAACTTTACCAAATATACACAGCAATAATGAAATATTGAACAGTTTGGGATGTCTTTATATAAATGTCATCACCGCAAAGGTCGTAGGTCTGAGTCCCACTCGCTCCAAAAACTTTATGTGAGAAAGTTTGCCAGTTACTTGCAGCAGGACGGTGGTTCTGCTCAGTTTGAGGTCTTCCAAAACCAGTCAAACTGGATATGCCATATATAACCTGAAATGTGTTGAAAATAGCCTTAAACCCCATTAAAAAACAAAAAAAAACAAATGTCAACTAATAAAACTCTGTTACACATTATCCTTAGTTGATTATAGTATTATAATATTTTTGTTGCAGCTCGCGTTATATTTGACACTCTAAAGCTTAAACATATTACCAGATTTACTTGTTCACCAAATATTCCTCAGCTGCAGAAACTTATGTCTGTCATCACACCCATCCAACAATACAGCACTTGTCATTGTCACCTTTTACTTCCAGCCATCACCAATATGATTTTGAATGGCAGCTCTCCAGAATCTGCCTTTTAACAACATACGAGGGACATTCAAAAATAAATCACACTTTTTCTCTAGGAAATATATTATTCCATTCAATAGAATAAAAATACATCATTGAAAACCGATATCTTTCTGCTACATGTTATAAAGACATTTGGTAATGTAAGACAATTTTACAATATAACAGAACGGTTTAAAAGCAGGCACATCGGTAGACCTGATGCAAGCAGTGGATAAACATGACGTCGGTAACGTCAATAACTTGTTTGTCTTTTTATTTGAAAATATTCTCCATTGTATGCCACACATTTACAATGCTGTTTTACCCAAATGTCTCTATACCAATCCTGGTCGTACTGTGCAATAATATTTGAAGTGGCAGAATGTAGTTCTGACAGTGATGAGAACGGTGGCCCTTTAATTGTGACTTAATTACTGGGAATAGGGCAAAATCAAATGGTGCAAACCAAGCATATCGATCTCCAACTGTGCCGATACAGCCGTATGTGGCGGTGCGTTGTCCTGGTGTAACGGGTAATACTTAAGTGGTATCCCTGGTTGCTTTTTCCTTTAAATTGTTCCCTCACTAACACCGATCCTGATGGATAATGCCTTAACTGTCAATCATCGATCATTATCAAGTGCATCTTGAACAGACGTCATGACGTCACTGCTTATATTTGACTTTCATCCTCTCCCCTTATCATCTTCCAATAAATCTCATCCGTTGGCAAACTTCTTATGCCACCTAAACACTAGTTCTCATTTTACAAAACTGTTGTGTGGTACTTTCTACATCAATTTATATGTTTCTGTTGGCTTCTTTCCAAGATCCATGCAAAACTTTATGTTTGTCCTAATTTCCAACTTTTCCGATGATGCCATATTTCCATGCAAATATAGCTATCACAGTCTTTGAAAACATAGTTTAAGTTTTATTTGAAATGCGAATTATGTTAAATTTAGTAGTTATGTTTCCATGACATTACCTTACAATTTGGCAGATTATTAAAGCTTTTGGACAACCATAATTGCAATTGTCACGGCGTTTTAATATGTTTTAAGGAATGTAAAACGACGTGCGCTGCATATGCGTTACTATGGTAAATAGACATTCGTTGCTTTAGACGTATCATCCTAGTTGCGCATTAAACTATTCAGAGAGTTTGAAAATAGAAAGCGGTTTACATTTATGTAAGTTTTGTTATCCTGATGAAAATAACATCATTGTAGAGAAAGTCTGATATTTATTTTATAATGTCCATTGTATATATACACATCGTAAGATATATATGAAAGTTACAAGATTTAATTATTGTGGCCATCTTGTATGCTGGTACATTTTTCAGGGTTACACCATTGACATATATGAAAGTGCCAAGATCCAGTCAGCCCTAGGGCTTTATCAACGTGACCTTGTGTCATTGGCATTGCTGCTGGGTAGTGACCTTGACCAGCAGGGGATAAAGTCTGTGGGTGAAGTGAAGGGGATGAAACTTGTGCATGAGCTGAAGTCTAGCAATATTGATGTGCTGGACAGGTATTCTATTTAAAGTTAACTTTTGTACCAACAAGTTTATTATGTTTTATACCAAACTGAAATGTTACATGCTTAAATACAAGTTTATTTTGAATGAATATTTAAAACAGTTACAATTTATTGAATTCATTTATATTTGTTCGAGTAATTGAAATATTTTGGAACAATATGGAGTTTCTGCTAAATAAATTTATGTTAAATGTAAAAAAGAAAATTCTTACTCGTTACATGTATAATTATATTGATTGCTTGGCAATTGCCAAAAATACTATTTTATTTATTAATTTTAGTAGAAACAAAAATGTTCTTTTCCTCAAGAGATCTTATTTCAATTAAGTTAGTTCACGGCATTCCTATTGGATTTTTGACATCTGGTGTAATTTATCAAAAATCTATTCAATTGATCTCTGAAGTTTCAGCTTTCGTTTGAGCTTTGTTTTATTCAGTATAGTACCGCAGTTTCTCATTAACAGCGCCTCCTGGTGGTACATATATTTCGGATGATTTTCACTGTTTTTTCTTGTAAAATAATCAAAATTTTTTCAAATTGTTTTTAATAATAACATTATAAAATTTCTTATTTAATTTCCTGTGATAAAATTATAACTTTCATGCAGATCAAATATAAATTGTGTTACCTTCACATCTAGTCATTATAACGGGGTTGATATCGTGGGTTTAAAAACAACAAATTTTGAACATTCACAGCTGATTACGCGAAAATGCTCTGGTACAAGTGCTTGAATTTCACAAATATTAAACTTTGATAATTTCATTAAAATATGGTCAAATAAAAATGCTATTTTTTTCCATAAATTTGAATTTAAATTTGAATTAAGCACTTAAAAAAACATGACGTTTGCTTGTGATTTCAGACAACGTCAAGGAAAGGTTGTATAATATATATATAATCTTTAAATAACGAGGTCATCCAAAATAGCAGACAAATGACGTGTGTTTTAAAGGGATTCATTGTTATAAGGAAAAAAACATGAAAATCATCTGAAAAACACGTACTGCTAGGCGGTGCTGTTAATGAGATTCTGCGAGACTATATTAAAAAACAAAACAAAGCTAAATCGAAAGCTGATACCAATAGCCATTGAGTTATACTATTTAAAAACGTATCATGATTTAAGAAAAACCTTTAGAAGGTCATGATTTTGGACTGGTTCTGATAAAACAGTGTTTTTGTAAAGATGATTTTAAACTGGTTCTGATAAAACAGTGTTTTTGTAAAGATGATTTTAGACTGGTTTTGATAAAAAATTGTTTTGTTTTTGTAAAGATTTCAAACCAATTTACTGAAGATCAATTGTTGAAGTAGAAAACACATGTATATTCAACTAAAAAAGCATACACAAGTCGTGATAAGTTATAGATACATGTATTTTATTTTCATCTTGCTTATCAGACTTTTAGGTTGGAGGAACAATGAAGAGTTAGATTCCCTGAAAGGTCAGATGAAAATCCAACCAAAACATGAAAACCATTGCAAAAAGTGCAAACATCTAGGTAACATTCCGAAACATGTTTTAATGCTCTCTAAAACTAACAATTTGGGAGCATATCTTTGTCGCTTTGTTTGTCCTTCCATCTGCAGTCTTGTCTGGAGCATAACTTCAAAAATAATTTGTTGAAACAATTTGCAGTTACTTCTCTTTTTCAAGGAGTTATATAGAGAAGGAAAGGCAACTGATTAGAAGTTGTGAACGCTCGCGTATTCACGCAAAATCTCGCAATATCTCGTTTTCAATTATCTTAGCTTCCATTCATCCCAGGAACACAAATCAAAATTCTTACATTGGTTCAAACATTTTTATTTATTAAAATTTACATACATACAAATCAGTATAAGAATAAATAAGGATTAGAATGGAAGATAAATCTTATATTTAAATTCTTACATTGAAGAATGAAATTGTCTTCAAAGCAATACCATTCCCAGAAATGTGTGTTTGAAATTGTTGAAGTACTTGCGATTACAAAATTTGTATACTGAAGTTAATATAAAGACAAATTATGATAATTTTTCCTTCAAACCTCAATATCTTTAATTCAAGATCATTTTGCATGATCATAACATGCTTAAACATCTATGATTACATACAACTTATGGTTTATTTACAATAAATCAGTTGCCTGTAAATTATGAATGATTAATTTACAAATTACAAATCCTTCGTGTGCTATTTCATCAACATTTAGTCAGGAGATGCAGGTTTCCTATCCTTCTATACAAGTCCTTGTCTTTTTCCATAATATTTCCATTACTTTTCATATCTTGAAACTTTGTACACCAATATATAGGCACACTTATATGAAAGCACAATAAGGCAGTGTGTAGTATAAGTGTCATAACTGTGGACTTTATTTGATTTGTGCGTGATTTGACTTTCTCAATACATGCATAAAAAACAGAAAAATTTTTTTCTTTCATATGTTAGATATGATAAACGTCTCTATGAAGGCCATCTCTGTGTTTTGTGGGACCAAGATTGGGGTTTATTGAGTTAAACATTTGTCTTTTGTAGGCAGAATCAACATCCATCAGAAAGAAGGCTGTGCCGTCTGCAAGTGCAAGACTGACTGCAAAGAGTCATGTGACATTCCTTGTGGCTGTGATTGGTGCGAACACAAGGAACTTGTTACTACACACAAGTTGGAGATAGACATTCGCGAAAAATTGTTGGACAGCAAACTACGTGATGTTGAAATTAAAAAGGTTAGTTAGATTTCCATTTTGTTTCTTATGTACCAGATAAGATTGAAACAAAAATTTTTTTTTTACTGTAACAGCAGAGGTGGTCAAGTGGTAGAGCATGCGGAAGGTTGTGAGTTTGATCCCTGGTTGGGTCATACCAAAGACTTGAAAAATCGAACTACATGTAGAACTTCCTCACTTGGCACTCAGCATTTAGAGGATAGTTCTAGGTCAGGTCGATCTGGTGTCAGTGTAATGTGACTGGATGGAGTATCATATCATGTACTAATGTTTCAAAATGACACAGTCACAATATGACTGAAAAGTTGTTGCAAGTGATGCTAAACACCATACAATAACAACTTATTTTATGGTTGGTAAACTAAATTTGCCAAGTTTGTAAAAATGGTCAAAATTACCCCTATCCCAGGGGTCACAATAATAGTATTACAAACTTTTACATCTAAAAATATTTTTTTCCTATTGGCTCTTTATTGGCTGTTCAAGAAAACAATGCCATCTGCAAACAGCATAAACTCCGATCAACCTTCTAGTTAACTCACAGTCTAGATATGCATTGTTTGGCTCTCAGTCAATAAATTATCATGAACAACTCTTTTTAAATGATTATGGAAGGGAAAGAGTTGAGTCCTATTCAGTTAATTAAACATCCAAATACCATTTATGTTTACAGATTGTCGAAGAATATTTGGGTTTTAAACCGGACACGAATATCAGTTCAGGTGATGTTGAGCAGCGCCCCCTGGATGTCCCTGCACTAGTGGCTTACATGAAGACAAAATTTAATTGGGAGAAGCCCAAGGTCTTTGAAAGTATTGTACCACTAGTAATAGTGATGCAACTAAGAAATGGTGGGCAGTCAGTGGATAGATTGTATGAACCTATCAGGTAAAAACAAGTTTATAATAAAAGATGTTCCAACTTTGTTTAAAAGTAACCAACTAACGGTTACCATCTAAAACAAACATGATCTGACCTAGCTAGGGATTAAACCCAGAAACTTGCCCTTGTAAAACAGATGTTCCATCACCATATTCCACTTGTGGTTATTGAATATGAATGCATCCCTCAGTGGATGTGGGATTCAAAGTAGTTGTTCCATCACTGTTTCCCTCCAGTGATATATTCCATCGTTGTTTCCTTCCCTACAGTGGTTATACTCCATCACTGTTTCCCTACAGTGGTTATACTGAATCATTGTTTCCCTGCAGTAGTTATACTCCATCACTGTTTCCCTACAGTAGTTATACTCCATCATTGTTTCCCTACAGTGGTTATACTCCATCATTGTTGCTGTTCCTACAGTGGTTATACTCCATCACTGTTTCCGTACAGTGGTTATGCCCCATCACTGTTTCCCTACAGTGGTTATACTCCATCACTGTTTCCCTGCAGTGGTTATGCCCCATCACTGTTTCCCTACAGTGGTTATACTCCATCAGTTTCCCTACAGTGGTTATGCCCCATCACTGTTTCCCTACAGTGGTTATGCCCCCATCACTGTTTCCCTACAGTGGTTATACTCCACTGTTTCCCTACAGTGGTTATGCCCCATCACTGTTTCCCTACAGTGGTTATACTCCATCACTGTTTCCCTACAGTGGTTATGCCCCATCACTATTTCCCTACAGTGGTTATACTCCATCACTGTTTCCCTACAGTGGTTATGCCCCATCACTGTTTCCATACAGTGGTTATACTCCATCATTGTTTCCCTACAGTGGTTATACTCCATCATTGTTGCCATCCCTACAGTGGTTATACTCCATCACTATTTCCTTCCCTAAAGTGGTTATACTCCCTCACTGTTTCCCTACAGTAGTTATACTCCCTAACTGTTTCCCTACAGTGGTTATACTCTATCATTGTTTCCTTCCCTAAAGTGGCTATACTCCCTCACTGTTTCTCTACAGTAGTTATACTCCCTAACTGTTTCCCTACAGTGGTTATACTCCACCATTGTTTCCTTCCCTACAGTGGCTATACTCCCTCACTGTTTCTCTACAGTAGTTATACTCCCTAACTGTTTCCCTACAGTGGTTATACTCCACCATTGTTTCCTTCCCTACAGTGGCTATACTCCCTCACTGTTTCTCTACAGTAGTTATACTCCCTAACTGTTTCCCTACAGTGGTTTTACTCCATCATTGTTTCCCAACAGTGGTTATACTCCATCATTGTTTCCTTCCCTACAGTGGTTATACTCCATCATTGTTTCCCAACAGTGGTTATACTCCATCACTGTTTCCCTACAGTGGTTATACTACATCATTGTTCCCTACAGTGGTTATACTCCATCACTGTTTCCCTACAGTGGTTATACTCCATCATTGTTTCCCTGCAGTGGTTTTACCCTATTACTGTTTCTTTACAGTGGTTATACTTCATCACTGTTTTCCTACAATGGTTATGCCACATCACTGTTTCCCTACAGTGGCTATGCATGCACAATCATTGTTTCGCTACAGTAGTTATACTCCATCATTGTTTCTTTCCCTTCAGTAGTTATACTCCATCATTGTTTCCCTGCAGTGGTTTTACCCTATTACTGTTTCTTTACAGTAGTTATACTTCATAATTGTTTTCCTCCAGTGGTTATCCCACATCACTGTTTCCCTACAGTGGTTTTACTCCATCATTGTTTCCCTACAGTGGTTATACTCCATCATTGTTTCCTTCCCTTCAGTAGTTATACTCCATCACTGTTTCCCTACAGTGGTTATACTACATCATTGTTCCCTACAGTGGTTATACTCCATCACTGTTTCCCTACAGTGGTTATGCACACACCATCATTGCTTCGTCACAGTAGTTATACTTCATATTATTTTTCCTCCAGTGGTTATGCCACATCACTGTTTCCCATCAGTAGTTATACTCCATCACTGTTTACCTACAGTGGTTATACTCCATCACTGTTTCCATTCAGTGTTTATACTCCAACACTGTTTCGCTTCAGTAGTTATACTCTATCACTGTTTCCCTACAGTGATTATGCACACACCATCATTGTTTTGCTACAGTGGTTTTACTTCATAACTGTTTTCCTCCAGTGGTTATGCCACATCACTGTTTCCCTACAGTTGTTATACTCAATCATAGTTTCCCTTCAGTAGGTATACTACATCACTGTTTCCCTACAGTTGTTATATTCCATCATTGTTTCCCTACAGTTGTTACACTCTATCATTGTTTCCCTACAATGGTTATGCTCAGTCACTGTTTCCCTACAGTGGTAATACTCCATCACTGTTTCCCTACAGTGGTAAACTCCATCATTGTTTCCCTGCAGTTGCTATACTCCATCATTGTTTTCTTTCAGTAGTTATGCCTCATCACTGTTTCCCTACAGTGGTTATACTCCATCACTATTTCCCTCCAGTGGTTATACTCCATCATTGTTTCCCTACAGTTGTTATACTCCATCATTGTTTCCCTACAGTGGTTATACTCCATCACTATTTCCCTCCAGTGGTTATACTCCATCATTGTTTCCGTACAGTTGTTATACTCCATCATTGTTTCCCTACAGTTGTTATACTCCATCATTGTTTCCCTACAGTTGTTATACTCCATCATTGTTTCCCTATATTTGTTATACTCAATCACTATTTCCTTCCCGTGGTTATACTCCATTAAAGTTTCCCAACAGTGGTTAAACTCCATCATTGTTTCCTTACCATTGTTATACTCCATCACTATTTCCCTCCAGTGATGATACTCCATCACTGTTTACCTACAGTGGTTATACTCCATCACTGTTTCCCTACAGTGGTAATACTCCATCACTGTTTCCCTACAGTGGTTATACTCCATCACTATTTCCCTCTAGTGGTGATTCTCAATCACTGTTTCCTTACAGAGATTATACTCCATCACTGTTTCCCTACAGTGGTAATACTCCATCACTGTTTCCCTACAGTGGTAATACTCTTTAACTGTTTCCCTTCAGTGGTAATACTCCATCACTGTTTCCCTACAGTGGTTATGCTCCATCACTGTTTCCCTACAGTGGTAATACTCCATCATTGTTTCCCTACTGTTGTTATACTCCATCACTGTTTCCCTACAGTGGTTATACTCCATCACTGTTTTCCTACAGTGGTTATACTCCATCATTGTTTCCCTACCATTGTTACACTCCATCACTGTTTCCCTACAGTGGTTTAACTCCATCACTGTTTCCCTACAGTTGTTATATTCCATCATTGTTTCCCTACAGTTGTTACACTCTATCATTGTTTCCCTACAATGGTTATGCTCAATCACTGTTTCCCTACAGTTGTAATACTCCATCACTGTTTCCCTACAGTGGTTATACTCCATCATCGTTTCCCTGCAGTTGCTATACTCCATCATTGTTTTCCTTCAGTAGTTATGCCTCATCACTGTTTCCCTACAGTGGTTATACTCCATCAATATTACCCTCCAGTGGTTATACTCCATCATTGTTTCCCTACAGTTGTTATACTCCATCATTGTTTCCCTACAGTTGTTATACTCCATCATTGTTTCCTTATATTTGTTATACTCCATCACTCTTTTCTTCCCTTTGTTATACTCCATTAAAGTTTTCCTACAGTGGTTAAACTCCATCATTGTTTCCCTACCATTGTTATACTCCATCACTATTTCCATCCAGTGATGATACTCCATCACTGTTTCCCTACAGTGGTTATACTCCATCACTGTTTCCCTACAGTGGTTATACTCCATCATTGTTTCCCTACAGTGGTTATACTCCATCACTATAACCCTCCAGATGTGATTTTCAATCACTGTTTCCCTACAGAGATTATACTCCATCACTGTTTCCCTACAGTGGTTATACTCCATCACTGTTTCCCTACAGTGGTAATACTCAATCACTGTTTACCTACAGTGGTTATACTCTTTAACTGTTTCCCTTCAGTGGTAATACTCCTTCACTGTTTCCCTACAGTGGTTATACTCCATCACTGTTTCCCTACAGTGGTAATACTCCATCATTGTTTCCCTACCGTTGTTATACTCCATCACTGTTTTCCTACAGTGGTTATACTCCATCACTGTTTTCCTAAAGTGGTTATACTCCATCATTGTTTCCCTACCATTGTTATACTCCATCACTGTTTCCCTACAGTGGTAATACTCCAACACTGTTTCCCTACAATGGTAATACTCCATCACTGTTTCCCTACAGTTGTTATACTCCATCACTGTTTCCCTCCAGTGGTGATACTCCATCATTGTTCCCTACATAGATTATACTCCATCACTGTTTCCCTACAGTGGTTATACTCTATCACTATTTCCCTACAGAGATTATACTCCATCTTTGTTTCCCTACAGTGGTTATACTCCATCACTGTTTCCTTACAGTGGTAATACTCCATCACTGTTTCCCCTACAGTGGTTATACTCCATCACTGTTTCCCTACAGTGGTGATACTCCATCACTGTTTCCCTACATACATTATACTCCATCACTGTTTCCCTACAGTGGTTATACTCCAGTACTGTTTCCCTACATAGATTATACTCCATCACTGTTTCCCTACAGTGGTTATACTCCATCACTGTTTCCCTACAGTTGTTATACTCCATCATTGTTTCCCTACAGTTGTTATACTCCATCATTGTTTCCCTATATTTGTTATACTCAATCACTATTTCCTTCCCATGGTTATACTCCATTAAAGTTTCCCAACAGTGGTTAAACTCCATCATTGTTTCCTTACCGTTGTTATACTCCATCACTATTTCCCTCCAGTGATGATACTCCATCACTGTTTCCCTACAGTGGTAATACTCCATCACTGTTTCCCTACAGTGGTTATACTCCATCAATGTTTCTCTACAGTGGTTATACTCCATCACTGTTTCCCTACAGAGATTATACTCCATCACTGTTTCCCTACAGTGGTTATACTCCATCACTGTTTCCCTACAGTGGTAATACTCCATCACTGTTTCCCTACAGTGGTGATACTCCATCACTGTTTCCCTACAGTGGTAATACTCCATCACTGTTTCCCTACAGTGGTTATACTCCATCACTGTTTCCCTACTGTGGTAATACTCCATCACTGTTTCCCTACAGTGGTAATTCTCCATCACTGTTTACCTACAGTGGTAATACTCCATCACTGTTTCCCTACAGTGGTAATACTCCATCACTGTTTCCCTACAGTGGTTATACTCCATCACTTTTTCCCTCCAGTGGTGATACTCTATCACTGTTTCCCTACATAGATTATACTCCATAACTGTTTCCCTACTGTGGTTATACACCATCACTGTTTCCCTACAGTGGTAATACTCCATCACTGTTTACCTACAGTGGTTATACTCCATCACTGTTTCCCTACAGTGGTAATACTCCATCACTGTTTCCCTACAGTGGTTATACTCCATCACTATTTCCCTCTAGTGGTGATTCTCAATCACTGTTTCCTTACAGAGATTATACTCCATCACTGTTTCCCTACAGTGGTAATACTCCATCACTGTTTCCCTACAGTGGTAATACTCTTTAACTGTTTCCCTTCAGTGGTAATACTCCATCACTGTTTCCCTACAGTGGTTATGCTCCATCACTGTTTCCCTACAGTGGTAATACTCCATCATTGTTTCCCTACTGTTGTTATACTCCATCACTGTTTCCCTACAGTGGTTATACTCCATCACTGTTTTCCTACAGTGGTTATACTCCATCATTGTTTCCCTACCATTGTTACACTCCATCACTGTTTCCCTACAGTGGTGTAACTCCATCACTGTTTCCCTACAGTTGTTATATTCCATCATTGTTTCCCTACAGTTGTTACACTCTATCATTGTTTCCCTACAATGGTTATGCTCAATCACTGTTTCCCTACAGTTGTAATACTCCATCACTGTTTCCCTACAGTGGTTATACTCCATCATCGTTTCCCTGCAGTTGCTATACTCCATCATTGTTTTCCTTCAGTAGTTATGCCTCATCACTGTTTCCCTACAGTGGTTATACTCCATCAATATTACCCTCCAGTGGTTATACTCCATCATTGTTTCCCTACAGTTGTTATACTCCATCATTGTTTCCCTACAGTTGTTATACTCCATCATTGTTTCCTTATATTTGTTATACTCCATCACTCTTTTCTTCCCTTTGTTATACTCCATTAAAGTTTTCCTACAGTGGTTAAACTCCATCATTGTTTCCCTACCATTGTTATACTCCATCACTATTTCCATCCAGTGATGATACTCCATCACTGTTTCCCTACAGTGGTTATACTCCATCACTGTTTCCCTACAGTGGTTATACTCCATCATTGTTTCCCTACAGTGGTTATACTCCATCACTATAACCCTCCAGATGTGATTTTCAATCACTGTTTCCCTACAGAGATTATACTCCATCACTGTTTCCCTACAGTGGTTATACTCCATCACTGTTTCCCTACAGTGGTAATACTCAATCACTGTTTACCTACAGTGGTTATACTCTTTAACTGTTTCCCTTCAGTGGTAATACTCCTTCACTGTTTCCCTACAGTGGTTATACTCCATCACTGTTTCCCTACAGTGGTAATACTCCATCATTGTTTCCCTACCGTTGTTATACTCCATCACTGTTTTCCTACAGTGGTTATACTCCATCACTGTTTTCCTAAAGTGGTTATACTCCATCATTGTTTCCCTACCATTGTTATACTCCATCACTGTTTCCCTACAGTGGTAATACTCCAACACTGTTTCCCTACAATGGTAATACTCCATCACTGTTTCCCTACAGTTGTTATACTCCATCACTGTTTCCCTCCAGTGGTGATACTCCATCATTGTTCCCTACATAGATTATACTCCATCACTGTTTCCCTACAGTGGTTATACTCTATCACTATTTCCCTACAGAGATTATACTCCATCTTTGTTTCCCTACAGTGGTTATACTCCATCACTGTTTCCTTACAGTGGTAATACTCCATCACTGTTTCCCCTACAGTGGTTATACTCCATCACTGTTTCCCTACAGTGGTGATACTCCATCACTGTTTCCCTACATACATTATACTCCATCACTGTTTCCCTACAGTGGTTATACTCCAGTACTGTTTCCCTACATAGATTATACTCCATCACTGTTTCCCTACAGTGGTTATACTCCATCACTGTTTCCCTACAGTTGTTATACTCCATCATTGTTTCCCTACAGTTGTTATACTCCATCATTGTTTCCCTATATTTGTTATACTCAATCACTATTTCCTTCCCATGGTTATACTCCATTAAAGTTTCCCAACAGTGGTTAAACTCCATCATTGTTTCCTTACCGTTGTTATACTCCATCACTATTTCCCTCCAGTGATGATACTCCATCACTGTTTCCCTACAGTGGTAATACTCCATCACTGTTTCCCTACAGTGGTTATACTCCATCAATGTTTCTCTACAGTGGTTATACTCCATCACTGTTTCCCTACAGAGATTATACTCCATCACTGTTTCCCTACAGTGGTTATACTCCATCACTGTTTCCCTACAGTGGTAATACTCCATCACTGTTTCCCTACAGTGGTGATACTCCATCACTGTTTCCCTACAGTGGTAATACTCCATCACTGTTTCCCTACAGTGGTTATACTCCATCACTGTTTCCCTACTGTGGTAATACTCCATCACTGTTTCCCTACAGTGGTAATTCTCCATCACTGTTTACCTACAGTGGTAATACTCCATCACTGTTTCCCTACAGTGGTAATACTCCATCACTGTTTCCCTACAGTGGTTATACTCCATCACTTTTTCCCTCCAGTGGTGATACTCTATCACTGTTTCCCTACATAGATTATACTCCATAACTGTTTCCCTACTGTGGTTATACACCATCACTGTTTCCCTACAGTGGTAATACTCCATCACTGTTTCCTACAGTGGTTATACTCCATCACTGTTTCCCTACAGTGGTTATACTCTATTACTGTTTCCCTACAGAGATTATACTCCATCACTGTTTCTCTACAGTGGTTATACTCCATCACTGTTTTCATACAGTGGTAATACTCCATCACTGTTTCCCTACAGTGGTTATACTCCATCACTGTTTCCCTCCAGTGGTGATACTCCATCACTTTTCCCTACAGTTGTTATACTCCATCACTGTTTCCCTACAGACTTTATACTACATCACTGTTTCCCTACAGAGATTATACTCCATCACTGTCTTCTTACAGTGGAAATACTCCATCACTGTTTCCCTACTGTGGTAATACTCCATCCCTGTTTCACTACAGTGGTAATTCTCCATCACTGTTTCCCTACAGTGGTTATACTCCATCACTGTTTCCCTACAGTGGTAATACTCCTTCACTGTTTCCCTCCAGTGGTGATACTCCATCACTGTTTCCCTACAGAGATTATACTCCATCACTGTTTCCATACAGTGGTAATACTCCATCACTGTTTCCCTACAGTTGTTAAACTCCATCACTGTTTCCCTCCAGTGGTTATACTCCATCACTGTTTCCCTACAGAGACTATACTCCATCACTGTTTCCCTACAGTGGTTATACTCCATCACTGTTTCCCTACAGTGGTAATACTCCATCATTGTTTCCCTACAGAGATATACTCCCTCACTGTTTCCCTACAGTGGTTATACTCCACCACTGTTTCCCTACAGTGGTTATACTCCATCATTGTTTCCCTACAGTGGTGATACTCCATCATTGTTTCCCTACAGAGATTATACTCCATCACTGTTTCCCTACAGAGATTATACTCCCTCACTATTTCGCTCCAGTGGTTATACTCCATCATTGTTTCCCTACAGACATTATACTCCATCACTGTTTCCCTACAGTGGTTATACTCCACCACTGTTCCTCTACAGTGGTAATACTCCATCACTGTTTCCCTACAGTGGTTATACTCCATCAGTGTTTCCAAACAGTGGTGATACTCCATTACTGTTTCCCTACAGAGATTATACTCCATCACTGTTTCCCTACAGTGGTTATACTCCATCACTGTTTCCCTACAAAGATTATACTCCATCACTGTTTCTCTACAGTGGTTATACTCCATCACTGTTTCCCTACAGAGTTTATACTCCATCACTGTTTCCCTACAGTGGTTATACTCCATCAGTTTCCCTACAGTGGTAATACTCCATCACTGTTTCCTTACAGTGGTTATACTCCATCACTGTTTTCCTACAGTGGTGATACTCCATCACTGTTTCCCTACAGAGATTATACTCCATCACTGTTTCCCTCCAGTGGTTATACTCCATCACTGTTTCCCTACAGTGGTTATACTCCATCACTGTTTCCCTCCAGTGGTGATACTCCATCACTGTTTCCCTACAGAGATTATACTCCATCACTGTTTCCCTACAGACATTATACTCCATCACTGTTTCCCTACAGAGATTATACTCCCTCACTATTTCGCTCCAGTGGTTATACTCCATCATTGTTTCCCTACAGAGATTATACTCCATCACTGTTTCCCTACAGTGGTTATACTCCACCACTGTTCCCCTACAGTGGTAATACTCCATCACTGTTTCCCTACAGTGGTTATACTCCATCAGTGTTTCCAAACAGTGGTGATACTCCATCACTGTTTCCCTACAGAGATTATACTCCATCACTGTTTCCCTACAGTGGTTATACTCCATCACTGTTTCCCTACAAAGATTATACTCCATCATTGTTTCTCTACAGTGGTTATACTCCATCACTGTTTCCCTACAGAGATTATACTCCATCACTGTTTCCCTACAGTGGTTATACTCCATCAGTTTCCCTACAGTGGTAATACTCCATCACTGTTTCCTTACAGTGGTTATACTCCATCACTGTTTTCCTACAGTGGTGATACTCCATCACTGTTTCCCTACAGAGATTATACTCCATCACTGTTTCCCTACAGTGGTTATACTCCATCACTGTTTCCCTACAGTGGTTATACTCCATCACTGTTTCCTTCCAGTGGTGATACTCCATCACTGTTTCCCTACAGAGATTATACTCCATTACTGTTTCCCTACAGTGGTTATACTCCATGGCTGTTTCCCTACAGAGATTATACTCCATCACTGTTTCCCTACAGAGATAATACTTCATCACTGTTTTCCTACAGTGGTTATACTCCCTCACTATTTCGCTCCAGTGGTGATACTCCATCATTGTTTCCCTACAGAGATTATACTCCATCACTGTTTCCCTACAGTGGCTATACTCCATCACTGTTTCCCTACAGAGATTATACTCCATCATTGTTTCCCTACAGTTGTTATACTCCATCACTGTTTCCCTACAGTGATTATATTCCATCACTGTTTTCCTATAGTGGTAATACTCCATCATTGTTTCCCTACCGTTGTTATACTCCATCACTGTTTCCCTTCAGAGATTATACTCCATCACTGTTTCCCTACAGTTGTTATACTCCATCATTGTTTCCCTACAGTTGTTATACTTCATCACTGTTTCCCTTCAGTAGTTATGCCTCGTCACTGTTTTCCTACAGTGGCTATACTCCATCAATATTTCCTTCCAGTGGTGATACTCCATCACTGTTTCCCTACAGTGGTAATAATCCATCACTGTTTCTGATGACTTTAAAATAAATGGTTAGTATTCCATATTGGTGATATTCATTTTTTACTAAATTAAAACTCATTGATTAAAGTGCTTGACAAAGCTTGCATAATTAAATTTTATAACTTGTTTGATAAATCCAATGAACACTTGTGTAAGATCCTCTAATGTTTAACAAACAGATTTGATTGTGGGATGAAGATGATGACATATTGCGTCAGGTTTTACATACTTTGAATATGTATTTATAGAAAGTATTAAGATGATTCACTTGACAATTTTCTTTTTTAGTATCATAAGAGAATGTAAGGAGAACCATGTTTTGTGTTACGAAGTACTTTGGAAAAAGACTGGTAAGTTTGAGGTAGAGATGGAAATGTACCCATAAAATTGTTAAATCTTGATTTTTTACATCCTAACTGTTTTCTTCACTATTTCTCTCCTCTCAATGCTGTTACTTTAATCTTTTAGCACTCCAGCTGTTAATCATCCATTGTTCGTCTGTAAACCTTTTAACAAATGGTTTCTTCTTTAAAACTGCTTTATTGATTTTAACCAAACTTAGTGCAAATCAACCTTACACAAGCTCTTTTAAAGGCATTATATCAGGAAAAATTACTATAAATATCTAAAAAAAAATCAAATTATTTTTAAAATGAATACAAAGCATCCCATTGTCATTAATAAATCAAATACAAAATATCTGGTATTTTAAACCTGCCAAAACATGACAAAAAAATTATATTTTAATCGAAGTGGTGTCATTAAAATGAAATCCAAATTCTAAAAATAGAATGAAGGCAAATACTGCTTGATGACATTCACCGCATCACTAAGACGCTTTCTAAAATAAAACAAATTCTACTACATGTACAGGTAATCAGTATAATGGATCAAACTGAATTCACAATGAAACCAATCACAAAATACTTAGTAATTTTAAGCGGGAAATCTATTTTGATTTAACCATCTATTATTTTGACATGTTTGAAAGTGTATACTAATGATAATATGAGATCAGTGAGTATGTATAAACAGTCTACATTGGAATAAAATGTTTGCCAATTGAAATTCTTTTAAAGATTCTGATATACTTCCATTAACTTTGTTCCTATGGTGTCCAAGAGAAGTTTTTGAACTGGAGAAATCAGATAGCAGGGTTGTGGCTTTGTATATTGAATAATGTATTGAATGCCTCATTTTTTTTTTTATCTTTACTTTAATATTTGGTCATTTTGTTTTATCAGACCAAATTGGTTAACTAATATAGAAGGTATGTCACAGGTGATAGCTTTAGGACCTTTATGACTCTCTTGTAGGACATTGTGTGTGCACTGTAGCACCTGCAGTTTTCATTGGAACCTCACCAAACTAAGAAGTTATATAATCAGATTATCTCACACAGTTTTTCAACAGGTAAATTCAGGAAGTTAATGTCTTTAGTTGTGGTCCTAGAATAATCAATGGATGCATTATTTGACTTTGTGTACAATCTAGTACCCACAGTTTTCATTGGGTCCTCTTAAAATGTGTACAGTAGTTATATAAATCTTATGTCTCACATATATCATTGAACTGGTGAAAGCACATGATTACTTAGCACCTAAACATGATACTTAATGTTAGAGTTAAGGCCCTTGAATCATACAGAATTTTGTTATTTTACCTTGTGTGCTTGTAAACACAAATATTTATCATTGAATATTCATGAAACTTACATTATATTTATCTAATATCATAAATTGATGGATAATAATATCATTGATAAATGATAATCCGATGACAAATGACCGAGTGCAACCTTTGAATTATTCAAACTGTTTATTTTTGTGCAGTCTCCTATTACCGTAAGCGAGTGATTTAGGGCTATTGTAGCATTCTTGCTTCCTTTTGTCACATGGCTGCTATAGTTTAAATTAACTGTAAATTGTATATGTTTATATCAGCCAAGAATCTGTGGGCCACGACAGATGAACATGAGATGAAGGTAGAGAAAAACCTTTTCACTAATATGTATCCGCTCTGTGTGAAGAAATATGAAGAAGCAAGGAATGCAAAGAAGAAAGTTACAGGTACAGAATTTACATGTACAGATGTGTGTGTTGGGTTGGGGATGAGAGGTTTACATGACTGTACAGATGTGTTTGTTGGGTTGGGGACAAGGGGTTTACATGTACAGATGTGTGTGGTGGGTTTGGGATGAGGAGTTTACATATTCAGATGTGTGTGTTGGGTTGGGGATGAGGGATTAACATGGTCAGATGTGTGTGTTGGGTTGGGGATGAGGAGTTTACATATTCAGATGTGTGTGTTGGGTTAGGGATGAGGAGTTTACATAATAAGATGTGTGTGGTGGGTTGGGGATGAGGAATAACATATTCAGATATGTGTGTTGGGTTGGGGATGAAAGGTTTACATGATGTGTGTGTTGGGTTGGAGATGATAGGGTTACATGCACAGATGTGTCTGAGGGGTTTACATGTATAGATGTGTGTGGTGGGTTGAGGATGAGGGGTTTACATGTACAGATGTGTGTGTTGGGTTTTGGATGAGGGATTTGCATGTACAGATGTGTGTGGTGGGTTGGGGATAAGGGGTTTACATATATAGATGTGTGTGGTGGGTTGGGGATAAGGGGGTTTACATGTACAGAGTTCTGCATTGGGTTGGGGATGAGGGGTTTACATGTACAGATGTGTGTGTTGGGTTTTGGATGAGGGGTTTACATGTACAGATGTGTGTGGTGGGTTGGGGATAAAGGGTTTACATGTATAGATGTGTGCGTTGGCTTGGGGATGAGTGGTTTACATGAACAGATGTGTATGGGTTGGGTTTAGGAAGAGGGGTTTACATATACAGATATGTGTGTTTCGTTGGGGATGAGAGGTTTACATGTATAGTCGTGTGTGTTTCATTGGGGATGAGAGGTTTCAATGTATAGGTGTGTGTGTTTCATTGGGGATGAGAGGTTTACATGTATAGATGTGTGTGTGTGTTAGGTTGGGGATGAAGGGTTTACATGTTTAGATGTGTGTGTGTTGGGTTGGGGATGAAGGGTTTACATGTATAGTTGTGTGTGTTGGGTTGGGGATGAGGGGTTTACATGTATAGATGTGTATGTTGGGTTGGGGATGAGGGGTTTACATGTATAGATGTTTGTGTATTGGATTGGGGATGAGAGGTTTACATGTTTAGATGTGTGTGTGGTGGGTTGGGGATGAGAGGTTTACATGTATAGATGTATGTGGTGGGTTGTGGATAAGGGGTTTACATGTACATATGTGTATGATGGGTTTGGGATGAGTGGTTTACATGTACAGATGTGTGCGGTGGGTTTTGGATGAGGGGTTTACATGTATAGATGTCTGTGGTGAGTTGGGGATGAAAGGTTTACATGTACAGACGTGTGTGGTGGGTTGAGGATGAGGAGTTTACATGTACAGATGTTTTAGTGGTGGGTTTGGGATGAGAGGTTTAAATATACAGATGTGTGTGTGGTGGGTTGGGGATGAGAGGTTTACATGTAAAGATGTAGGTGTGGTGGGGATGAGAGGTTTACATGTATAAATGTGTTTGTGGTGGGTTGGGGATGAGGAGTTTACAATTACAGATGTGTGCGGTAGGTTTGGGATGAGAGGTTTACTTGTATATATGTGTGTGGTGGGTTTGGGATGAGAGGTTTACATGTACAGATGTGTGTGTGTGGTGGGTTGAGGATGAGAGGTTTACCGTATAGATGTGGATGTTGGGTTTGGGGTGAGAGGTTTACATGTATAGATGTGTTTGTGGTGGGTTGGGGATGAGTAGTTTACATATACAGATGTGTGCGGTAGGTTTGGGATGAGAGGTTAACATGTATATATGTGTGTGTTGGGCTTGGATGAGAGGTTTACATGTACAGATATGTGTGTGGTGGGTTGGGGATGAGAGATTTACATGTATAGATGTGGATGTTGGGTTTCGAATGAGAGGTTTACATGTATATATGTATGTGGTGGGGTGGGGATGAGAGGTTTACATGTACAGATGTGTGTGTGTTGGGTTGGGGATGAGAGATTTACATGTATAGATGTGTGTGTGTGCTGGGTTGGGGATGAGAAAATTACATTTAAAGAAGTAGGTGTGGTGGGTTGGGATGAGAGGTTTACATGTATAGATGTAGGTGTTGTGGGTTGGTATGAGAGGTTTACATGTATAGAAGTAGGTGTGGTGGGTTGGGATGAGAGGGTTCCATGTATAGATGTGTGTGTGGTTGGTTGGGGATGAGAGGTTTACATGTATAGATGTAGGTGTGGTGGGTTGGGGATGAAAGGTTTACATGTATAGAAGTAGGTGTGGTGGGTTGGGATTAGAGGTTTACATGTATAGATGTGTGTGTGGTGGGTTGGGGATGAGAGGTTTACATGTATAGATGTAGGTGTGGTGGGTTGGGGATGAGAGGTTTACATGTATAGATGTGTGTGTGGTGGGTTGGGGATGAAAGGTTTACATGTATAGACGTACGTGTGGTGGGGATGAGACGTTTACATGTATAGATGTCTGTGCGGTGGGTTGGGGATGAGGGGTTTACATGTATAGATGTGTATGTTGGGTTGGGGATGAGGGTTTACATATATAGATGTACGTGTGTTGGATTGGGGATGAGAGGTTAACATGTATAGATGTATGTGGTGGGTTGTGGATAAGGGGTTTACATGTACATATGTGTAAGTTGGGTTGGGGATGAGAGGTTTACATGTATAGATGTAGGTGTGGTGGGTTGGGGATAAGAGGTTTACATGTGTAGAAGTAGGTATGATGGGTTGGGTTAAGAGGTTTACATGTTTAGATGTGTGTGTGGTGGGTTGGGGATGAGAGGTTTACATGTATAGATGTATGTGGTGGGTTGTGGATAAAGGGTTTACATGTACATATGTGTAAGTTGGGTTGGGGATGAGAGGTTTACATATATAGATGTAGGTGTGGTGGGTTGGGGATAAGAGGTTTACATGTGTAGAAGTAGGTATGATGGGTTGGGTTGAGAGGTTTATATGTTTAGATGTGTGTGTGGTGGGTTGGGGATGAGAGGTTTACATGTATAGATGTAGGTGTGTTAGGTTGGGGATGAGGGGTTTACATGTATAGATGTGTGTGTAATGGGTTGGGGATGAGTGGTTTACATGTATAGATGTAGGTTTGGTGGGGATGCGAGGTTTACATGTATAGATGTGTGTGCTGTGGGTTGGGGATGAGGGGTTTACATGTACAGATGTGTGTGGTGGGTTTGGGATGAGGGGTTTACATGTATAGATGTGGATGGTGAGTTTGGAATGAGAGGTTTACATGTATATATGTGTGTGGTGGGTTGGGGATGAGAGGTTTACATGTACATATGTGTGTGTGGTGCATTGGGGATGAGAGGTTTACATGTATAAGTGTAGGTGTGGTGGGTTGGGAATGAGAGGTTTACATATATAGATGTGTGTGTAGTGGGTTAGAGATGAGAGGTTTATATGTATAGATCGGTGTGTTGTGGGTTGGGGATGAGAGGTTTACATGTATAGATGTAGGTGTGGTGGGCTAGGGATGAGAGGTTTATATGTACAGATGTGTGTGTGTGGTGGGTTGGGGATGAGGGGTTTACATGTATAGATGAATGTGTGTGGTGGTTTGGAGATGAGAGGTTTACATGTACAGATGTGTATGGTGGATTTGGGAAGAGGGGTTTACATGTACAGATGTGTGCGTTGGGTTTGGGATGAGGGGTTTACATGTACAGATGTAGGTGTGGTGGGTTGGGGATGAGATGTTTACATATACAGATGTAGGTGTGGTGGGTTGGGGATGAGAGGTTTACATATATAGATGAAGTAGTTGTGGGTTGGGGATTAGAGGTGTTTACATGTACAGATGTGAGTGGTACGGTTTAGGATGTGGGGTTTACATGTACAGATGTAAGTGTGGTGGGTATGAGGGGTTTACATGTATAGATGTATGTGTGTGATGGGTTGGGGATGAGGGGTTTACATGTACAGATATGTGGTGGGTTTGGGATGAGAGGTTTACATGTATAAAATGTGTGTGTATGTGTGTGTGTGTGTGTGTGTGTGTGTGTGTGTGTGTGTGTGTGTGTGTGTGTGTGTGTGTGCACGCGCGCGTGCATGCGTGTTTGTGCTTGTATGTGTGCGTGTATGCATGCGCCTGTGTTGGGTTGGGGATGAGATGTTTACATGTATAGATGTAGGTGATGAGGGGTTTACATGAACAGATGTGTGTGTTGGATTGGGGATGAAGGGTTTACATGTATACATGTGTGTATTTGGTTGGGGATGAGGGAGGGGTTTACATTTGCATGTGTGTGGGTGAGGGGTTTACAGGCACATGTATGTGTGGGGATGTATTTGCTGGGTAGGGGATGAAGAGTTTAAAGGCACATGTATGTGTGGGGATGTATTTGCTGGGTAGGGAATGAAGAGTTTAAAGGCACATTTATGTGTGGGGAAGTATTTGCTGGGTAGGGGATGAAGAGTTTAAAGGCACATGTATGTGTGGAGATGTATTTGCTGGGTAAGGGATGAAGGGTTTAAAAGCACATGTTTGTGTGTTTCCTGGGTAGCAGGTGAAAGGTACCTGGTTAAAATCATCTTTAAAAAAAAATAATCCTTTTATTTTCATTCATTCAATAACTACAAGCTAAGCACAAATGTTTCTTTGATTAAATTGCATGTGGTATGATGCCATCATTGTTGTTTTAGAACAAAATAAATGTATATATTTTGGTGAAAAATGTTCAATTCAGCTCTGCAGAATTTTTGATTTATTGTTATTTTTATGTTTTATGTCAACTTTAGCTTATTTTTATAATACTTTATAGGGAAAAAGAGAAAGTTGGATTTTAATAAGGGTCAGACAAAACTGGACGGATTCTTTAAAACAATGAAGAAATCACCCAATGCTGCTGGAACCTCTAATGAACAAAAATAAGGCTCTGAACAAAACATAAAAATTTTACGAAGATTTTTCTAGAGTGTCAATACTAACAAGGAACCTCTGACGAGTGATGGATCACACAGCAGAAGTTACTGCTGACAATGTGGATGTTGCTGACAACCTGCATGGAGATCATTTGGAAAAAGTCAAACAGAAAATGGGAACAAAGGACCAAAGAAAACTGCAAAAGACCAATTCATTTAGTCATTAATAAAAAAGAATTTCAATTGTGCCATCCATTCCGTGGAATATGCCATGGTTAGATTATTTTTATATATATATTTATTTACACCTGTTATTAAGTTATGCAATGAGATTAATATTTTCTACAACTAAATATTAAAACATTTTTTTAAAAAAAAGAGAGATATTGTACTGCTGGATATATACTATATATACCGGTGTCAGTTAAGCTTTTTTGGTTCAAGTTTTTAGACATGTTCGTATCTCAATAGTCACTGCCCATACATGGATGAAACATCAAGTGAGTGTTCACTACAATAATGGCACCCAAAAGGCTAAGTAGGGCAACTCCAATTTGATTTTAGGCAGAATTATAGTCCCTTTTATCTTTAGAAAATATAGTTTAAAGTTTTTAGTTTACTCTGTCTAAGTGCAGAGACACCTCAACCTCCACCTATCATTTTTTGGTTGAAAACGGGTTTAGGGACTATAGGATTGCTCAATTTTGTAAGTCCGTCCACACTTTCATGTCGTCTGCTCTGTAACTTCCGCATGCATGGACCAATTTTCAAACAACTTTATAGAAGTGTTTAGCGTAACATGTGTGGCATGCAACAACTTAATGGCTGCCATAAAGGTCAACATCACATACAGAACTTTGGTGTATTATGGAGGCTGTGTATTTCCATATACCGGGACTTGGTTGTTTCCGGACCTCAACTTCCAAATGCAATTTATCCTTGGATCAGGACCAAACAAAAGTCAAATACCCATATAAAATCTGAGATATAGAGAATACCATGTTAGTGTCTGATATAATCTACTTTATCAGGTGATGCTTAGAAAAAAAAAAAGACGAGGCTCTGCCGAGTCCTTTTTTTTTTTTCGTGTCGAGCCTGATAAATTTGATAATATTAGACATTTACATGGTATTATATTTATCATGTCAATATGTCTAGTTTGTTTTTTATTCATTTTAAGTAGGGTTAAAAGTGGTCTCATCCAGGTCAAAATGTATAAAATATACATAATGACTTCATGTGCCAGATAAACTTGCATTGATGTGATAAACATGTTTATCAGACAGGCAGTTTATCAACAGAAATGAATGCATTGACATGATAAAATTGATTAACATACCTAATTTGATAATTCATGTTGGGATAATATAACTTAATTGATTGGGTGTTGGGGTAAGACAGGGTGGGCTGTCGTACGACGCAACTGTGATATGATAATTCACTGTCGTTATGCCTACAGCACCAAGCTTACTGGGCAGATTGTTGTGATCCGACACTATATAATAAATAGTTAACTTTATATTATTATGATTGTTTATATTTGTTGATATCTTCTAGTCTCTTTATGCAGGTCTCAATAGTTATTCATTCTTTGTTTATTCTAATATGTGCTCAAATTGTGATAAAGAATTTTAATTTGTTGTCTTTATTATCTGTTAATATTATTACAGAAGTTAATGATAATTGTTTTATACAATATAATTAATGATGCAAATGTGGGTGCGTCTTGTTACATTGCATTTTATGTTTAATGTTTAAAACATTCGTATTCGTATATATTCATGTGACCTTTGATTTTGTCTCTTTGTATGCATGTAGTAGATACTGTTGTTTTTTTTAAATTTTGTAAATGTTTTAAGATCTTTTTATCAGCCTTTTAATGATTTTATACTGATATTCATTTTTAAAAATATATTTTTAATTAACATGCAGTTAATAATAATGATGTGCGTGAACCAATCAATGTACTTCATCTTCAGTGGCCAAATGTCTGAAATGGCGACTCAATATTGTGTTACTTTTCTGTTAAAGGGAATTTATCAGGATTTTTCAAAATTTTAAAGTTGGCTATGAACATTTTTTCCCCCAATATCTCATGCCTATATATACTCACTGACCCGGTATTGCCAAAAAGATATCTATTTAAATATTCCAAAATAATACATTGAAAAGGGATTTCCTAACTTGGGCTACACGCCTAGGTTAGCCTAAAACAGATTTTCCACTTGAAACATATTTCGAGCTGTATTAAATGAGACATATGATTTTAATTTGATCCATTATACTGGTTTACATGTAATACTTAGAAAGAGCCTGAATGACGATGTGAAGGTCGTCGAGCAGTGATGTCTATTTTTAGAATAGGCGTTTCATTTCAAGTTTACCACTCCGATTTAAATATTGATTTTGTCACATTTTGGTAGATTTGACATACCATGCCATTCCGATTTTATTTATTAATAATAACGAGATGTATTTCAACCATTTTAAAAATAATTTTTATAGTGCTTTTTCCTGATATACTTCCTTTAAGATCATGTTTTCTTTCTGTTTAATATATATAATTGCTATTATTGGATTTAGTTAAATATCATATTTTGATTTTAAAACAATTATAAAATGAAGTTTGATACAGCGAAGTTCATGACCTTTATTTTCATTGTTATAAATTCCAATCCCTCGTTGTTGTGGTTATCAAAACTAGTGAGGTGCCTGGGTACCAAATGAGTGAATAGGACCACTGCTGCTGATACATGTAGTAAAGTGCGACAGATAAAGAGTATTAGATAGATTTTGTGGCAACTCTGCAGTCCTGTAAGTATCAAGGTTTCCAGCAATCTTTATTGATTGATTGATTAAATATTTAGCAACATTTTATGCCATTGAGGGCTAACAGATGAACTACTGTTTCCTGGAAAGGTTAACCAGTACTCCAGCACACCACACGGGCTGGTAATAACTTCAGTGAAAAGTCGTCCTTGTGATGTTGGAGTTGGAGATGAATAAGAGATAGTCAACAATCTGAGAAGGTTTTTCTATATTTTTATGTAACAAAATGGTTTCAATTTACAATCTTAACACTGTAATAATTCATGGGAAAGATTTACATCAGACTTTTGATACAGCAACAGTAAAATAATACATAATAGTAGTGCATACCAAGTCTGTACACTATAACCCACACTGTACAAAAACACTGTACATTACAAACATCAGTACATAAACTTTAATTGGCAATTAACATGATTAATAATTAATTATATACATTTACTCCAACTCGATAAATCTAAATTCAAATATACAGATAACAATCATTCATCAACAAATTATTAACCAAACTTGTTCAGTAAATACAAAAAAAGTATTTCAATGAAAAGTAATCAATAAATATCAAATATGCTCAACAATCCATGTTTTTATCAATTTTTATTGATAAATACATATGGCTCTGTTATTCTGTTGGACACGATTTCAGCATTAGTTTTGTATATTAAAGAGCATAAAAAAAATATTGCTATCGCAAATAAATGTAAGTGCTTGGTAAGTTGTTTTATTGGAGTTGATGTCTCGAAGTATGCAAGTTTTAATGACTTGGATAAGTACAGTCAGGCGGTCAGTCTCATCTTACCACTGCAACCAGGGTTCAAATCCATCTTGGCATTACTAGCGAGAGGTATCGGAGTTGTGAAAGGTGAGTAATATTGTAAAATTGGCATATGGAGGCTGGTTTGTATGTAAATATATACTCAAAACAGTTCAGATAGTTGCAGCTTCTTATTTTGCACAATAAATTTGTAATATTATGAATGAATAAGGTTTTACGGCGTACAAACACATAGTTTATTCGACGCCATCAGGAAGGAATATTCCAGGTTGTAATATTAAGATTATTTTAAAAATTGACCACCACTATAATACTACAAACAAACATTTAGTACAGTCACTGGACAGTCAGAACATCTTCATTACATATTAAGCACCAGGGACCTGATTTCACTAAACATCTCAAGCTGACATTTTCCTCAACTCAAGAATTTTTTTTTTCTACTTGAACTCGTAACCTATAAAATGACGACACATAATTGAAATCAGACCAAATCTTTACTCACTGGTAAAGGATAACATGCAAAATGAGGTTACAGCATTTAACAAAAAAAAAGAGTTGTCAGAAGACCAACAAAGCTCACCTCTGGGTGTCTAAATCCAAAAAGGGCCATAACTGCCAAAATGCAATCCAGAGTTATGGTTCTTGTCTCTGTGTGTTCCATTGATGATGGTGAACACACATGCAAAGTTTCATTCACATCCAATGAGTGGTTGCATAGATATCTTAAACTTGAACGCAAAAGTTTAACCTGGGTGTCTACAGCGCCGCCGGGGTCATGACAATTGCTCTCCTTTGACTTCGTCAAACAAACAGTTCTTACCACATGCATTACATGGACAATAAAAGTATATTCTAGCACCTGACCAGCGATGAAGTAGCATTTGGCCAGCAATAAAAGAGTATAACCCTTTTGGGGCCTCTCCTGATGGAAATGCATTCTTTACTGAACTTAACGTAATTTATTATACCAGACAGTACTTTATATCTCCAATCGAACATTTTTTTCACAAATAGACAAGGAAATGAGAAATTTTTGTTTCTAGTCTTGTGGAAAAATAACTGGAATCACTTTATATTAACAATCTGAATCTCCTTGACCCAACAATGCTTCTGTGAAAATTTGGGCAAAATCAATTTAAAAGTATTTTATCTCTATTATAATCACACATCCCCGAATTGATCTATAACGTTGGATCATTAACCCCAGGGACGCAAATATGTATGAATATAATGTAACTTTTTTTAGTGATTATTTTTAATTAAATATTTTCCAAATCTGTACGGGGGCGGTTCATGAAATAAAGTTTATTACTTTTTTGGTAAAAATCTTGAATTTTAGATATATAAAAAAACAAAACATTTTGTGTGTATAATCTCACATGTGATATTTGAGATTAACTGAGCAAGTAGTTTCAAAGAAAATGCTAGAAAAGAGAGACAATGGACAACACATCATTGCATAAGCACTTATGGTCTTTGGCCAGTAGAGCTAAAAATTAAACTGCTTTCTCTGATTTGTGATATACATGGTATTTATGTTTAAATATGTTGACCTTCTTTTTAAACTGGACACTGAAGTATTTGCTTAAAATAATTAAAAGGGAGATAATGCATTTCCGGTTCCATTTAAAAAACTCGCTTGTGAAATATACACGTTTATAAAATTATTTGTATATATATATACAATTTTATACATGTATATATATATATATATATATTTAATCAAACAATATTCATACTGACCCACATTTGTCACACAATTTTCAATTACTTATCAAACTAAAGTTTATTAGAAACACGCAGCCTTCATGTCTTTAAATTTACATATAAGGGTGTTCAAACACGTGTACGCTAATTCTAAAATTAAGTGTAAATTATTAAATGTAATTGTAATTATAAAAGTAAACTGTTAAAAAATGAAATGAATATATAATATGTTGTCATAATAATACAATATTAAGATGAAAAGTAACGTACATCTGTATTAATTACAAACACTAATTAACGGTATTAATCATATGTGAAGCAGTTGACTGTGACGATTGCCAACAATCAAAGATAAACAATTTTATAAATTTTGTTCTGCATGATAAAAGATTTGTGGGGTATTTATTCTACTAAATATAATTATGCGGTGCTTGTGTGAAACCGCAGAAACAAATATTTTACCCGCAGAAATAACTTGCTATATAAGTCACACAGAAATTAGCACTTTTAGACCAAAATATAAATAAGGCACTTACTAAGTAACAATAACTAGACTTACCGCTAAAGGTGATTAATACCTCCTCCCCACTCCCCTCTCCCCATATTAATTAAGTCTGCATCACAAAATTTGTGTAGTGCACATCTACAACTGATGTTAATCATATGTATGCAAGGTTTCTTCAAGAGACCCACTTGAAACCTACTGGAAGTAATGCTTCAAAAATTGCTGACAGACACTGGGACACCTATCTATATGTCTCCTCGGAAACTTTGTGTGTGTGTGTGTGTGTGTGTGTGTGGAGGGGGGGGGGGATAAATATATAAACAGCATCACAGAATACAGGTTGTTGTTCTGGCTGCAGACAAGGACACGGGGACGAAGACATCATCACTATTTGTGTGTTGGGGGGGGGGGGGGGGGGGGGGGATAGGGGAAATAAATATATAAACAGCATCACAGAATACAGGTTGTTCTGGCTTTTGACAAGGACACGGGGATGAAGACATAATCACTATTTGTGTGTGTGGGGGGAGAGGGGAAATAAATATATAAACAGCATCACAGCATACAGGTTGTTGTTATGGCTGCAGACAAAAACACGGGGACGAAGACATCATCACTATATGTGTGTGTGTGTTGGGAGAGAGGGAAAAAATATATAAACATATAATCTTTGTGTGTTTCATGGCATTATTATTCGTTATGACTGTGGAGTTAGATTCACGGAGTTATTTCAAATATGCAATGTCATGAGCGACATGTCAGCCATTTGTTTGGCGAGTTATTTGAACATGTATGGTATATATTAGTAATAAGCTGTAAATACAACTATAATGCGCATACAAAACATCCAGGTTTGAACAATGTGAAAATGGAGGAGTGTCGTTTATAAGTGTTTATGTACATGCTTACAAAAACCTATATATAATACATATTAAATGAAGAGGAGGGCAGGTGTGTTGGATATCGGGTAACAAATAGAAACACCAAATAGAGACAAGGCAGAAACAAGCAAAGATCGAGACCCAAGTAAGAAATGGATAGTATACGGTCACAAACGATCATTTTGGTACAAACCTAAATTAAATGTCAATAAATAAATTGGGGGCTTTGGATATGTCAGTCACAAAGTTGAAATGGGGCAGAGTATTTGATTTAATACAAAACAAATTTAAAAAAAGAAGAAAAAAATGGGCAGCAGGGTGGGGGTCTTGGTTTGGCTCGGGCAGGAAAGTCCATTAAATAGGTCAAGGTGTTTTTATATATTTTATTCTTTTTTTATTTTATGGTGATCAGCTTACAGAATTAATAGTTTTACTGAAATATAAAACTGATCTAAAAGAAAAGAAAAATCAAATCCGAGCTTAACAAAAAACTTTAACCTAAGGTTTTAAAGCCCAAAGTATGGAAATTTATGTAAGTTAGCTATATACATTGCTTCTACAACATAATATAAATGTGTTTATAAAGTTTAGTCTCCAAAACATGAGTAGATTATTCAGAAACAAAGAAAAAGCTGAGCTAAACATAAAACTTGAACCAAACCTGAGCTAGACAAAAAACTTTAACTTAAGGTTTTAGAGCCCAAAGTATGGAAATTTAGGTAAGTTAGCTATAGACATTGTTTGTATAACATGATATGAATGTGTTTATGAAGTTAAGTCAAAGTAACATGACTTGTTTATTCAGAAACAGAGAAAATGCTAAGCTAAACATAAAACTTTAACCAGCGGATGACGACGATGCCAGGGTCATGACAATAGCTCTTCATTTTAAATCAAAAGATGAGCTAAAAATATGTGGGGTGTGGGTGAGGTGGGGATGTGGGAGTGGTGGGCATGTTTAAACAATGATAAAAGGTATTTCCCCATCTTCTGTTATCAAGCTGGATAAATTGAAACAGTTTATATAAATAAATTGCAATAATGGGCTCCACATAGCTAAACTATTGAACCCAGAAGCTGTAATGTAAGTCTATGATAAAATTAACATTAAAATAAACCACAAAGAGCCAAATTTGGTTGGAAATTAATGTAAGATATTACAAAACTGGAAGTACTGTACATTAATTTTATAACACAGATTTAACTTTTTTAAGCTGATATTTGGCCTTGAGCTTGTATACAGCTTATAATTGTAAAATGCCTCAAAGTATAAACACACATTATTGTGCCAAGTTTCATTCACATTTTAGTAACAGTAAGCATGCAATTAATCACAATTTACACCAAAACTTTAAAGGCAAATATGACCTTTGAACCCTGCAATATGTCCTTGACTTTGAAGTTAGGAGTCTGATATGTTGCATACTGTATCGATTTTATTGGCATGTACACTTGTGCCAAGTTTCATCTACATAACTGAGAGCAATGCACACTTATGAACAACTAACACCAAAACTTTAATAGTTGAATTAAAATCGAGAGACACTGATGATTGCGCATTTCACATTCAAAACAATGCAAGTAAGAGTTTAGACATATTTTACAAGCAATATATACAACAGTGAACCGGTTCAAATAAAATGTGCATTCAACATGGATGAATATGATTTGTAACACTTGAGTTATGCAAGAACCAATCATTTATAAGTTATGTAGCACTTTATGATAAAACTAGTCACTCACACCACTCACAACAACGTTATTAGAACAGTTACTGTTCATTCACACCATAATTTCATCATCAGATTCATCCCCGACCTTCATAACTGAGAAGCTAGAGTTGTCATATGACGATATTCTCTCCCACTCTGATGACCTCTGCACTACAGCTAAAGGTCGTGATTGTGGCGAGGATCCGAGCCCTGTACTAGGTGACCATGAAGAACTATCCAGAACTCCATTGTCCGACCTTGGTGAAGATCCTGGTGTGATATTTTGGGTTGAAGTCTGCAAAGTAGTGTCAGAATATTGACGTAAAAGTGGACCTTTTTCTTTTGGTTTCAAGTATGCATCAGAAACCTGGGCAACATATCGGCCTGCTTTTGTTCTGATTACTTGATCACCAGCACCAAGTTGTGATTTTGAAATTTTTGATTTAGTAAGTCCAGAAGTGTGAATTTTTGGTTTTAACCTTTCTCTAGAATTTGACCTTGACCCTGGTGAAAAGGGCAAAGGCTGGGTCAAGGTCAATGTTTTTCTTGTCTCTTCTGTTTGTAGTTTTCTACTCAGAGTACTGGAGTGAGCATGCAATGGCCCTGTATGACTAACAAAATACTCCTGTGGTTTCCTTTCAAAATGGCTTGATGATGATGTAACTGTCTCAACAATATCAATATACTCCATCCTGTTCCTTTTATCACCACTTATAGTTGTCTGCACATCACCTTCGTGTCCACTTCCAACTGCTCCTGAAGAGTTCTCCATTGCAACTGTGGCACTACTATGTCCATCCCTGTTGTCATGGTGATCCTGCATGTCACTGTTATCACTGGTTAATTCTGATTGGCACAATTTCACTTCATCCTCACTGTCTGTACTATATTGTTTGAACTGTGAGGGTGGTCTCTTACTACGTACATTTGCCCGATACTTTGTCAGGTGGGAAAGTTGGCTAGGCGGTTTTGCTGAAGAATAGGATAAAAGTGCAAAAATTAACACATCATTTTTTTTCTCAACAATTTGCAAATAATGGTACAATTTACATGGCAAGTATATTTAATTAATTGGTATTGCTTTATATACAAATAATAAATGCAGTCTTGTTTTCTACTTTGGAACGAAAATAAAAATAATAGTCTCCTGATTTGTTTCGGTTTGTGGTTTAATTATATAAAGTTCTTCATTTTAAATAGCATGTGAGGACTGATAATTGAAACTTGAAGCAAACAAAAAAAACAAGATCAATTATCCATTGTTAAATGTATTATGAAGATAAAAAATATTTCTCGTTAACACCTGAAACATAATTAACATAAAGCTGAAGCATAAAAGATACATTTCCCAAATAATAAAGCAAACAAGGCATGTCATAACTGAATGGTTATTGACAAGAGCTGTTATGTGTGGCGTCACTTTATACTTAGTATTGGTTCTACCCAGGAAGACTTCTGGCAAGATATGTCTAAGTTGTAAGAAATTGTTTCATTCACAATCAATGTAAAATAAATCAGATTAAAAAAACACAAGAACTGTTTCATTCAAAACTCTTTAAAACAAGAACTGTATTTACATTCAGAGAAAATGCAAATATATATACAGTCAAACCTGTGTAAACGGTCACCTTAATTAAGTAGTCACCTGTCATAAGCAACCATATTTTCTATTTACCATTTCTATGCTTTCAGAGTAAATTAACCTGTATTAAGCAACAACCTGTCTTAAAAGGCAACTTTTGTCCATTCCCTTGACTGGCTGCTTAAGACAGGTTTGACTGTATATCTATAATGGTCATGTTTTAGAGACTTTGTAGAACTGTAGATGTATTTACTGCAATGCACGTATCACAGTAAGATATCAGATTGGCATATAATTATGCATGTCCATTAACTAACATATCTTATACTTTCAGTTTAATTCTTTACATAACAATACATCTATAAAAAAAAAGGGAATGCGACTGGTAAAACATGTGCATTAGATTATAGCAGTTCAACTACTATACAGCTGAAGTAAATTTGGAGCATGGTGAAATGAAGCTGTCTGTTAGAGCATAACAAAATGGTTGCCTACAAATCTACATGTTAATCAGTGATCTACCAGTGTATTACAACACTGAAAGCTATCTAAATATTATGTTAATTAATCCAAATAAAGTATGGAAGCTACCGAATACAGCTTAATTCATTATGATAATAATATATTATCCATCGTAGGGATGTAAATGAACTATGAAATTTAGATAACACTTTATTTCCAATATTTCGACACAATGGGTCTTAATCAAGGATGAAATACATAAGTAACTACAACTTATCCATTAGACTGATTGATTGATCGATTGATTGATTGATTGAATACTTAGCGTCATTTTTTTGCCACCTGTACTCGAGCACACCCCCATCTCCACAAATAACGGATAACTTTCCCACTTGAATCAGCGGTGAGAGAAGAACGATAATGAGACACAATGTATATCAACTATCATGGAGATTGTGGCTGGGTGAGGATTTGAACTCACGATCCCTGGATTGATAGTCAGACGTGTAACCAACTGAGCTAATCGGGCCCGGCTGAACAGTTCAAATAATCCTACATCTTATAATTTTAATCAATAAGACGTAATTGCTTACTGTATTTCATCCTCGATAACGACCCATTGGGTTGAAATATTGGAATCAGAGTGTAAACAAATTCATAATTCTTTATACTTTTGAACATCAAATTGAAATTATAATATCAAATGTTATCATTGTTTACTGGACATAAAGTCTTATAAACTTGTACATAACCAAAAGGCGTATGTGTTTTCCTAACATCCCTTTTAAATAAAAAAACACTAAATTCACTTACACGTAGTTATAAAAAAAGAAACTCAAATGAAAAGAATATAAGCTACAACATAGGAAATTCACTTTCAACATCATTTGTCTGTGTAGATTGCATAGTCTGTCTAAAAAAAGCATGACTGTGATGAATGGATGAAAGACATGCACTCACATTTCCTCCGTGCTCAAGGTATTTTGTTCTAAACAGGTAACCAGGAGTTTGATACCCTGTTATAAATCTTACAGAACTATCAATATTTTTGATAACATATTCTTCCTAATCAAAATTCAATGAAAGCATTTTCCCCAAATTTATCATTCTTTTATTCCATCACTTTTCAGAACCCCACAAAAATTTATCAAAAGTTGAACAGACATGGATTTATTTGTCTTTTTTTATGAAACATTTTGCCAGTCATGCAAAGCTTTACCACAGCATAGTCTGCAGAAATAGTCAAAGATTATTAGGGGAAAAATATGACAGAATATTTTTATTGTCATCTCTTGAAATTTTTGTATGTATAATTTAAAGATGAAAAGTGACCATGGGGACATATTTCTGTTATCAATGCATAACTTAAACATGATTTAATATGCAAGTCGTATAGAGCAATCTTAACTTTGGATATGTGACAGTACAAGGTATATATAAGCTTTTTTCAAGGAAGATTTGAACTCTGGTATCTATACACCATTACCTATAGAAAGTATCTATCATACACCCGTCAATCAGTTTAACAACTCAAATGCTTAATTTCTAAAATAGACTCTTCCACCTATGTTTTCAGACAATTAAAAAACCCAAAAACAATGCAGACTTCACTTAGATTGCAATGTACTTAGAGGGCCTGGCTGTGTCTACATTGTTGTCATATCATTGTATCAGTGACATGCTAAGAGATAATTACAAATACAATATTTATTTTTCAGTCTGATGAAATAATTTTGAAAAGAGAATTTCCTATGGAGTAAAATCATAATTATACAACATTACTAATAGACTATATAGGACAGTAAGCTCCTCTATCTACGACATGTTATTACAATAGATATATTGCATGTCCATTTCTCACCATTTAACATGATCCACGCTGTTTCAACGACCCTTTAAATGAAACAAACATGCTCGACATAAATTCATTAAGATTACTGACACAACTGCTACATGTATATTGAAGCTACAAAATGGTCGCAAATTGGTCATTTAGCCACGGACAACTGCTGACTGCTACAGAATTGTTCATGGTTAGCCAAACATGAGAGACTGGTACCTAACCGGTGTTAAGGTTATCTATACTAAGTAGTCACCTGTTGTGTAGTCTTATTTCATACTACGAACATGTTCATAGTTTCTGAGCAACCAATCTGTTTTAAAACTAGGCTTCAGGTTGATTCATTTGGGCAAGTTTCAGTGAATTGCAACTGATAGTTCAGGAGAAACAGCATGTGAGCAAGATTCTTCATTCCAACATTTCAAAAAATGCTTAACTCTGCTGAACTCTGATCAATCAGAAACCAAGAAGGGATATATACAACTTGATTCCAAACCAGTCTATCCAAGAACCTGGTAACTCCCGAATCAGGTCTATTAACCACGAATGAAAAGACAGGGAATACTATGCCTGTCCCACAATTCATAGCAGTTGAACGCTTACTAAACTGTGATGTCATCAAACTTTCAGTTGAAACAACTGACCAATCAACGTGCTCAAAAGTGGCTTTCCCATCATTGCTATTTAACGGACCCAATCAGGGGAGCTGGGTCCGTTCTACAGACTAATTTTACACTGATCCTTCCCACCAAGTTTCATTGAAATGGGAGTGTTGAGAAAAAACACTCGACTAGATTTTTTATTAATAATATGCAAAGGGCCATTACTCAGTCCAAAGTCACTGAACCAAAAACAAGAGGTGTCGGAGGGACAGCGTGCTTGACTATTTAGATGCTGTTCGAAAACAACAGCTTTTTCAGGAAATAAGTTCCAAATGGAAGAAAATTAAAACTCAGGGATGTTAAAATTAAGCTATAATTATTGCTTGTCTGTTAAAAATGAATTAGCAAAATAATTCACCAACACTTTTCATTATCAACAGTTATGCTTTTTTTGAAAACAACAAGTGAATGGACAGCTTGTATTGCCTTAATAATATTTAATTCAGAATTTGTCATTTGTCTTTCAAACTTTAAAATTGCTATATTAAATCATTAACCATTGCTGACAAATAACTCCAACAAGTGTGCCAATACCCAACTTACCGCACATCATGTACGTACAATAACCCTAAATATTTCAATTGCATGACTAGAATAATATAAGTTGGTCAAGCAATACTAATATACAAATTAAACATTACCTGAAATAATTCCAGCAAGAATTTAAAATATAATTTAAACTATAGTTGAGATGATCTTCTGTTTCAAGATAGTTTATCAATGTTTTATATATGCGATACAATCATATGGTTATATACCAGTTCTTATAAATGGATCTATAGTTTTGTACCTACACATACAGTTTATCAATGCTGGATATCCTTCTACATTCTAAGTTGTTCAGTTTTATACACATATATATATATATATATAATTATATATACAATATAGGGCACAAACTTTACATCCGAGGGCAATATTTCGGTACCAGTTCATGAAAATGGATCTATAGTTGAAATAATTTTGTACCAGCATGCACAGTTTATCACAGCTGGATACCCTTTCATGAAAATGACAAAAAAAACAAAAACGGTTGCATAGATATTTTACCTGATAAAAAAATTTCACCTAAAAAACCAACATCGATGCCAACGCTGACGCCCGGGCGAGTACAATAGCCCACCTATTCTATGAATAGTCAAGCTAAAAATGGATATGCGTGACTAGAGTAGGAGTAGGAATTGTAATTCTGAGAGTATTGCGGGAATGTTTGATTGATTCGGTAAATCAGTGAGAAAGGAGGAACCTCTTGCAAACAACCATGGTTTTGACAATGTCCTGAGAGCTGCAATCTTAATCATGTCATGTTTTGATTTACACAGTGTGACATATGACCTTTACAATGTGCATATACCTTTATATTAACATTCCCACTGCAATCAGCCCAAAAAGGACTGGTTTGAGTTTCATTGGTTGCACGATTTTGTTTTGCTGGTGAGATGTCAGGTTGCCGTTAGTTTCACGCGACATTTGCCTTTAGTTGGCCTGCAAATGCGTGCACTTATTCATTATGTTGACAACGAAGCTGTTACATTCATGACAATGGCTTTGCAGTTTAATGTGTATAATTTTCTTTTTAAATATCAAAGTGGCAAAAATAACGCAATAGCGTTATCTAAAATAGCTGGAGAATATAATGTAAATATAAGGATTAAAAGCCAAATTTTGAGTTTCATGAACATTAAACTGGCCTATGTTTTTATCACCTGATGAAAACTCAAAATTCGGCTTTTAATCCTTAAATAAATTATAAACAGTATAGAAAATATATTTTTCAATTTTTTGTTTGTTATGAAATAATCATATCACTCATCAGTTCTGTAAACGAAATATACATTTATTTTTATTAAACTTCACAATAAACGCCTATTCAGTTTTTTAAAAACTCATGCTTAATTGGTTAGAAAGTTGTTAAATTATGACATTGAAATCAGAAAGGTTTATATGTTTTAATGGACAGTTCTGACAGTGTTAGTTTTTGGAGAGAGGAATAATTAGTATACATCTTTTAGAACAATAGATAAGTACTGCTAGTTTACAGAATATTAGGTCATATCAAAAGGTCAATATAAAGGACATTCTAAGGTCAAACATGTTGAGCAGAATTGTTTTAATTGGGTCAGTGCAAGTTTACATGTTCCAGAACCAACACAAACATAGAAAATGGAACTTGTATACATGTAACAATTGGATAAAGATATAAAGATATATCATACATGTACAGACAGATTGTTTTTGGGTTAATGACACACATTTTCACCATAATGTTTATACTGAAGTTTGTGTGCCATCCTTTAACCAGAAAGAAGTTCAAGGCCATATCAATATAGAATTGGGGCAGTCAATATATGGTCAAGTCTCCATTAGTCATTACAGAACTTTTGCACTCAACTCTTAATTTGTAATCAATTACTGGATACGTAGTGAAACTGTGATAACTCAAGCATCAAAAACTCAACTCTTAATTTGTAATCAGTTGAAGGATATGTATTGAATCTGTAATAACTCTAGAATCAAAAACTCAACTCTTATTATGTAATCGGTTACAGAATATGTAGTGAAACTGTGATAACTCGAACATCAAAAACACAACTCGAGACTACGGTATGGCCCCAAACACAACAGCTTGAAAAAATTAAAAGCAATATACATGGGTATAGCTTGAAAAGCTTGTGAATAGAGGCCAACTATTTAATATAAAATATACAATTTTGCCTATGAATGCCAAGCTGTATACGCCACCTCTGCAACGTAGCAAAACTGATTAACACAAACTGAGTAAAAATACAAACATCCCGCTTAAAATGTGCTGATTTTTGATTGGCCACATAGTCCACACTGATTCAATATATGTATATCAATATATGTATATCAATGTTGTTTCACAATGAATAAAAGGGGATCTAAGAACATTTTATCAGCAAAGCATATTAATTAAGAAGCAGCTTTAATTAAAACGAAATTCAAATTTCGCAAATAGCTTAAGCAGTTTGCAGATTGCAATGCTTTGCTGGATGAAATTTTTTAAAGTAGTGAAATCATAATTAAATAAGTGACAATTCCATCAACATTATTATAGCTCTAAATATCATCCCCATGTCTTTATTTTTAACTATCATTAATTGTGATGTACTTAAAAAAGTGACGGTAAAATTGTTTCCACTAATAGTAAAGAACAGGGGTTTAACGCCATTCCCATGACCTTAGCAGTGAGTGGTCAGGGAGCACAGGACTCAGATGGATGGCCATACTGGTACACTCTACCAACTGACCTGTAACTCCACACTAAATAATATAAGTAATTTCTAAAAAAAAATTTTTGAATGGGGTTTAACGTCATTTTCAACACATTTCAGGTTATATATGGCATATCAAGTTTTATTAGTGGAGGAAGACCTCAGACTGAGTAGAACCACCGTCCTTCCGCAAGTAATTGGCAAACTTTTACACATAAAGTTTTTGGAGTAAGCGGAACTCAAACCAACAACCCTAGCGGTGACAGGTAAGTGATCTTGAGATGGTACGTCAGACCACTCAGCCACAGAGGACCCTAAATAATAGTAAAGAACAGCGCTACTAGTTCACTGTGACGATTGGTCACAGGCTGTGTATCTGGCTGTATACAACCAAACACAGTTCAAAATTTTCTGTGCTTTGTTTAATTTTTACATCATTATTATTTTTATAGTTTTCAAAGCCTTTCAACACCTGACATGTTATATACATGTAATATGGTATTCAGTTCTGATCTGATCCATATACAGGAATACCTACATCCCTCCAAAAGTCACTGATAAACTTTCTCACATACAGCGTACAGATTGAGCTGGGCTTCAACCTATAACCTCTGCAGTGAGACATGCATATTTAAGAGATGGTGCCTTATACCACTTGGTCATGGATGACCTATTTTATCATTTACAACTGATTGATTGATTGAATATTTAGCATAATTTTAAGCCATCGAGGGCTAACACAATCAGTTAACCTAACCACTCTTTCCTAGGATCCTGAAAGGTTAACCAGCACTTGAGCACACCCCATCTTCGTAAGTAACTGATAACTTCCCCACTTGAATCAGCGGTGAGAGACGAATGATAATGAGATACGACGTTGTATATCAATCATCATGGAGACTGTTGCTGGGAGTGGATTCGAACTCGTGACCCCTGGATTGATAGTCAGACGCTTTACTGACACCTAATCGGGCCTGGCTTGATCATTAGCAAGAAAAAAAAATCCGATTATGTTTAGTTTATTGTATGCTGACTTTCAACTAAAATACTAAACATTGTGCTATATATCTGTTCTGCTGATGGTGCTGTAGTTATGTAAATGTGACTGTTAACTCATACACCCACTACTCTTGCCATAGTGTCACATGTACGTGCAGGTGGTTGTGAAATAAAAACCCTCTCAAATTGTTACAAAACCCACACTGTGTTCTTATAGATGATTCACTGCGTGAAAACAGAAATAATAAAGGTCACAAAATTTTGATGCAATGACATCTTTTTAAAAAATAAGAAATTTTGTCATCCACAGTTAAAAAATAATTTGAACACTTTCAACAGCAATAAAAGTGTGTTACTCTGTCGGAGAGACTTATTGTCACTGTCAATTCATAAAGAAACAATTGTCAGTTCATATCAATATTTCCGTATGTCCCTTTAAATTTATATCAATATTTCCGTATGTCCCTTTCAATCTATATCAATATATCTGTTTTTCCCTTTAAATCTATATCAATATTTCAGTATGTCCCTTTAAATCTATATCAATTTTTCTAAATGTCCCTTTAAACACAACAAACTCAATAATAAGAGATGGCACAGACTTTTGTTATTACAGCCAAAGATGTTACTTCCACATTAGTTTTCAACAGGATGACAGAATTTCTTTAAGAACAGAAGACATATTTCAAACATGACCACATTCTAAATAAAGATATGAAAAGCTGGAACTAAGTGAACACTCTAAACCTGCAGTAATCACTCATCAATAACATGTGCACAACTTTGACAAGTTAACACAAAGATCTAAACAATATGGACATTGGCATGACTGCACGTTATTCACAACATAATTTTTTTCTACACTGTGTGTAAATGATGAAAAGTAACCTCAAAGAGGTAAAATGAAAAGTAACCTTAAAGAGGTAAAAACTGAGGTTTACATGAGTACTTTAACTGGATTTTTTACATATGTTCAAAGATTTTTTTGGTAAAGATTTTGTCACACTATTAAAAGAATTTTACTTATAAGGAGAAAAACGGTTCAATTTGCTGGCATTTGTTAAATGCTGCATGACCATTTTGAAATAATTTCAGCAAAACTGTTCCAGTCCACATCTTTGATGGTGATTACTGTGTATTGAGTAAATAGAGACAGAAGCACTCCAATCTATATTTAGCCTTACCCATAATTCAACGTTTAGTACTTCCTACAATGAGGTTAACACACAGGTCAGGTCTAATATATATTATAAACTACCAGCACATAGTTTTGTATATGAAGCTATGACTCCATACGCACATATTGTGTTGAGCATTAATCAACTTTAACGAATTCATACAACTTAACTAAATTAACTAAATTTGGACACCTTTCTCAACAATAGATGAAACATAGACATTTTATGGATGTTATATCGAAATCCTGTAGAAATTCAACACCTAAGTAATGTGATTTCAGATATATCTTAGGGAAAGTGGAAAGAAATAAAAGATATGCATTTTTAATTAGACTATTTTATATTTGTTCAGAAATTTCAAGTTATAATGTATACTATTTATGTGCATTTATTGTAAGCCTGCAAGTAACATTTTTTTCCAAGACCCAGATGCAGTGCAGTTCCTGGAGAAAAAAAATCATAATGAACTGTAAACCATTTTGTTTGTTCATGTGTACAGGGAGAACAGCCAAGAAATGATGTTGTAGAACACACAATACAATATGCATACATGGAATCACACCTTGACTCTATCACATTCCATTTGTTTCCGCAGCAACGGTCTACATCTGTCTAATCAACTGGTTATAAATCAAGCAGATGAATCGACATTGCATTCCGGGTAGTAAGGGATCTTCTTTTAACAACTTTAATGACATAAATATCAATAACAGTTATTTACTGTGTATTACAGGCAAAAATATATAGATTAAATATATTGCAAGAAGTGAAATTTCCCTATTATTTCCTTTGTACTCCTTTCACACAGACAAGCACTGTACAGACAAAATCACAAACATGCACAAGGTATGCACCAAAAATATTCCCTACAGTCGGCAGTAAGTAAAAATACAAACACACACGCTTCACCAATAAGAATTGAACAAAAAACATGTGAGATTGTCCCTATTTAAATATCAGCAATTTAATATCTAAAATCCTATATTTATGTTTAATTGAGTTATTAACTGTATTCTGTTATTAAAACTTTAATTTAGAGTGATACGACAACACAAACAATAACCTCTACTATGCAGAATCTACTACGAGACAACCCACACTACAACACCATGTACACCATAAAAAGCCAACGCCGATATAATGATGTAAAAATACACATGACCTTATTCCCCCTCCCCCGGCCTCCACCCTCTTTATAAATGAAACCCTTTTTTTTAAATTTGCTTTTTTATCTCTCATCGTTGAATACCCATGGGTAATCCATTACAATACTCTCCATTTATCATGATGAATGGAGTATCAGAATTTCCCACAAGGATTATCTCTCTGCGTTGAAGGCATTATTCAGGCGACCAATGTTACCATATGTTAGGGAATACATTAAATATTCAAAATTCCTGAACGCAGCCCAGAATATTGCAAATACATGTAAGTTAAATCTTAAAGGTATGAAATATACTATTTGATCACTTTGTCACTATGCCAGCCAATGTACCGACTGTAAAATATATAAATAAGTAATGTGTACATTCGTCATTATATCTCGATAGACTTCTAATGTGACGCACCGGAATCACTATTAATTCAACTGGGTCACCCTCCACTAAAACTCTGACACGAGAAAATGTGTCCTGATAGTGATGTACTCAGTATAGAGTGCCCTAATAGTTATATACACCATGTGTTGTTAATGTGCCTGGGCGTCTATGCCTGGACAGCAATGCATCCAGAGTAGACAGCTGCCCGAATTGAGATATATCCTTAGTTGAAAATGTGCTTGGATCATTATTCATCCAGTGTAGGAAGTATGCCTTGATTGCTATACAATGTGTTTACAATGTACCTGGATGGCTATTTACTCAGTGTAGAAAATGTGCTTGGGTGGCTATTCACTCTGTGTTAACAATGTGCTTGGAAGGCTATGCACTTAATGCATAACGTGTGCTTAGTTGGCTATTTACTCAGTTTAGAACGTGTGCTTGGGTGGCTATTCACTCTGTGTTAACAATGTGCCTGGAAGGCTGTCCACTCAATGCAGAATGTGTGCTTGGGTGGCTATTTACTTAGTGTAGAAAAGGTGCTTGGGTGACTATTCACTCTATGTTAACAAAGTGCCTTGATGGCTATATAATCAAAGCAAAATGTGTACTTGGGTGGCTAGTAACTCTATGTATACACTCAATGTAGAAAGTGTATTCATTCAGTGTAGAAAGTTCTATAAATCTGCATGGATGTGTGAAAACAGCCTTAATAGTCAATGTATCAAGGAAGTGTAGGAACAATTTAACAATGTGACACCTAAAAACTAGGCCTTCATGCCTGCAGCATATAACTTTATACTCCATACTAAGTGCACAAAATCAAAACGACAGTTCCTCGTATCTTGAAAGCTGATGCTTAATAATGACTCACTTCAAAACATGTTAGCTAAAAAGCCATGCATGTGGAATAGAAGAAATGACACTAATCGATAATATACATGTATGTAAGGCAACAATTATAATACATTTACCTCATAACATAAAAGACAAACACACACAAAAAAACACATCACAATGATTTAGATCATAAAGTTAGAGAATATACTTGCTAAGATGAAAGAAAATGTAGATAATCATAGTTAAATGGTTACCACTTACTGTAGTCACACTGGGTTTAAAACTACATCAGCCTCAGGTGATTGTCACCAACAACCAGCTTAACAAGTAAAACGCCTGAATGATTGATTGATTGATTGATTGATTAAATATTTTGCGTCATTTTTATGCCATCAAGGGCTAACGGACTAATCACTGATTCCTGGGATCCTGAAAGGTTAACCAGTACTCGAGCACACTCCATCTTTGCAAGTAACTGCTAACTTTCACACTTGAATCAGCAGGGAGAAATGAATGATAATGAGACGCAATGTCATATATCAACCATCAGGGAGACTATCGCCGGGCAGGGATTTTAACTCACCACCCCTGGATTGATAGTCAGATGCACTAACGACTGAACACTGGAGAAGTAGCTTATTCCACAAGAATAGCAGTATGGCAACTACAGCAATGTTACTAGAAGCAAGGGTAATAACTCTGCATGGAATTAAGTCAGTGTCACAAAATGTCATCTGCACTTGACGTTGATCATGTATACAAAGTTTCAAGTCAATCTTCTGAAAATTGTGAAAGTAGTACAGATGGACAGACTGTAATTAAACTTGTCTTAGTCACATGACCATAATATCTGTAACAAAGTTCCGTCTATAATATGGTCCGGCTCTCATGGACTGCATTAATATGTATTAATTATAAAACCGATTGCCATTATTCTCTCCTGAAGCTGATGTAGTAATCCAAGTGATATCACCAGTAATAGGTAATTAATGCCCATATTAATGTTAGCCATCAAAGTTAATTTAAAGCTATCTGTGTAATAAAATCTTCTAACTTCCATGTTACAAGAACTGTATAATATTATATTTTATAACTTTTATATAATATAATGGATAAATAAATTACATCAGGGGTAACAGACATAAAGCCGAGCACAAACCTGGAAGATCAAAATTTGACGCCGTTTCTTCTTGCCCGTATTCCATTTCATCGGCAGTATCGTACGTAGACTCCATATCATCGACTGACAACATCTCGTCGTCGGAGCTGAGGCGGTACTCAAATACTGGTAGTGAAGATGTTAAATCATCCCTAAAAATAGACAAATGCAAATTATCTACCGACAGTCATGACATTTTATGTAAAATGGAATGTTCTTTTTTGATAAATCTGAACAATTTTATTGGCTGAGAAAGTAGGACAACATCTAAGGTAACTTACGAATGAGCAAACTCATTATGCCTTTTAAATTTGCATCCATGTTTTGGACAGGCACTTTTCACTGTCCGCTCTTTATTTTTTAAAATTTTCTGGTACAACTTAGGATTATGATGATTTTCTTATGTTTGTTTCAATGAATGAATGGTGTTTTATGGCACGTTAACACTTGTTTGTTTCAAACTTTGGTAGAGTTAGATTGGAAAGTAATATATACTGGTAATACATGTTATCGCGAGTCTAAAACTTTGTCATTCATGTAAGTAATGGCATCAATAATAAACAAGAATAGAGTTACTTAAGTGTGCTGAGTAATAAACAGTTGCCGGTACGAAATGTAAGCAAATGCTGATGCAAACAGAAGTTGGAGCTTTGCACATATCTGGGATATTAATCCTACAGTTTTTTATAAACGGCTGAACAATGAAGAGTATAAACAAGAGTTGTCAGAAGACAACAAAGTTTAACCTGGGTGTCTACAGACGACGCCAACATCATGGCAATAGCTCTCCTTGGACTTTGTCCCGGCAAGCTAAAAATTACCATCTCGGAGGCCGGCCACATTGTCATTTTTAAACATGAGATTAATATGAACGTAGTTCTTACTTTTCTTTCCGTAGAGACTCTATATGTGAGTTGATCACCCTCTCTTGTTCCTCCAGGGATTCTGGGTCTTCGGATACAGATGCTGGCGCTTCCACTTTTTTAGATGTTTCCTGAAAAAACGCCATGATGATGATAATGAACAAATCTGCTGTGTATTGACGTTATCGCAAGTATCCTACTTGCTAAATCATCCGAACCTTACAATGTACCGTCTATGTAATTTATTTTTCATTGCCCTCCGAGTGATTGATTGATTGATTAAATATTAAGCATAATTTTTATGCCATGGAGGGCTAACAGACAATCAGTAAACTTAACCACTGTCTCCTGGGATCCTGAAAGGTTAACCAGTACTCAAGCACCCCCCCCTCTCCACAAGTAACTGAAAACTTTCCCACATAAATCAGCTGTGAGAGATGAATGATAATGAGACACAAAGTATATAAACCATCATATAGATTGTGGCCAGGCGAGGATTTGAACTCACGACCTCTGGATTGATAGTCAGACGTGTAACCGACTAAGCTAATCGGGCCTGGCACCCTCGAGTAATATATCATCATGGGAAACTGGTCACATGTTCAATAAATGTCTTGAAGAAAACAAATGAAAGCTATTCAAACAGTTGTTAATCTACTAGTCCAAAAGAGAAGGAGTACACTTCCCATTTTATATTTTACACATATTTCCTCAGTTCCAAATCCAATCCAACACTTACTTTCTTCGTGTTCCTCATACTGGCTCTAACCACTGTCAATCTCTCATTGGCCGTTGCCTCGGCAGACTCCAAAGTGTTGATGTCCTGTAACCGGGTCTTTAGTTTTACCAATTGCTCTTGTAAAATTTTCTCTATACATCTGTAATACACAAGCATTAAATTCAGGTGATCACCTTTCTGATTAATTAGTGCACTTGTAATACACATGTACAGTTGAAACTCGTGCATATGTAATACACAAGTGCAGTCGAAACTTGTGCATATGTAATACATAAGTATATCAATTCAGGTGATCTTCTTTCTGCTTAGTTAGTTCACTTGTAATACACAAGTGCAGTCGAAACTCATACATATGTAATACACAAGTAAAGTCGAAACTCATGCATATGTAATACACAAGTGCAGTCGAAACTCGTGCATATGTAATACACAAGTGCAGGCGAAACTCATGCATATGTAATACACAAATGTAGTCGAAACTCGTGCACATGTCATACACAAGTGCAGTCGAAACTCGTGCATATGTAATACACAAGTGCAGTCGAAACTTTTTATCTCAATATTGGAGGGAATGCCCCAAAATTTCAACAAAAATTTTGTCTTGAGATAAATATTTATCTTTATCACCTTATGCTTGCTGTCTGTCGTGTGTTAATCGTTCTTTCACTTTCATAAAAAAGGGGCCATAATTCTGCCAAAACTTTAAATAAGTTTATCCTACTACAGCTCCCCTTTTCTTCAAAAGTCGAGTTAAAAAATCATCAAACTGACAGTGGAGAACCCTGCAACAATATGCATGACTAGATTTCATACTGATACTTCCTGCAAAGTTTCATCTAAATCCAATGAGTGGTTACTGTCAGAGCCACCTTTCTAAAATAAAGTTTTTGAATATAGCTGGACTGGAAACCACTCCATCAGTGGTGAGGGAAGTACTTTTGACACTATGCTTCAACCTTACAGCACAATATAATAAATGTAAAATGAATCATTTCCGACTGAATGGCAGGAGGCCCAAGGTCGTGTCCTAGACCACAATGACCTACTTACTGTTGTTGTCGCGACACCTGTGTAATCATCTCCTGGGCCTGTATCACCTTATTGGTCCTCAGTAAACATGGAGCAAATATAATCGCCAAACCATTTACTGACATCTTGTTGCTGTTTTCATGATTAGCCACCCTGAAAATATATATACCGGTAGGTCAATTTCACAGGCGAATGAAAATAGACGCTCCATCAAGAGGTCACTAGTGATGAGCAGCCACTTTGACCACTTCCCTTGGGTGGCTGCTTAATACAGGTTAGACTTTATCAGTTAAGGCCAGGCCTGATTAGCTCAGTCGTACGCGCCTCTGACTATCAATCCAGGGGTCGTTAGTTTGTAAACCACAATCTCCTAATGGTTGATATACGACATTGCATCTCATTAGTATTCGTCTCTCACCACTGATTCAAGTGGGAAAGTCATCCGTTACTTGCGGAGAATGGGTGTGCTTGAGTACTGGTTAACCTTCCAGGATCCCAGGAAACAAGAATGAATATAAAGATTGTAAAAATAATCAATTATAATTTCCAACCTTAATGTCTCCTGCATAATAGAAACAACACAAAAGGTAAATTTTTTGTTCCTTAAAATTTGTGAAACCCTGGGTAAGATATCTCAACGCAATACCTATGAAAGATTATTATGTGTAACTATATCTCTATAATACATATTTACCTTGCTAAATGGAATATAAGTCTTTCAAACACATCGTGGTTGACTTTTGGAAGTCTCTCAATCAGTGAAAACAGGACCTGTATGGCCTCCTTCTCATCATGGATTTCTGAAGACCAAAAAAGATTAAAACATTTTCAAAAACAATTGATCTTGACCTCTACTCCAGGTCAGCTCATTTACACTAACTGCTTGGTAACTGATCATGTCAAAGTCCTCATCTGTACACAGATTTTTTTCCCATTTCATTTAATTGTCCTCATTTCAATCTCATAAAGTTTTCTGCTTTTCTTTATCATTCAGTATTCTTAATAATTTCAATATAAACATTTTCAAAGTTTCTGACTGTTAATCCAGGGGTTGCGAGTTCGAATCCCCACCCATTAACCCTTTACTTCATATAGACCCCTTTGGACAGCTCTAATATTGAAAGCATTAGTTCACCACGTATCAGCAATGGGTGAATTATATTTATATTAACTGACAGAGCGGAAAACAGTGCAGGAAGTGTTCAGATTGCTCATTACGTGCAAACTGAACTCTTCCTGCACTGTTTTCAAAGGCCTTCTGTAATTGGTGCCGGAAAACGCATATCTATGAAATAAAGGGTTATGTCTCCGCGATGATTGATACACGACATTGCGTCTCATTATCATTCTTCTCCCACCACTGATTCAAGCGAGAAAGTTATCAGTTACTTGCAGAGATGGGATGTGCTTGAGTACTGGTTAACCTTTTAGGATCCCAGGAAACAGTGGTTAGGTTAACTGATCATCTGTTAGCCCTTGATGGAATAAAAATTACGCTAAATATTCAATCAATCAATCAATCAGTTTTTGCTTGGAGGTATACCTTGTTTTTCTTTTACCCAACTCATCACAAAGCTTGGAATCAAAATCAGCAGAGTTCACAAAACTTACCCGCAGCTTGTATGAATTCATCATAAAGTTCAAAGGTCAGAAGAGGTTCTGGAAGCTCTCTGAAGAAACATTTTAGCGTGCTGGTCAACACATGAATTGTATATTCTTCTATACTGATATCTGCAATTATAAATAATACACATCATAAAACACAGATCTTAAATTTCTCTTAGCAAATTTGAAAAAATGTTACAAATAGCTTTCTCTATTCTTTCCAAATGTATTTTATTTTAAAAATAAAATAATTGATTTATGAGTTCAGGTACCACTATTTCCAGTAATGCCTCTGTACCATTTCTGTAAAGTAAGAACAGTTCTAAACTAAGCAGTTCTCTCCCTTGAAGCCTATGAAACTGCAGTGGATGTCTAGTGATAGAACTTTCGCCTCACATGTGGAAGGTTGTAGGTTCGATCTCTGGCCTGGTCATACCAGTGTCAGTTTACTGTGACTGGGTGGGTATCATACATGTACCATGTGTCTGCGGTATGATACTCCAGTGGTGCATACTGTCTCAAGTAGACACTGCGGCAATATTACTGAACAAGAATTCTGCAGAATGATATGTCTCGCCGTGTCCGCTTTGACCGTTAATACACACATGGGAGAGAAAAAAATTATTGTTTTAATCCAGTGGTAACAGAGAAATGACTTAACAACTTCCATAATATATTAAAGAGTGGTTATTTACAATAGTTATTTGATTTGATGAATTGAGTAACAGCCACAATTTGCAAAAATATGACACAAGAATTTGCATTATATTCATGCAAGAGTTATCTAACTTGGTTAATGTAGAAGGTTTAATGACTGAAAAATTTTGTAGGAAGTACTGTGTGAAGTTTCGATCAAATACATTTAGTGGTTTTTGAGAAAGGAACTTGATGGTAGATGCACACAAAAATTTAACCAGTATTTCTAAGAAAAACATATTTAAAAAAAAAAAAAAATAAAAAAAAAAAGTACTCAGCATCTGCATTATATTATGTAATGCAGAGTGTTAGTTGTAACTATGATCCAACTATGAGTGTCCTAGCACTAGTACTTATTGAGAAATAGTGTAAAAATGAAAACTTAACAGAGGTAAATGAAAAAATTCAGCATCAAATAATGTCAATGGACCATGAAATGTAGGTCACAATCAGCATCTTCAGTATATTATGTGATGCAAAGTTTTAGTTGTAACTATGATTCAAGTATGAGTGTCCTAGCACTTGTACTTGTTGAGAAATAGTGTAAAAACGAAAACTTAACACTGGAGGTAAATGCAAAATTCAGCATCAAACAGAGTCAATGGACCATGCAATGTAGGTCACACTCAGCATCTGCAGTGTATAATGTGATGCAGGGTGTTAGTTGTAACTATGATCCAAGTATGAGTGTCCTAGCACTTGTACTTGTTGAGAAATAGTGTAAAAACGAAAACTTAACGTTGAAGCTAAATATAAATGTTTGACGCCGTCGCCATCGACGGAAAAGCAACACCTTAATCTCGCTTTCGCTCCTTCGTCGCGGCAAGACAAACATGGTTGAAAGCCATGTTAAACACCCTACAACAACAACACAGCCTGTGTAGTTACATATCCACCATTAAATTGTAAAAAGTATTGCACAAGCGAATATTAGAGGATTACAGTGACAATGTCACCGCTGAACGAGTGCGGCGTATTGACAGTTGTATTTGCGCGATTACTAGGGGGTCATGATCACCCTTTTCATTTATCTGATGGAGAAAAGTATTTTAAGTTGTAATGCCATTTATACAGACATGTGGCATTAGTCAACTACTTTTCTTTATATAACATGTTTTCTCCATGAAGTATTTTTGATAGTAACTCAGTAATTCCTATCATACATATACATATAAAAGTATACTTGTATTTTGTTACCTATCAAAGTATACTTGTATTTTGTTACCTACCAAAGTATACTTGTATTTTCTTACCTATCTCAGGTTTCACAATATACCTGGGAATGTTATCATAAATTCACTTTATCGTATTTATAAATTTATTTCATGTCATTGATAAATTCACTTTCTCTCATACGGCATTGCATCTTCTTTTCCTGAACCCTTCTTTAAGAAAGTCTGTATTTTCAAAACATTACCTTTAACTCCTGAATCTAATGCCACTTTGAGGACCTTTATTTTGTGAGCCAGTCCAGATTTCCTGTAAATTCCCACAGTGAATAATCCATGTGTCTCTATAAGGCAAATGAGATTGTCCATGAACGTTGGGATTTTGAGGTTTTTCCCCACTAGATTCTGTAGACGAACACCAAACACCTTTGTACCCGATATACACTGAAATAAACAAACAATAAAGTTCATTTTCTGTTGTTTTTTGTTTGTATTGAATAACTGTTTTTGTGTCTGGATTCTTGAATTTCCTTTACAATGCAGTCAACTAATGTTATCCAAGATGGGTAGAAAACAAAAATACACCAGCATCAGTTCTATGCAATTTTTTAATTAACATTATAAACATCGGATCAATATTTTTACCTATGTTTTAGTAACGATTACAAAGCATTGCATAAATTATGCAAATTAACACAAAAAAGGTGGGTCTTACTGTAGAAGGAACTCACATGTGTATCACACATGAATCACTATCGTTTATCTAACATTGAACAATTGTCTGATTGATTGAATATTTAGCGTCATATTTATGCCATCAAGGGCTAACAGACAATCAGTTACCCTAACCACTGTTTCCTATGATCCTGAAAAGTTAACCAGTACTCAAGCACACCCCATCTCCACAAGTAACTGATAACTTTACCACTTGAATCAGCAATGAGAGACGAATGATAATGAGACACAATGTCGTATATCAATCATCATGGAGACTGTTGCTGGGCAGGGATTGAAACTTATGACCCCTGCATTGATAGCCAGACACATAACCGACTGAGCTAATCAGACCCGGCGACTTACATTGAACAAGACCTGCTAGTATATGGCCAATACAAGTCACTCTTGTTGGTGTGGAGGAAGAAGTTGCTGTCTAGGAAGAAAACCCGCAAACTCAGGAAAAAACGTGTGTCTGATTGGTGGTCACAACTAACAATGCTGGTATAAGTATATAAGGCCATAATAAATTGCTAGAATATCATCCCCGACGGCCCGCTAGTTTTCATGGCGCCCCGACCCTTTGTATTTTCATAAAAAATATAAAGACAAAAAATAAAAAATTAATCCTCCCGCCCTTCACCTTTTTAAGAAAAATTTGGATGATAGTCTAACAATTATTTTATAATGGCCTAATGGAACCTATGGAACAATGACATGATGAGAGCAACATCACTTCAGGCTGTGCAAGGCTGACAGCTTCAGTACAACTTACCACCCTTGCCAGCCTTAAACATGTTTGCCTTTAGACATGAATACATGAGGATGAACTTAACAAACATAATGTTTGTTGCTTTAAGTTAAAAATATTTTAGAAAACCTTTTTTTTTTTTAAATAATTTAAAAATTACTCCACCCATGCAAGACACTCAAGGTAGAAAAATGAAATATTTTGTGCTGCATAACAACTAAATACCAGCATTAATAAATGCACTAATTCTACATGCATAATGTACAGAATAACTGGTATGCTGAAGTGTGTACTACAATGCTCTATTTGAAATACAAGTTATCATCTATGTTGACATAATATAGGTAGAGTGTATGATATACATTCAATCTAAATAACAAAAGAGACCTAACACTTACTGGTTGAAATCATGGAACAAACAATTTTTTTTTTTTTTTTTTGGAGTGGGGTTTAACGCCAGTTTGACACATTTCAGGTTATATATGGCATATCCAGTTTTACTGGTGGAGGAAGACCTCAGACTGAGTCAGACTAAGTAGAACCACCGTCCTTCCACAAGTAACTAGAGACTTTCTCAACTAAAGTTTTTGGAGTGAGTGGGACTCAAACCTGTGGTCACGGAGAACGCTGAACAAACATTTATAAAAACAACAACAAAAAAAACAAAACATCTTGTGACAAATACCCACAATTTAGCAATATCACAAAAATTGTAAGCAAACTTTCTAAATTACCATATAGGTATTTTGCCAATAAACACACCTAGGGCCATAACTCCAGAGTAACTGGGGCAATCGGACTACATATTGTACTTGGCCTAGACATTTTGCTAGTAAGTGAGTCCGGTGTAAAATTATTCAAGTCAGACTGATTGATTGGTTAATTGAATATTTAGCGTCATTTTTATGCCATTGAGGGTGAACAGATGATCAGTTAACCTAACCACTGTTTCCTGGGATCCTGGGAGGTTAACCAGTACTCCAGCACATCCCATCTCCGCAAATAACTGATAATGAGATACAATGTTGTATATCAATCATCACAGAGACTGTTGCAGGGCGGGTATTCGAACTCACGGCCCATGGAATGATAATCAGACGCTTTACCAACTGAATTTATCGGGCATGACTTACACGCATGTCAAAGAGGAAACATAAATTTTTTATTCTGCAAATTTCAAGCAAACCAATGGCCATAACTATGGAATAACTGGGGCAGTTTTTCATACTTGACATAGACATTTTGCCAATAATCATACAGACCAAGTTTGGTGAAGATCATAAAAAAAAAGAAAAACAATAAAATGAACAAAAACGTAAAAAAAACCAAAAACAATCTAAGCTGATCAAAAACTGAACACTGTAAGATGACTATAAGTTGAAATAAAACTATGCAACATTGGTAAACAGAAACAAACAAAAAATGCCTTGTACAGAAATCTTTATGACAATGTATGAAGGCTATAAGACACAACAACACAATATATGGTCAAATCACAACTTGATTCTGATCATGTTGGTCTCCTGATGTGAATTCAAAGGTTGCTAAAGTTCTCATGTATGACGACTCATGTAGTATCACTTATATTTGATATGGAAGCTTTAAGACACAAGAACATAGCCTTGTAGAATCACCTTTATAAGAACTTGAAGCAAGAAATCCTTCTGGTTATATATTTATCTCTCATCATTCGTAAATTACACTCGATGTTTTTTGGTTGAATACTGAATTTTTCATGAACAAAGGACCAGGACTCCAACATTAAATATCTGATTTTGCCAGTTGAACTGATTGATTGATTGATTGAATATTTAGCATAATTTTTATGCCATTGAGGGCTAACAGACGATCATTCAACCTAAGCACTGTTTCCTGGGGTTCTGAAAGGTTAACCGGTACTCAAATTCACCCCATATCTGCAAGTAACTGATAACTTCTCCACTTGAATCAGCTGTGAGAGACGAATGAGACAGAATGTCATATATCAGTCATCACGTGAACTGTTGCCGGGCAGCGATTCGAACTCACGACCCCTTGAGTGATAGTTGGTCAGTTGAAGAACTTGTCCCAGATATCATTGTTATTCTGTACATGTTAGGTTAGGGTTGAACAAAAATGCAGATGCCTTTATAGTCAAACTTCTCAGTAAGTTTGGTTGGGACCCAATGAAAACTGTAGGTGGTAGAAGGTCACACAAAGGTCAAATAATGCTATTTTTGACGATTCAATTCGTGACAGTATCAATAATAATCTGATTTGGCCAGTTCAAGAACTTGTTCAAGTTGTAAGTTATGTAACTTCTGTATAAGTTTGGTGAGGGTCGACTTAAAAGTGCAGGTGCTAGAGTGCACACAAGATGAAATAGAGCAACTCAAGACTCGTAACTCCAACATTAATAATCAGACTTGAACACCTCAATGCCCTTTTCAGGATATTAAGGTTATATAACTATGGTGTAAGTTTGGTGTAGAAAAATGTGGGTGCTAACGTTCACAAAATGTCAAATAGTGCAAATTTTGACAATTCAAGGAATATAACTATTTAAATTAATTATTTGTTTTGGCTAATTCAAGAACTTGTCCAAGATACTATTGTTATAAAACTACTATGTATGTTAAGTTTGATAAAAATCCAATGAAAAATTCAAGTACTAGAAGAGTATACAACCAAAGGTTTACAGACAAATTGACAGCAGGTGATAAAAATAGCTCACTTGGAGCTTTGCACAGGTGAGCTAAAAATGACAATGACAATCAAAGAAATTTGTAGTGTTGGCAAAGCTTCGCAGGTGAAATAAAACCTAGTTCAATTCCCAAGCTTTGGTAAATTTGATTAAAACTGTTTAAAAGTTTGTGACTAATTGTACAGATGATAGGATGGGCAAGGATGTTTGGGTCTGTAAGACAAGCTTCTGACCATGTGCTGATAAAAAAAACTACGATCATTTACAGGTAAGTTGTGCTTAACCAGTGTCAAAATACAGATTGATAAACTACATATAAAGTCAATCTTGCTTAAGCAGTCACCTCTATTAAGCAGCCACATTTGCTATTTCCAATTTTTATGCCTTCAGAGCAAGTTAACCTGTATTAAGCAACAACCTGTCTTAAAAGGCCACTTTCACACCTTCCCTTGATTGGCTGCTTAAGCCAGTTTGACTGTACAGTAAAGGGAAGATGCAGAAGTGACCTTTTAAGACAGGTTGTTTCTTAATACAGGTTAATTTGCTCTAAAAGCATAGTAATGCCAAATAGCAAATGTGGCTGCTGAAGATGAATGGCTGCTTAATGGAGGTGACCACTTACACAGGTTTGACTGTAATTCAGATATACAGGGAAGTAGTAATGATTGTGTCTTGACCAAAACAAACCGTCACCAAGCCGGTTTATCAATGATGTGATGGTCGTACAAATAAAGAAATATCAGAAATAGCTGTGACTTGACCATACTGGAGGACAATAGCGGAGAAACAACCTGTGTCATATTATTGAGCTGATGTATGACATCATTAACACTTGGTCCAATAGGAATGCCTGAATGGGAGGAGCGAGCACTCCAAAAGCTATGCTGAAATGAATATTCATTAAGTATGACATCATCAAAACCATGTCCAATAGAATGATATAACAGAAACTTAACCAGCAAATATAATTTCTTGATATCTTGAAATGAACTCTGATATAAAATAACAATTTAAAACAAAAAAGTAGATAACAATATTTTAAAAATTCTATAAGTTATGAACTACAATCTATGCATTCATACATCAATTTTTAATTTGATCCATTGTCAATTAAAAGAATATGGGAACATAACAACTATAACAACTAATGAATCTTATAGCATGCACCTCAACCAGAAGCAATCCTGCAGAATACAGAGGCCCACCCAGGGGTTTTTGGGATCTGGGAAACAATGGTTATTATTTTCAGTGATCCAAGGAACAGGGATCCTCCCCCCTGGAGGGCCTCAATACAATAACATGAACTAATCTCATCTGAAGATCATTTTCTGATGAAAAAAAAATGATAATATAGAGATGTAATCTTCTGATCATGCCGACACAGACTTGGTATTCATTGCTGTATCCTGATCATGATGAAGTCATCTAGCTGAAACAGACTCAGTATGTATGACTTTATTCTGATCATGAGGAAGTCATCTAGCCGACACAGACTTGGTATTCGTTGCTGTATCCTTATCATGATGCAGTCATCTAGCTGACACAGACTCAGTATTCATGACTGTATCCTGATCATGATGCAGTCATCTAGCTGACAGAGACTCAGTATTCATGACTGTATTCTGATCATGATGCAGTCATCTAGCTGACAGAGACTCAGTATTCATGATTGTATTCTGATCATGAGGAAGTCATCTAGCTGACACAGACTTGGTATTCATGACTCTATCCTGATCATTATGAACTCATCTGGCTGACACAGACTTGGTATTCATGACTGGACACAGACTTGGTATTCATGACTGTATCCTGGTCATGATGCAGTCATCTAGCTGACAGAGACTCAGTATTCATGACTTTATTCTGATCATGAGGAAGTCATCTAGCTGACACAGACTTAGTATTCATGACTGTATCCTGATCATAATGAAGTCATCTAGCTGACACAGACTCAGTATTCATGACTTTATTCTGATCATGAGGAAGTCATCTAACCGACACAGACTTGGTATTCATGACTGTATCCTGATCATGATGAACTCATCTAGCTGACACAGACTTGGTATTCATGACTGTATCCTGATCATGATGCAGTCATCTAGCTGACAGAGACTCAGTATTCATGACTGTATCCTGATCATGAGGAAGTCATCTAGCTAACACAGACTTGGTATTCATGACTGTATCCTGATCATGAGGAAGTCATCTAGCTGACACAGACTTGGTATTCATGACTGTATCCTGATCATGAGGAAGTCATCTAGTCAACACAGACTTGGTATTCGTTGCTGTATCCTGATCATGATGAAGTCATCTAGCTGACAGAGACTCAGTATTCATGACTTTATTCTGATCATGAGGAAGTCATCTAGCCGACACAGACTTGGTATTCGTTGCTGTATCCTGATTATGATGCAGTCATCTAACTGACAGAAACTAGTATTCATGACTTTATTCTGATCATGAGGAAGTCATCTAGCTGACACAGACTCAGTATTCATGACTTTATTCTGATCATGAGGAAGTCATCTAGCTGACACAGACTTGGTATTCATGACTGCATCCTGATCATGATGAAGTCAATTAGCTGACACAGACTCAGTATTCATGACTTTATTCTGATCATGAGGAAGTCATCTAGCCGACACAGACTTGGTATTCATGACTGTTTCCTGATCATGATGAAGTCATCTAGCTGACACAGACTCAGTATTCATGACTTTATGCTGATCATGAGGAAGTCATCTAGCTGACACAGATTCAGTATTCATGACTTTATTCTGATCATAAGGAAGTCATCTAGCCGTCACAGACTTGGTATTCATGACTGTATCCTGATCATGATGCAGTCATCTGGCTGACACAGACTCAGTATTCATGACTTTATTCTGATCATGAGGAAATCATCTAGCCGACACAGACTTGGTATTCGTTGCTGTATCCTGATCATGATGAAGTCATCTAGCTGACACAGACTCAGTATTCATGACTTTATTCTGATCATGAGGAAGTCATCTAGCTAACACAGACTTGGTATTCATGACTGTATCCTGATCATGATGGAAGTCATGTAGCTGACACAGACTCAGTATTCATGACTTTATTCAGATCATGAGGAAATCATCTAGCTAACACAGACTTGATATTCATGACTGGACACAGACTTGGTATTCATGACTGTATCCTGGTCATGATGAAGTCATTTAGCTGACAGAGACTCAGTATTCATGACTTTATTCTGATCATGAGGAAGTCATCTAGCCGACACAGACTTGGTATTCATGACTGTATCCTGATCATTATGAACTCATCTAGCTGACACAGACTTAGTATTCATGACTGGACACAGACTTGGTATTCATGACTGTATCCTGGTCATGATGCAGTCATCTAGCTGACAGAGACTCAGTATTCATGACTGTATCCTGATCATGATGCAGTCATCTAGCTGACAGAGACTCAGTATTCATGACTTTATTCTGTTCATGAGGAAGTCATCTAGCTGACAGAGACTCAGTATTTATGACTGTATTCTGATCATGAGGAAGTCATCTAGCTGACACAGACTTGGTATTCATGACTGTATCCTGATCATGAGGAAGTCATCTAGCTAACACAGACTTGGTATTCATGACTTTATTCTGATCATTATGAACTCATCTAGCTGACACAGACTTGGTATTTATGACTGTATCCTGATCATGATGAAGTCATCTAGCTAACACAGACTCAGTATTCATGACTTTATTCTGATCATGAAGAAATCATCTAGCTGACACAGACTTGGTATTCATGATTGTATCCTGATCATGATGCAGTCATCTAGCTGACAGAGACTCAGTATTCATGACTGTATTCTGATCATGAGGAAATCATCTAGACGACACAGACTTGGTATTTGTTGCTGTATCCTGATCATGATGAAGTCATCTAGCTGACAGAGACTCAGTATTCATGACTTTATTCTGATCATGATGAAGTCATCTAGCTAACACAGACTTGGTATTCATGACTTTATTCTGATCATGAGGAAGTCATCTAGCTGACACAGACTTGGTATTCATGACTGTATCCTGATCATGATGAAGTCATCCAGCTGACACAGACTTGGTATTCATGACTGTATCCTGGTCATGAGAAAGTCATCTAGCTAACACAGACTTGGTATTCATGACGGTATCCTGATCATGATGAAGTCATCTAGCTGACAGAGACTCAGTATTCATGACTGTATCCTGATCATGAGAAAGTCATCTAGCTAACACAGACTTGGTATTCATGACTGTATCCTGATCATGATGAAGTCATCCAGCTGACACAGACTTGGTATTCATGACTGTATCCTGGTCATGAGAAAGTCATCTAGCTAACACAGACTTGGTATTCATGACAGTATCCTGATCATGATGAAGTCATCTAGCTGACAGAGACTCAGTATTCATGACTGTATCCTGATCATGAGAAAGTCATCTAGCTAACACAGACTTGGTATTCATTACGGAATCCTGATCATGATGAAGTCATCTAGCTGACAGTGACTCAGTATTCATGACTGTATCCTGACCATGAGGAAGTCATCTAGCTAACACAGACTTGGTATTCATGACTATCCTGATCATGATGAAGTCATCTAGCTGACACAGACTCAGTATTCATGACTGTATCCTGATCATGAGAAAGTCATCTAGCTAACACAGACTTGGTATTCATGACGGTATCCTGATCATGATGAAGTCATCTAGCTGACAGAGACTCAGTGTTCATGACTGTATCCTGATCATGAGAAAGTCATCTAGCTAACACAGACTTGGTATTCATGACTGTATCCTGATCATGATGAAGTCATCTAGCTGACACAGACTCAGTATTCATGACTGTATCCTGATCATGAGAAAGTCATCTAGCTAACACGGACTTGGTATTCATGACTGTATCCTGATCATGAAGAAGTCATCTAGCTGACACAGACTTGGTATTCATGACTGAATCCTGATCATGATGAAGTTATCTAGATGACACAGACTCAGTATTCATGACTTTATTCTGATCATGAGGAAGTCATCTAGCTGACACAGACTTGGTATTCATGACTGTATTCTGATCATGAGGAAGTCATCTAGCTGACACAGACTTGGTATTCATGACTGTATTCTGATCATGAGGAAGTCATCTAGCTAACACAGACTTGGTATTCATGACTATCCTGATCATGATGAAGTCATCTAGCTGACACAGACTTGGTATTCATGACTGTATCCTGATCATGAGAAAGTCATCTAGCTGACACAGACTTGGTATTCATGACGGTATCCTGATCATGATGAAGTCATCTAGCTGACAGAGACTCAGTATTCATGACTGTATCCTGATCATGAGAAAGTCATCTAGCTAACACAGACTTGGTATTCATGACTGTATCCTGATCATGATGAAGTCATCTAGCTGACACAGACTCAGTATTCATGACTGTATCCTGATCATGAGAAAGTCATCTAGCTAACACGGACTTGGTATTCATGACTGTATCCTGATCATGAAGAAGTCATCTAGCTGACACAGACTTGGTATTCATGACCATATTTTTGTGGCAATCATGTTTTTCCACCATTTTGATTTTCTTTACTACCAGTCTTGGGCCTCCTTTCTCTATCAAATAAATGCTCTATAATGAAACAGTATACTAACAAGCACCAGCAAGACTTTAATTTTGTGTCTATACTAAAATACAGAACCAGATTTTAGATAAGGATAACGTTCAAGTGTTGTTTCTTTTAAAAAAATCGTGATTTTACACAGAAAAGCTTTAATTTAAACACCAAAAACATACAAATTATGCAAACCATAATTTAGACAAAACCAATTTCAAGCTTTCTTTTCCTGTTGGGATCCTAAACACAAAATTTCAAAAAAAATCTTTTAAAGGAAACTTAAAAATAGCGAGCCAATGGACAAGAGTAAAACTATATGTTCCCTATCATTAATCTTCAAATGGAGCGAAAAAAACCCAACTAGATTCCGTGATATAAACAAACTTACATGAATTCCATCACATAAATATTCATTTGCGTCTATTGGTTTGCATGTAAGTATTTTAATAGTTTAATTAAACTTATTTATTTTACTTCGATTGTGAAACAAGTTCTTAGGCAAATCACGCTCAAAGTCTTCCTGGTTAGAACCAGTACTAAGCATATGCGGAAAAAGGGTCTTGCTCAAGGACATCACACATAGCCGTGGCAAAGGATCGAACCCACGACCCTCCGATCATGGGTTCGGTGCTCTACCACTGGACCACGCGCAAATACTAAGCATATGCGGAAAAGTGTCTTGCTCAAGGACATCACACATAGCCACGGTGGAGGATCGAACCCACGACCCTCCGATCATGGGTTCGGTGCTCTACCACTGGACCACGCGCAAATACTAAGCATATGCGGAAAAGTGTCTTGCTCAAGGACATCACACATAGCCGTGGCGGAGGATTGAACCCACGACCCTCCGATCATGGGTTCGTTGCTCTACCACAGGACCATGCGCAAAAGCAACAATACATGTTGGATTTTCATTAAATATTCATATAGAACCAATTAATGTTAATATTTTTTTTTTTCACGAATTTACAATATATATATTCATTCCACGTGTCTTTGCTGCATAATAATTTCTCCTATTTTGGGTACGTGTGGATGTACTTGAATGATGCAGGAATGCTCAATATAATGGTATATGTGAAGTGAGGGCAACATAATTTTATAATCAATGTATTTATTATAGGTTAAAAGGGAGTGTATCAGGTAAAAACACTATAAATTTCTTAAAAAATAAACTTATTTTTAAAATAGTTTAAAAGCATCTTATTTTCTTAAAAAACAAAATTTGAATGGTTTTGTATGTCAAATCCATCAAAACATGACAAATTCATATGAAAATTGGAAATGTAAATCCCCATTCTAAAAAGACAGCACTTGAATACTGGTTGATGACCTTGGCACCATCCTTCGGACTTATTCAAAGATGAAACAAGGACAATATAGAAGCTGGTACGGTTAAAGCAGTTAACAGGGCATCTAGTTTTATCAGTGAAGGTAGTCATCAGACGCATTAATTCAAGTACAATATGCGAGTTTCTTGCAAACTTCCTCAAAACCAACTGCGATCATCCATTATGTCCAGTATACTAAATTTGAAACATAATATATATAAAATAGTGGATATTATTTTGTGCTGGTGTACGATCGAATTATATTTCATCAAGTGATCACCGAACGTCATATTCATAGAGTGCAATATAATCTTTATTTTTAGCATCTTTTTTTTTTTATGCATTTACATAGATTTTTGTTTATTTTGACTTAAAGGGTACCGCACGTCAGAATATAAATGGCTATTTATCGTTAAATAGACATGTAAATAACACAAAAATCAACAAATTTTAATTGTACGAAATTTATCAAATGAGAAAAATGACATTAAATATCATGATTTCAAGCGTTTCCTAAATGCTATGGGTGCCGCCATTTTGTAGCTCTTTTGTGATGGAGGTATTCGGTGACGTCATAACTGCACTTCCGTTCTAGTTATCGCGCAAATTGTATTGTGTCGTTAGTGACTGCTCTCTACTGATACTCTTTTGTATATACACTAATTCACGTAAACAATTGATAGATAGATAAACAGTACATTAGTGAACATCGAAGGAAGACAATTAAACGCGAAAACTATTCTGAATTGAAGGACTTAACCATAAATATTGTTTTCTTCAGCGGAATAAGTGAGTGGAGTAATGCGATATGTTTTGTGGGCAGCGTTGTTTTTAGTTTTCCTAATATGTGATTTCACATTGCCTCAGTGTCAAGCTTCTGGTGACATCACGCGCAAAACACCTTTATACTTTGGGGTAGGACTTAAGATTGTAGAATGAAGCGTTCCAATGCCTTGGCGTACTACTACCCAAGGATACAATTTCTGATGATTTCAGTACGAAGATGACCATATGCGACATACATATAAACTAAGTGTATATTATCCAGTGGGAAGCTCTTAAAAATGTGCTAATAACATATAGCTCAGCTGATTCTAAAATTTAATTTGTAATTTTATATACTCTTCCAAAATATTGCGAAATTGATATAACAAACTTTCACAATATTATAATTGCAGTCTGTTTGAACAGGTGTGATAATCCAATTAACAATAAAAACAAGAGGTTAATGCCAAAACATAAGGTGTGAAAACGACATGGTATCTAAAAGTTATTATTAAAATACAAATTAAGGCCAATTAATTGTGACAGGCCCGATTAGCTCAGTCAGTTACGTGTCTAACTATCAATCCTGGTGTTTCGAGTTCGAATCCCAACCCGGCGACAGTCTCTGTGATGACTGACATACAACATTGTGTCTTAAAATCATTTGTCTCTCACGGCTGATTCGAGTGGTAAAATTATCAGTTACTTGCGGTTGTTGGGTGTGCTCGAGTACTGGTTAACCTTTGCAGGAAACAGTGGTTAGGTTAACTGAACATCTGAACAGTAAACCCTCGATGACAAAAAATGATGCTAAATATTCAGTCAACCATTAATTGTTCATAAACTCATTTTATTAATTTTATAATCAATAGGCAATTTAGTTTATTGATATATGGCTTTTTCACAGTCAACTAGGTCATTATTCTTGAATAGACATTTGAACTACCTCAACTTCGCAATGAAAAAAGATAAAGTAAAACCTTTGTTCCTTTATTTATTCATTAATACATGAAAAGTTTTTTTTACTGTTAAAATAGTGTTCTGGTATACAATTTATGAAAAATATTCATAAAATCATATAACTTAATTTTTTTACTTGTAAGTTTGCATTAATATTGAAACCCTAATTAACTGAAAATGTTTAAATTAGTAATAAGGCATAATACTGTGTGATATAACATCCTGTCATAAACCCTGGGGTCATTAAACCTGGGGTGATCACGCTTATTAGGGTACAATATGCACAATGTGGCAGGGTATTTCTCATTACCACATGGTGTGAATGTGGTGTTGGTGAATTATGAAAGCTCAGCAGGGTGCCAGTAGCTGGACAGTAACATACACTTTGTGCAATATGCCTGTAGACATTATATTCCATATGACACTCCCTATAAGGAGACACATTCATATATGTTCAGAGAACTGGTAGAATAGATAATCATCATATATCAAATTGGGTAGTAACACCATTTGAATAACCAAAAGACAGTGCCAGTTATGTAAAACAACACAAAAAAAAACCCAACTCATTCATGCTTCATCTAAATTTACTAAAAAGGATATGAAATCAAAATTTTATCAGCCATTTCTCAGTACGCAACAATGGCCGCACCAGCTAAACACGATAAGAAAAGAGATATAATATTATTTCTTATTCTCTCTTAGACAGGTAAATATATGTAACAAAACATTTTCCCTTAATTCCATTCTTGGTCTAATTAGTGTTTTTTTTTGATAATGTATTGACTGAGTAGCAAACAGTATAAACCCTGATAGTACAGCATGAATGTGCAGGCTCGTCTGGATCTACATCAACACTGACGGCAATAATTACTTTTTTTTATCAAGCTAAGGGTAATTTTACTATTTTTAAAAATTCAATCATCAATGTCAGGCTACATGATAAGATGTCAGAGTTGTGATTGATGGGTTTCGGGTTTGATCTCTGGTTCATGATCGGTGTGACTGTTTAACAGTTATCATCTTTTTGGGTGAAAACTTCATAAGACATTGCTGTGACATCTCTGTATTATTTCTGTGATACATTCTAAATCTTCTGAATTTCCAATAGTGTGAAATTGCATCTGCAGCACGTATTTTCGTCAGACGAAAGCATCATTACACTGTTTTTGCAGCTGCAAAAATCTTTCACGTGTGTGAACAACTGTGCCGTCTCACTATTTCTCACGTCTTCTAATTCATTTAACTCTGCTTCTGAAAATTCTGGTTCAAAGTTGTAGGCAAAAAGTCCTTCTCCGTTACTAAAATCCATTTTATTAGTCTTGCGAGTACTTTTGCCGGTGACTATAATTGCACGTTTCTACATCTGCTGTAGCGTATAAATCAATTATGTTTTAAACCGGAAGTGCAGTTATGACGTCACGCAGGTATCCAATATGGCGACTTCCACCATAAAGTCGATGTGCGAAAATGACCGTTACAAAACGAGCTGATATATCTTTATGGACTCGAATTTAAGCATAATAATACTATTAATTGAAAGCTGAACTCATAGCTATTCATATTATCCTGTTTTATACACAGGGTTGCGTTCCCCTTTAAATTCACTGTTAGATATTATTGGATTAAATAAAAAAATTTACCGGTAAGTCCTTTTTTTTTTTAAATGATTTTTCTTTTGAATTATTATGCAAGGATTATTTTTTTTTTTTCTTCATAATTTCGATGTTTGAAACATTGGATTACCATAAATAATCCACTGAGAAATATCTATAATACATAAAAAAGCATAACATAAATGTCCATATCGCACAACAAAATCAAGGGTAGTCAGGTGATAGTTTTATCACAGAGGTAGCTACCTAGATCAGACTGGGACCCACAAACGTGTACAAAATTGAAGTTGTTACTGAAGCTGTGGCACAATATCTTCCATCTATGTGGACTGGTACACGAGTTATGATGCAAATGATAGGTGTGATGTAAATATAAAACTTACCGGACTACTAGAGTCTTGAGCACCTTTACACGGAGATGAGGACTTGTAGATACATTTTCTGTGACACGTGTATTTACATACTGGAATATAAATTAGGCACTTCTTCATGGTACAACTACTTTTATAAGCATTTACTTATATTTTCAAGTGTGTGAGGAGTGCAGGGCGTTGAACAGGGACTGTGAGTTCTATCCTCTGCCAGGGCCATGTGCGGTGAGGAATGCTTGACCTAGCGACAGGGCATTGACACAAAACTGCGGGTTCTATCCTCTGCCAGGGCCATGTGTGGTGAGGAATGCTTGACCTAGCGACAGAGCATTGACATAGAACTGTGGGTTCTATCCTCTGCCAGGGCCATGTGCGGTGAGGAATGCTTGACCTAGCGACAGGGCATTGACACAGAACTGTGGGTTCTATCCTCTGCCAGGGCCATGTGTGGTGAGGAATGCTTGACCTAGCGACAGGGCATTGACACAGAACTGTGGGTTCTATCCTCTGCCAGGGCCATGTGTGGTGAGGAATGCTTGACCTAGCGACAGGGCATTGACACAGAACTGTGGGTTCTATCCTCTGCCAGGGCCATGTGCGGTGAGGAATGCTTGACCTAGCGACAGGGCATTGACACAAAACTGTGGGTTCTATCCTCTGCCAGGGCAGTGTGTGGTGAGGAATGCTTGACCTAGCGACAGGGCACTGACACAGAACTGTGGGTTCTATCCTCTGCCAGGGCCATGTGCGGTGAGGAATGCTTGACCTAGCGACAGGGCATTGACACAAAACTGTGGGTTCTATCCTCTGCCAGGGCAGTGTGTGGTGAGGAATGCTTGACCTAGCGACAGGGCACTGACACAGAACTGTGGGTTCTATCCTCTGCCAGGGCCATGTGTGGTGAGGAATGCTTGACCTAGCGACAGGGCACTGACACAGAACTGTGGGTTCTATCCTCTGCCAGGGCCATGTGCGGTGAGGAATGATTGACCTAGGGACAGGGCATTGACACAGAACTGTGGGTTCTATCCTCTGCCAGGGCCATGTGCGGTGAGGAATGCTTGACCTAGCGACAGGGCATTGACACAAAACTGCGGGTTCTATCCTCTGCCAGGGCCATGTGCGGTGAGGAATGCTTGACCTAGCGACAGGGCATTGACACAGAACTGTGGGTTCTATCCTCTGCCAGGGCCATGTGTGGTGAGGAATGCTTGACCTAGCGACAGGGCATTGACACAGAACTGTGGGTTCTATCCTCTGCCAGGGCCATGTGTGGTGAGGAATGCTTGACCTAGCGACAGGGCATTGACACAGAACTGTGGGTTCTATCCTCTGCCAGGGCCATGTGCGGTGAGGAATGCTTGACCTAGCGACAGGGCATTGACACAAAACTGTGGGTTCTATCCTCTGCCAGGGCAGTGTGTGGTGAGGAATGCTTGACCTAGCGACAGGGCACTGACACAGAACTGTGGGTTCTATCCTCTGCCAGGGCCATGTGCGGTGAGGAATGCTTGACCTAGGGACAGGGCATTGACACAGAACTGTGGGTTCTATCCTCTGCCAGGGCCATGTGTGGTGAGGAATGCTTGACCTAGCGACAGGGCATTGACATAGAACTGTGGGTTCTATCCTCTGCCAGGGCCATGTGCGGTGAGGAATGCTTGACCTAGCGACAGGGCATTGACACAGAACTGTGGGTTCTATCCTCTGCCAGGGCCATGTGTGGTGAGGAATGCTTGACCTAGCGACAGGGCATTGACACAGAACTGTGGGTTTTATCCTCTGCCAGGGCCATGTGTGGTGAGGAATGCTTGACCTAGCGACAGGGCATTGACACAGAACTGTGGGTTCTATCCTCTGCCAGGGCCATGTGTGGTGAGGAATGCTTGATCTAGGGACAGGGCATTGACATAGAACTGTGGGTTCTATCCTCTGCCAGGGCCGTGTGTGGTGAGGAATGCTTGACCTAGCGACAGGGCATTGACACAGAACTGTGGGTTCTATCCTCTGCCAGGGCCATGTGTGGTGAGGAATGCTTGATCTAGGGACAGGGCATTGACACAGAACTGTGGGTTCTATCCTCTGCCAGGGCCATGTGTGGTGAGGAATGCTTGACCTAGGGACAGGGCATTGACACAGAACTGCGGGTTCTATCCTCTGCCAGGGCCATGTGCGGTGAGATTGTTTCACAATTGTTAAAAAAAATCATTATGTTAAACATAATATAGCACTACACATTCCATTGTGGGTGTTACACCATTTCAGAATTAAAAGCAAGATTTCAGATTCTGTTCTCAGAGAATACAGGAGGTTACATAATCTAAAAAGAATTTCAATTCTTTTTGCACAAGGACCTACTTTTTTTTTCTAGGATATAAATAAGTTTAGATAATTACTGAAGTTATAGGACCTGAGGAATTAACAGAGATATAAAGATCAAAAGACCATATCTTCAAGTTACTGGGGCAATCAGGCTGACTTTCAAACTTGGTCCACAACCTTTTTCCAGTACACATTTTTAGCAATCCTGGTGCAAACTCGTCTTTTTTCCATCTATGCATTACAAAATTATGGTATGGACACGAAATCTCACACAGACTCAAACAAATGTCAAACAAACTCAAAGTCTGACCTTAACCTTACAGGTCCCGGTGTGGGTCTTACGCATGACACATGAGCCAAATGTTTGTGAAATTTATCCATAGGGGACAAAGATACAGACCGGACACGAATGACACGTCAAATGTTAAATCGTAACCTTGACCTTTGAAGTGGGAGTCTGGGTTTTTATGTGTGACATGTCAGCATGTTATGTTGATAATCTGTAGCAAGTATTTATAAAATCCATCTATGCATGACAAAGTTACAGACTGGATATGAAATCTCAAACAGACTGAAAGTGTTGTCAAACAAAATTAAATTGTGAGTTTGACCTTTGTGGTACTGTTGTGGATCTTACATGCGACACATCGTCATGTTATGTCAATCATTTGTAGCAAGTATTTATAAAACCCATCTATGCAGGACAAAGTCACAGACCGGACACGAAATCTCAAACAGACTGAAAGTGTCATCAAACAAAGTTCAATTGTGACCTTGACCTTTGAGGTATGGGTGTGGGTCTTACGCACGACATGTCATCATGTTATGTTGATCTTTTATAGCAAGTATTAATAAAATCCATCTATGCATGACAAAGTTACAGGCCGTACAGGAAATATCGGACGAATATAGGGAGGGATGGACACTGTGATGACTATATGCCATCACAAAAATTTTGAGGGGCATAAAAAAAAATACAAACTTTTACCTAAGGTTAAGAGCCCAAAGTATAGAAATTTAGATAAGTTAGCTATATACATTGTTTCTGTAACATTATAATATTAATATGTTTATGAAGTTAAGTCATTATGACGTAGGTAGTTTGTTCAGAGTTTGTTTATAAAATGCTGATCTATACATAAAATTTTAACTGGCAGACGACGACCACAACAGGGCCATGGTCATAACAATAGCACTTCCTTCTTTCAAAATGACGAGCTCATGATGTACATTTCCTAATAAAATATTGAAATAACTTGAGAAACAAATATTTATAAAATATGTGACCTTCAACTGACCTTGACACACATGACCTTTCTCCATGATCCAGATAATGTTTGAACACAATTCACAAAATGTTGGAATTCCAAATTGCACTTGGGAAAACTTATGGCCTTGATACTCCTGAAATACAAAGCATTAACACATGATTAATTAAATAAAAACAACTCTTGGCTTGTTGACAACATTTGAAAACTACGTAAATCCAGATCAGACACGACCAAACCAATCTAGATCAAATCAGTCCAGATCTTCTGACACATCCAAATCAGTCCAGATCTGACACATCTAAATCAGTCCAGAACTGACACATCCAAACCAGTCTAGATCTGACACATTCAAACCAATCCAGATCTGACACATCCAAATCAATCCAGATCTGACACATCCATATCAATCAAGATCAGACACATCCAAATCAATCCAGATCTGAACATCCAAATCAGTCAAAATTAGAGACATCCAAATCAGTCCAGATCAGACACATCCAAATAAGTCCAGATCAGACACATCCAAACCAGTCCAGATCTAACACATCCAAACCAGTCCAGATCAGACACATCCAAACCAGTCCAGATCAGACATATCCAAATCAGTCCAGATCTGACACATCCAAATCAATCCAGATCGGACACATCCAAATCAGTCCAGATCAGACATATGCAGATCAGATACATCCAAATCAGTCCAGATCAGACACATCCAAACCAGTCATGATCAGACACACCCAAATCAGTCCAGATCAGACACATCCAAATAAGTCCAGATCAGACACATCTAAACCAGTCCAGATCTAACACATCCAAACCAGTCCAGATCAGACACATCCAAACCAGTCCAGATCAGACATATCCAAATCAGTCCAGATCTGACACATCCAAACCAATCCAGATCGGACACATCCAAATCAGTCCAGATCAGACATATCCAGATCAGATATATCCAAATCAGTCCAGATCAGACACATCCAAACCAGTCATGATCAGACGCATCCAAATCAGTCCAGATCTGACACATCCAAATCAGTCATGATCTGACACATCCAAATCAGTCCAGGTCAGACACATCCAAACCAGTCTAGATCGGACACATCCATATCAGTCCAGACCAGACACACAAAATTCAATCCAAATCAGACACAACAAAATCAATCCAGATCAGACACATCCAAATTAGTCAAGATCTGACACATCCAAATCAGTCCAGTTCTGACACACAAAAATCAGTACAGATCTGACACATCCAAATCAGTCCAGATCTGACACATCCAAATCAGTCCAGATCAGACATACAAAAAATCCAGATCAGACACATCCAAACCAGTCCAGATCTGACACATCCAAATCAGTCCAGAACTGACACATCCAAATCAGTCCAGATCTGACACACAAAAAATCAGTCCAGATCAGATACATCCAAATCAGTCCAGATCAGACACATCCAAATCAGTCAACGTCAGACACACAAAATTCAGTCCAGATCAGACACATCCAAATCAGTCCAGATCTGACACATCCAAATCCGTCCAGATCAGAACATCCAAATCCGTCCAGATCAGATACATCCAAATCAGTCCAGATCCAACACATCCAAATCAGTCCAGATCTGACACACAAAAATCAGTCCAGATCAAGGAACATTAAAATCAGTCCAGATCAGACATACAAAAATCAGTCCAGACCAGACACATCCAAACCACGCCAGAACTGATACATCCAAATCAGTCCAGATCAGCCACATCCAGATCAGAAGAAATGATAAATGTGGTTAAATTTTTTTTACTTACTATTAAATCTTTTTTCTTATTTTCTCGTTTGGGTCTTTTCTTTTTGTATTTTGTCTCCTTCTTTTTTGAATTTACAGTATTTCTAAACTCATCTAAAAATCCACGGAATGCATTTGTACACATTGTCACAGGGAATAAGTCTTCGTCCACTTTTTCTAAATTGCATGTAGCATGCATAATCTGTTCAAAGTTTGCGAACAAGTCACGATATTTAATATTGCACTGTGTCTTTTGAACCTGTAAATGAACAGAAAGGCTGAAATGAGCTTTTATTATGATTTATTATCTAGTTTTCTTCTTAAGTAGCGTGGCCAGATTAACTCAGTTGGTTACACGGCTGACTATCTATCTAAGCGTTGTGAGTTCGAATCTCCAGTTGGCAACAGTCTCCATGATTATTGATATATGACATTGTGTCTCATTATCATTCATCTCTCACTGCTGATTCAAGTGGGAAAGTTATCAGTTACTTGTGGAGATTGGGTGTGCTCGAGTACTGGTTAACCTTTCAGGATCCCAGGAAACAGAGGCTAGGTTAACTGATCGTCTGTTAAACCTCGATGGCATAAAAATGATGCTAAATATTCAATCAATCAATCTTGTTAAGTAAATTATTAAAACAGTATCATATCAGAAGTCATTCTTTTGTATCGATCACATACTTCACTACGGCTAAAATTCATGTGAAACTGTGTAAGAACCTTGTTATTTTACACATTTTATTGGTCAGACTTTTTAACTTTATAGATATAGAACCAAAATTATGCTGTGTACATCATTACCAAGTACTACACAAAAAAGTGATTTTTACTTATTTCCCTTGTGGTTTTTGATGATGATGGCAGGGCAAGGAGTGACATAATTATGTATATATATATATATTTATATATATATATATATGGAGATAATTATTTGTTAATAACCAGACATAAATATACAGACCAGACTATGGCAAACACGCCTAGCTACAATGCAAAACCATAGACACAATATCAAGGCATCTGCCAAACCAATAAATTTGGTGTCAATCATGACTTATATACTATGGTTTTACATGCAACATATCTGGACTGGACAGACAATTTACATACATGAACAGATAACATAATATGAGTAGGATCCAGTTAAGGATTCATGACTACTCACATGCTATATCAAAAGACAGATTTAGAAGCCCGCTGGATCATAAAGATACAGTGAAATCGCATTTAAATTGTTTCATAAAGGGAGATAATAGAAATCACAACAACATATTATATACATATGTATGTATATTTTATACATAATAGTTATAACCATAGAAATTAATATACTCATTAAAAAATGTTCAGTTTTTAAATGAAGATTTAATTTTTATTTTGGGTCCTTTGTGGCGAAGTGGTCAAAGGCATCATCTCAAGATCACTTAACTCTAAGGTCATAGGTTCGAGTCCTGCTCGCTCCAAAAAACTTTATGTGAGCGTTTTGAGTTACTTGCGAAAGAACTGTAGTTCTACTCAGTCTGACTCAGTCTGAGATTTTCCTCCACCAATAAAACTGGATATGCCATATATAACCTGACTCAGTCTGAGGTCTTCCTACACCAGTAAACTGGATATGCTATATATAACCTGAAATGTGTTGACAATGGCGTTATACCTCATTCAAAAAAAAAAAATAAAAATAACTATCATTTCATCATGATCTATGGTACGAGTTCCTACACCAGAATAGACTGACAACAACACATAAAATCATGTTCAAATATAGGTATGCAGGGAATACATTATTAGATAATGTGATCTGATACGTACCAGCAGTGATAGGGACGTCTTGAGCTCAGCATGGAATGATTTGAGACACTTACTGAACACAATGTCAAACTGACTTTCCTTTTTACTGTGGTCCTTGTTAATGCTCACAATCTGTCAGTACAAAAACATGAGAACTTCTTCAACCGAATCTAACAAACCAATCAAATTTGCTCTCATCAGTGAGCTCCAGTAATATATTAATTCTTCATGTTCTTATAACACAGAGCTGTCTTTATAAGCTCAATTTATATGTGAATTCCACACTTGTTTTTATAATGAGCTCTGTTTATATGCAAGTTCTCTTTATTACAATACTAACATCCATTCATATGTGAGTTCCCCTTGATATAATGAGTACCACTGACATGTGAGTTCCCCTTGATATAATGAGCACCATTCATATGTGATTTCCACTTGATATAATGAGCACCATTAATATGTGAGTTCCCCTTGATATTATGAGCACCATTTATATGTGAGTTCCCCTTGATATAATGAGCACCATTGATATGTGAGTTCCCCTTGATATAATGAGAACCATTGTGAGTTCCCCTTGATATAATGAGCACCATTGATATGTGAGTTCCCCTTGATATAATGAGCACCATTGATATGTTATTTTCCCTTGATATAATGAGCACCATTGATATGTGAGTTCCCTTTGATATAATGAGCACCATTGATACAATGAGCACCATTGATATGTGAGTTCCCCTTGATATAATGAGCACCATTAAGATATGAATTCATTCTTGTTATTATCATATTATTGAGCCCCACATATATGTAAATTTCCATAACGATAATGAACTCCATTAATATTAATACAATTACAAGAATTTTTCAAAACTACCAATATTCTTCTTGAAAAACAATCAGGATTTCATCAAAACCATTTATGTCATACAGCCTTAACAATACTGATAAATACATGGCTAAAAGATATTGATGATGGTAAATATGTTGGTGCTGTATTTCTAGATCTACAAAAAGCATTTGATCTGGTTGATCATGAAATCTTACTTTACAAACTGAAACTTTATAATTTTACTGATAGAACATTTAATCTTTTCAAATCGTATTTGTCCAATCAAACACAAATGATTAAGGTGAAAAATATGTTTTCACAGAAAATGATTGTGAAGACTGTGTTCCACAAGGATCTATTCTAGGGCCACTTTAGTTTCTTATATATATAAATGACATGCCAATTATAATGAGGACAAATAATATTGACCTCTATGCGGATGATTCCACTGTATATGAATCTAATCAAGATTTATCAATAATTGAATCTATATTACAAAACAGATTGAAAAATATTGATGATTGGTGCAAACTTAATAACATGGCACTACATCCTGTAAAATCAAAATGTATGATATAAAGTACAAATTATAAAACAAAACATGCAATGATATTAAATTGCAAACTGGTAACACTTCAATTGAAAATGTAACAGGACAGACTATATTTGGCATATATGTTGACAATAACCTAACTTGGCACAACCATGTAAAAAATGTTATTAACAAAATCAATTTGAAAATAGCACTTTTGTGACGAATTTCATATTTCCTTTCCCCTGATATGAAAATACTTTATTTTAAGGCATAATGTCTACCATCGATTACTGCAATACCATTTGGGGACTTACTTCCAAAACTGACACAAATAAGATACTTAAAATACAAAACAAAGCTGCAAAGATAATCATGCAACATAAAAGTTCGGATAACTCACTAAATGAATTAAACTGACTCTCATTTGAAAAAAGATGTTGTTACCACTTTGGTGTATTGATATACAAAGCTATAAATGAACTTATACCTGATTACATCACCAATATTTTGTCATTTGCAAATAACAAAAAATATAATCTTCGATCCAAACAAAATAAATATCTTGTCCCCGGCGAGACCTCGCACTAATTATTTAAAACAATCTTATACTACAAAGCTGAACATTTGTGGAGAACAATTCCAACTGACATTAGAAAAAAATAACAAATTATGCACTTTCAAACAAAATCTTAAAAAACATCTTTTACAAACACAAAGAAATATAAACTACTCAGACTCAAAGTAAACTGTATGCATAATAGTGTGTCTGATCATTGTTTTTATTATTCTAATTTGAGTGTATAATTTTGTCGAATAATTTACAATACTTTTATAATTAAAATTAAATGTGTTTGTCTAGTTCATATTGATCAATATCAATTTAAACTTCTTGATTGATTATTATCTATGCAATTATCAGCAAGTAGGTCTAATATTGACAATCGTTTTTTTGTTGTTATTTTTTTATTATTGTTTTTATTATTGTTTTTATTATTGTTGTTGTTGTTGTTGTTGAAGGCCATATTAAAAATAAGTTATATGTGATGTTATATTATGTATTCTTAATATGTTACCTACGAAAAATAAAGTTGTTATTATCATTATTATTAATATTATTATTGTTATTATTAATATTTATATTCTCGTTGTAATTGTAATACAGACTTCCATTAATATGTGGACTGCGCCTTGTTATTGCAATAATATGCTCCATTTTATATGTGAATTCCACTAAGCTCCAATTAATATAAGAATTTCATTTTTTTATTGCAATTAGCTGATAAATACAATAATTTTCCTTTTATATATTTGAATGGGTACCATTAACATGTGAAATATATCACTGAATGAGTACCATCAACATGTGAAATAAATCACGGAATGGGTACCATCAACATGTGAAATATACCACTGAATGAGTACCATCAACATATGAAATAAATCACTGGATGGGTACCATCAAAATGTGAAATATATCACTGAATGAGTACCATCAACATGTGAAATATATTACTGGATGGGTACCATTAACATGTGAAATATATCACTGAATGAGTACCATCAACATGTGAAATATATTACTGGATGGGTACCATTGACATGTGAAATATACCACTGAATGAGTACCATCAACATGTGAAATATATTACTGGATGGGTACCATTAACATGTGAAATATATCACTGAATGAGTACCATCAACATGTGAAATATATCACTGAATGAGTACCATCAACATGTGAAATATATCACTGAATGAGTACCATCAACATGTGAAATATATCACTGAATGAGTACCATCAACATGTGAAATAAATCGCTGGATGGGTACTATCAACATGTGAAATATATCACTGAATGAGTACCATCAACATGTGATATATATAACTGAATGAGTACCATCAACATGTGATATATCACTGAATGAGTACCATCAACATGTGACATATATCACTGAATGAGTACCATCAACATGTGACATATATCACTGAATGAGTACCATCAACATGTGATATATATATAACTGAATGAGTACCATCAACATGTGATATATCACTGAATGAGTACCATCAACATGTGACATATATCACTGAATGAGTACCATCAACATGTGACATATATCACTGAATGAGTACCATCAACATGTGACATATATCACTGAATGAAGAATAAAAGCCCACCTTTCTATTTATAAACTCGTCAAGTAACTGTAGTTCTACTATATCTGTGATCACAAAATCCTCCGGATACTGCCATTGAGATGTCTTGGCTACAGTCCAGTTCTTCTGTTGTACTTCCAGGGGACGGTTCTCTTTGTTTTGATCTTTGTCCCCTTTTTCTTTTTTTGTACGTCGCTTCTTCTCAATTCTGCGTACCTTTTCTTCATTGTCATCCCCAGACAGGATTGAGGATGAATCATCCTTGTTTGGTGATTTAGGGGAATGGGGTCTCCCGTGTTGGTGAGGTAATACCGACACTCCACCAGGTACTGTAATAAAAGGAATTAAACTTTTATTTTTTCATCATGCTCCTTGGTCCTCCGTGACCTAGTGGTCTGCTGTGTAATGACCCCTTACCTCTTAACGCTTAGGTTGTGGGTTTGAGTCCCCAATTTATATATGAGAAAGTTTGATAGTTACTTGCAAAAGGGCGGTGGTTGTACTCATATTCATTCTGTGGTCTTCCTCAACCATTGAAACTGTATATGCAATATATAACCTGTTTTGTATTGGATATGGTGTTAAACCCCATTAAAAAGGAAGGAATGCTCCCATTATTAATTGGAAATAAATTTTTTACCGCAATTTAAGTTGAAAAGCCATAATTCTTGCAAAAATTGACCGATGTTTACAAATATCATCCTCAACCTGTATTTTATAACTATATATAGCCACAAACCAAAATTTGTTAAATACAGAGACCCCTTCAAAAGTTATTGACCAATTTTTTACCTCAGACGGACAGGCGAACATTCTAACAAATGGGTATTGAAGTGGCTCTTTTTTTGCCCATCTCATTGTATAGCTGAATTTAACAGGACAATACAGCACATAAATGAATGGACAGAAAGAAGGATGAATGAACAGATGAATAGATGGGAAGTTCTAAACATTTTGGTTTAGGAGCTTATTGCAACATAAATTTCATTAGTGGGGTATAAAAAATATGGACTGTAAATAACAAAGAATATAAAAGAATATATAAATGTTATGCTGAAGAAACAATTCAGTTTATTTGAGTAATATGTGACCGTTATACATACAAGTGTGTGGGCGGCGCGCGGCACCATGTTGAGCATTTATGTCCACATCATCATCACTATCATCAGCTGTGGAGTCCTTCTTCTTTCTCCCACCAGAAGCTTTAAAATGGTAATTGTAAATCAGCATCAAGTTAGCATATAGTATTTAAATAACAACTTAGCTTTTGCACCCAATTTGCACACATTGCTAACTTTTTTGGTAACGGGCAAATGGGAACATTCATAAATGTATAGAAACATTTTTCAGTTAATAAAAGTTTTAGTTTGCTGTATGTAGATCAATACCACCTGTAAACAAATCAAACACCAATCATTCTTGCATAATGGACAGGGATTCCCCAGATATTTTTAATAGGTGCAGGCTTTTCATCCTACAACCCTTCACATGCTTATCCTACCTTCCCTGCATTCATGACATAACGTCATATGACGCATCCTTTCATAAATACCTCTCGTTATCATATATTCATTCATTACTACTATGATATCCTTGTGTTACTATAAAACTATAGGCAAGAAGAAAAAAAATCTTGAAAATCACACAATTATGATTATATCCTAAAAAAAGTATCTTTTAGTTTTTTCATGTTTTTTTTGTAACTCGGCAGAGCCTCAGAGTAACGGTTTTGGCAGTAACCATTGTTACTGCCATGTTACTGCCAAAACAGCTATCCATTTGGCTGAAATTTTCCATACGTATCTCAAACCAATGAAGGATATTTATAGTCTGCAAACAGACACATGACGGACACGGTGTCACGGTCTCATCAAAGACACCAGACAGTCACCTCAGTCACATCACAGACACATCACAGTCTGATCAGGGATCTGCATTGTTTGACTTTATTATCAACAATGAAATCTTTCAAGTTGAACATTCTATTATATTTATGATAGAACTTCACAAAGTCATGTGTTAATATATCATTAGGAATGCTAATATAACCAGTTCAATAATTAAGCACACATGTAAGCCTTCAACAATTTTCATCTTTAGTAATGTTAGCTAATTCTGCACATGCTGGCTGGTCTATACATGGCAATAACAAGATAATGTGCTATGGTTCTAGGGTTTGTTTCTGGTTTTATAGTAGAAAACAGTGGAATGATCATGTGTTCAAATCTTTGTTTAATGAAGCCCGTAAAAATCAAACTTTGTTAAGCCAAGATTGTATTCTCATTAAGCCCAGATTGTATCCTTGTTAAGTTCAGATTGTATTCTCATTAAGCCCAGATTGTATCTTTGTTAAGCCAAAAATCTATCCTTGTTAAGCCCACATTGTAACATTGTTAAGCCCAGATTGTATCATTGTAAAGCCCAGATTTTATCTTTGCTAAGCCCAGATTGTATGCTTGTTAAGCCTAGATTGTATCATCATTAAGCCCAGATTGTATCATCGTTAAGCCAAGATAGTATCCTTGTTAAGCCCAGATTGTATCCTTGTTAAAAAGCCCATATTGTATCATCATTAAGCCCAGATTGTATCATTGTTAAGCCAAGATTGTATCCTTGTTAAGCCCAGATTGTATCATCATAAAGCCCAGATTGTATCATCTTTCAGCCTACATTATATCATCATTAAGCCCAGATTGTATCATCATTCAGCTCAGATTGTATTATCGTTAAGCCCAGATTGTATCATCATTAAGCCCAGATTGTATAATCATTAAGCCCAGATTGTATCATTGTTAAGGCAAGATTGTATCCTCGTTAAGCCCAGATTGTATCCTCGTTAAACCCGGATTGCATCCTCGTTAAGCCAAGATTGTATCCTTGTTAAGCCCAGATTGTATCCTTGTTAAAAAGCCCATATTGTATTCTCATTAAGCCCAGATTGTATCTTTGTTTAGCCCAGATTGTATCCTTGTTAAGCCCAGATTGTATCATTGTTAAGCCATGATTGTATCATTGTTAAGCCCAGATTTTATCTTTGCTCAGCCCAGATTGTGTGCTTGTTAAGCCCAGATTATATCATCATTAAACCCAGATTGTATCATCGTTAAGCCCAGATTGTATAATCATTAAGCCCAGATTGTATCATCGTTAAGCCCAGATTGTATCCTTGTTAAAAAGCCCATATTGTATCCTTGTTAAAAAGCCCATATTGTATTATCATTAAGCCCAGATTGTATCATCGTTAAGCCAAGATTGTATCCTTGTTAAGCCCGGATTGTATCATCGTTAAGCCCAGATTGTATCATCATTCAGCCGAGATTGTATCATCGTTAAGCCCAGATTGTATCATCATTCAGCCTAGATTGTATCATCATTAAGCCCAGATTGTATCATCATTAAGCCCAGATTGTATCATCATTCAGCCTAGATTGTATCATCATTAAGCCCAGATTGTAGCCTTGTTTAGCCAAGACTGTATCCTTGTTAAGCTCAGACTGTATTCTCATTAAGCCCAGATTGTATCCTTGTTAAGCCCAGATTTTATCTTTGTAAAGCCCAGATTGTATGCTTGTTAAGCCCTGATTGTATCATCATTAAGCCCAGATTGTATAATCATTAAGCCCAGATTGTATCCTCGTTAAGCCCAGATTGTATCCTTGTTAAAAAGCCCTGATTGTATCATCGTTATGCCTAGATTGTATCCTCGTTAAGCCGAGATTGTATCATCGTTAAGCCCAGATTGTATCATCATTAAGCCCAGATTGTAGCCTTGTTTAGCCAAGACTGTATCCTTGTTAAGCTCAGATTGTATTCTCATTAAGCCCAGATTGTATCCTTGTTAAGCCCAGATTGTATCATTGTTAAGCCCAGATTGTATGCTTGTTAAGCCCTGATTGTATCATCTTTAAGCCCAGATTGTATAATCATTAAGCCCAGATTGTATCATTGTTAAGCCAAGATTGTATCTTCGCTAAGCCCAGATATTATTCTCGTTAAGCCCAGATTGTATCATTGTTAAGCCTAGATTGTATCATTGTTAAGCTCAAGATTGTATCATTGTTAAGCTCAAGATTGTATCCTTGTTAAAAAAAACAAATTGTATCATCATTAAACCAAGATTGTATCATCGCTAACCCAAGATTGTATCCTTATTAAGCCCATATTTTATCATCGTTCAGCCCAGATTGTATCATCATTTATCCCAGATTGTATCATCGTTAAGCCCAGATTGTATCCTTGTTAAGCCCAGATTGTATAATCATTAAGCCCAGATTGTATTGTCATTAAGCCCAGATTGTATCCTTGTTAAGCCCAGATTGTATCATTGTTAAGCCCAGATTGTATCTTTGTTAAGCCCAGATTGTTTGCTTGTTAAGCCCTGATTGTATCATCTTTTAGCCCAGATTGTATAATCATTAAGCCCAGATTGTATCATCGTTAAGCCAAGATTGTATCCTCATTAAGCCCAGATATTATTCTCGTTAAGCCCAGATTGTATCATTGTTAAGCCTAGATTGTATAATTGTTAAGCCTAGATTGTATCATTGTTAAGCTCAAGATTGTATCATTGTTAAGCTCAAGATTGTATCCTTGTTAAAAAACCCAATTTGTATCATCATTAAACCCAGATTGTATCATCGCTAAGCCCAGATTGTATCCTTGTTAAGCCCAGATTGTATCATCGTTAAGCCCAGATTGTATCATCATTTATCCCAGATTGTATCATCGTTAAGCCCATATTGTAACCTTGTTAAGCCCAGATTGTATCATCGTTAAGCCCAGATTGTATCATCATTAAGCCCAGACTGTATCCTTGTTAAGCCCAGAATGTATCATTGTTAAGCCCAGATTGAATCATTGTACAGTAATTTGACACAGTTATTTGACAATGATACAGCAATTTGACAATGATACAGTAATTTGACAATGATACAGTAATTTGACAATAAAACAGTAACTCGACAATGATACAGTAATTTGACAATGATAAAGTAATTTGACAATAAAACAGTAATTAGACATAAAGTAATTTGACATTGATACAGTAACTTGAAAAGATACAGTAACTTGACAATGATACAGTAACTTGAAAGGATACAGTAACTTGACAATGATACAGTAACTTGAAAAGATACAGTAACTTGACAATGATACAGTAACTTGAAAAGATACAGTAACTTGACAATGATACAGTAACTTGACAATGATACAGTAACTTGACAATGGCACAGTAATTTGACAATGACACAGTAATTTGACAATGATACAGTAACTTGACAATGATACAGTTATTTGACAATGATACAGTAACTTGACAATGACACAGTAATTTGACAATGATACAGTAACTTGACAATGACACAGTAATTTGACAATGATACAGTAACTTGACAATGATACAGTAATTTGACAATGACACAGTAATTTGACTTGTTTTTATGAATCAAATATATAGATACATAAAATGTTACACACAGAAAACAGAACAGGGACAATAGTTTTTATTCAATAACACTACAGGCTATTTATGGCATTCACATTTATTGGTGGAGGCAAACCCTGGATGCATGAGCTCAACTAGAACCACCCTCCTTCCACATGTAGCTGGCCAACTTTCTCACATGAAGTGTTTTGATTGAACTGGGCTCAAACTCGCAACCTCAACAGTTAAGAGATACTATAAACAGCGCATAAAAACATTTCAGCAATGAACAATCCAGTGGAAATATTGAAATGACTTTTAAGACAATAACTACCAATATGTAAATTTTAAACAAAAGATCCAAACAAGAAAGAGTATAAATAATGCAAGATATATATGTAATATTATATGTATAAGATGTATTATATGTACAATGTATGATGTATAATACAATATGTATAATGTGAGACGTACAATGTATGATGTTAAATACAATATGTATAATGTGAGACGTACAATGCATGATGTATAATACAATATGTATAATGTGAGACGTACAATGAATGATGTACAATACAATATGTATAATGTGAGACGTACAATGAATGATGTACAATACAATATGTATAATGTTAGACGTACAATGTATGATGTACAATACAATATGTATAATGTGAGACGTACAATGAATGATGTACAATACAATATGTATAATGTTAGACGTACAATGTATGATGTACAATACAATATGTATAATGTGATACGTACAATGTATGATGTACAATACAATATGTATAATGTGAGACGTACACTGTATGATGTACAATACAATATGTATAATGTGAGACGTACAATGTATGATGTACAATACAATATGTATAATGTGAGACGTACCATGTATGATGTACAATACAATATGTATAATGTGAGACGTACCATGTATGATGTACAATACAATATGTATAATGTGAGACGTACCATGTATGATGTACAATACAATATGTATAATGTGAGACGTACCATGTATGATGTACAATACAATATGTATAATGTGAGACGTACAATGTATGATGTACAATACAATATGTATAATGTGAGACGTACAATGTATGATGTACAATACAATATGTATAATGTGAGACGTACAATGTATGATGTACAATACACTATGTATAATGTGAGACGTACACTGTATGATGTACAATACACTATGTATAATGTGAGACGTACACTGTATGATGTACAATACAATATGTATAATGTGAGACGTACACTGTATGATGTACAATACAATATGTATAATGTGAGACGTACACTGTAGGATGTACAATACAATATGTATAATGAGAGACGTACACTGTATGATGTACAATACAATATGTATAATGTGAGACGTACAATGTATGATGTACAATACAATATGTATAATGTGAGAAATACAATGTATGATGTACAATACAAAATGTATAATGTGAGACATACAATGTATGATCTACAATACAATATGTATAATGTGAGAAATACAATGTATGATGTACAATACAATATGTATAATGTGAGACGTACAATGTATGATGTACAATACAATATGTATAATGTGAGACGTACAATGTATGATGTACAATACAATATGTATAATGTGAGAAATACAATGTATGATGTACAATACAATATGTATAATGTGAGACATACAATGTATGATGTACAATACAATATGTATAATGTGAGAAATACAATGTATGATGTACAATACAATATGTATAATGTGAGAAATACAATGTATGATGTACAATACAATATGTATAATGTGAGACATACAATGTATGATGTACAATACAATTTGTATAATGTGAGACATACAATGTATGATGTACAATACAATATGTATAATGTGAGACGTACAATGTATGATGTATAATACAATATGTATAATGTGAGAAATACAATGTATGATGTATAATGTAAGACAAATAATATATGATTCATAATGTAGCATATATGATGCAAGATATACAATGTAAGATCTATCATAAACTAATGGAAGATATTATATAATTCAACTTTTTGTTCAAATTTTATTTATCACGAGCTCTGATACCAGATGTAACCTATGCATGTCCAATCATTTGACTTTTGAAGATGACACCAAGAAAACACAGAGACAGAAAACAATCTTAGTTTATACTCATTTATTTGAGCTCGACTGTGATGAAAGCTCAGAGCTTATATGAACCGCTCTCTAGTCTGTTTTCTGGGTAGTACTAATACTTAGTGTTGTTTAATGAGAGGCATGAGGTCAAGCTGGGGATAGAACCCGCGGCCAACACTTTATCCATTACACTACTGCCCCGCTTCAAAGGCAACAATCTTGTATGGTGGTGATGATGATGGTGATGATGATGATGATGGTGATGATGATGATGGTGATGCTGATGCAAAACTCCATACATGTCATCCCATGCTCAACAGTCCACTAGCCACGCAGGACAAACATTAACAAAAAAAAATTACCGAGATAAGATTATTTTGGTGGTAGTTTGTTAGTTTGGGGTTTACATATTTTTTTCAGCTTTACAATGACTCAATTCCTGGAATCCACAAGGTGGAACCAGCAGGTCATTAATTATTTATTCCTCAAATATTCAGAGGTAGGTGATCAATTGTTGTAAATTTCACGACCAGTGATCACAGATTATGGCTTAGCTAGGATTCAAACTCACGACCCCAGAATAGGAATATTTACAGTCTGCGCTAACCGGGTATGGCATTTTGGAATGTAACAATTAAACACATTAATATTACCTTACTTCTAAACTTTGTTAGAGGATAAATGTTCACATTTTAGTTACATCAAACAATGCTTTTCATATGTGTATTTAGTTTGAAAGATATTTTTAAACAATGATAACAAAGATGGTTTTTCATTCAGTGTGACAGTGGAGTATATAATAAAAAAAACAGAGCTGGATAGTAAAATGTGCATGTAAAATAAATGTAAACAAGGCAACAATATTCAATAAATTGACTACAAATATCAAAAAATGTACCTATTTGGCACAGATGCTTCCCATATTAATTTGAACTGAATATCCGGAAATTAAACTGTAAAATTTTAAAATTAAGAAATATAGGTCAAGGCCAATACCCACTTCTGACCTTCTTTTGGCATCATCATTATTCTTTATCAAATGTCTACATGTATATAATTCTATTTCTGCAGAATTGTTACGAATAGCCAACAAAAGAATTTACTGTGAGGAGCTGGAAACCAAAAAAGTTACTGTAAAGATTAGGAAACCAGAAAACTAACTGTAAAAAACTCGACACCAGAAAATTACTGTAAAGAACTGAAAACCTGAACATTTACTGTAAAGAACTGGTAACCGGAACATTAACTGTAAAGAACTTGAAACCAGAAAATTTACTATAAAGAACTGGTAACCAGAACATTTACTGTAAAGAAACTGGTAACCAGAATTATTTACTGTAAAGAATTGGTAACCAGAACATTTACTGTAAAGAACTGGTAACTAGAACATTTACTGTAAAGAACTGGTAACTAGAACATCAGAACATTTACTCTAAAGAAATGGACAGCAGAAAATTTACTGTAAAGAACTGGAACCAGAACATTTACTGTAAAGAACTGGTAACTAGAACATCAGAAAATTTACTGTAAAGGACTGGCCAGCAGAAAATTTACTGTAAAGAACTGGAACCAGAACATTTACTGTAAAGCACTGGACACCAGAACATTTACTGTAAAGAACTGGAGACCAGAAAATTTACTGCAGAAAACTTGCATCCAAGAAACTTAATGTACAGAAATGGCAACGACAAAACTTACTGAAAAATGTAAGTTATCCATATAATTATGCAAGTATAGATGGGTATGTTTGTACATCCAGTCATAAGGTTTAATATGGGAAAAAGAAGAAAGTGGCATTCTGAGGTAGATTACAATACACATTTGTGTGAAAGTTGGTAAATAATAATGAAAGACCTTTTACGGACTATTCTTATGGAAATCATAACAAAGCCAGTGATATGGGTAAATAGTTACTCGACTGTTGATCATGCTGTATTGCAGTACAAACAAGAGACATATGTAAAACATAAATGTGTCCCCCCCCCCACCTCCCCCCCTCTCACAAACACCCCACAAGATAGTGTGTCAGGTAACTGGGTCCTAAAAGATCCCTCAGGATCTTGGCCGGACTGTTTTCAAGATATCAGATGGAGACCTTATTTTCAATAAATAGTAATGGTGACCTTGACATTTGACCTACCAATCCCAAAATGACTAGGAGTCTTATTTCCTAGACAAACCAACCTGTAAAGTCTGATGTCTCTATAAGGGTCAACTATTATTAAGTTATCAATCAGAGACCAATTTTCTATAAACAGCCACTGTGATCTCGACCTTACCCCTATCAACCATAAAATAAATAGGGGTCATCTATAGGTCATCTACCATCCTACAGAGTTTGATGACTAAGACAAAGCAGTATTCAGAAATCATTTGAAAACCGTCTTTTCTTTTGAAGAGGGGCATAATAGTTTTAAACTTATCTATCTTATGTTGATTGTGAAACAAGTTGTTACAACTTAGTCAAGTAATGCTCAAAGTAGAACCAGTATTAAGCATATGTGGACAAAGACAACACACATGGTTGTGGCTGAAGAATGAATCCCCCCCAACCCCCACCCGACCCGATATTGGATTCGATGCTCTACCACTGGAACACGTGCTCCACAACAAAAAGGTAAATATAGTCATAAAGCAGTGTTGGATGTAACATGGACAAAAGAACATGGAAACTGAGTGTATAAAGAATATTGTATATGTACTGTACTTAAACTGCATTCAATCTAGTATGATAAATGCTGTGTTCTATACAATCGGAGTAGAGTAGAGTAGGGCTTCCAAAACTTCAAAATGCAAATCACTCCAGATATTTTACTGCCGTGTGATATGACCATGCGTCAGCCAAGATTACACGAATGATGCATCAGTAAAATGTACATGGCCTTGAAATTGACTTGTGCCATTTTTTGAATAATAATACAAGTTTACGGATTGCATAGTTAATATGGAGGAAATACATTAGATTAATGGATCAATCTCATTAAAATCAGATCAACTTTAGCTTCAATACTCTATGCACAGTAGATCTGATGGCCACAATACAAGGTCACCTCAGGTTGACCTTTACACCAACCAATCAGAGCCTTGCTTTCAAGATTTTGAAAGTGGAAGTAGATGTCTATTTTTACCAAAGAAAAATCTATATTTAGCTATATAATGTGCGATGATCACGTATTTATAATTTTTATGATGTAAACATCATGGCTGCACCCATGTGAAACATTTTTTATTTATACAACATAAAATGATCACTATGGCCAAATCCAGCTGTTCCAGTTTAAAATTTCGATTTCAAACTTGTAAAAATATATCTATCGACGTCATGTTGTAAATTTCAATGACCTGCGAATGTAACAAATAATCTGATTTGTTATGAATATTAAATACATGAAAGGTCAATTTAAGGTGACCTCCCATGTGTAGTCGTCAGATCTACTGTGCGTAGAGTATTGGAGCTAAAGTTTATTTGATTTTAATGAGATTGTTTATGAATTAAAGTTAACCAAAAGGTGTATAACTGGTACGGCATTTTTATGTTATTTACAAATGCTATATGTTTGAGTTTACGTTGGCGATGTATCTCATCTGTAAATGTTTGTTTAATAACCTTTTAGATTTCCCAAAACAAACACTACTAGTGCAAACGCATTTCTGTCCAACAACAAATTAAAACATATCGATCGTACGTTGAGAAAGAAATACTTCAAATTGTCAGTCATGCTCTGATCAAACTTCAAAAATGTGTTATAGTATACTCTTCCCAAATGCTGGTAATGAATTGATTCGAATCCACTGTCCTTCGCATTTCAGGGTGGTGTAGCAAACAATGGGATTATATCTTGGCAACAATTACACTGCCAGAAGGTATAATTTCATCTTGGTAGGTCAATTCAGGTCAGTTTTGTGATGTCATTTGAGAGAATACACAGCTGGCAGAAAATATCTGGACTGATTTTAAAAAATCTTTGGTTCACAAGAACAAAAATCTGTATGAATCTTATGATTTTAGAAGCCCTGGAGTGGAGTTTGGTGTATTATGATGAGAGAAACAACAAAAACTGGACTAAACAACCACATTCAGCATCCATGAAACACTGAAAGAGTAACATACACTAGATTCTAGGCAAGGCCACTGAGAGTCCTTTAATATGATACAACTTGCGGCATCCACTACAACTGTAACACATATAAGCTGCAGTCTATAGTTCAAACATTCTACCAGCCACAGAGAGGTGGCTGCCACTCACTCTTCAAGTTCAAATCACGGAGAAGCTTTATTGACGACTTTGTCCGTCTTATCAAGGTGGATGATATGGACATTTTACGCTTCGATAGGTAACTGTCACTGGTTGTGGGGAAACTCTTCGTCTCACGCAGGGATTCCTGATGAACTGAATCAGAACATTTTGATTTACAGAGATGGCTCCTTTTGGAGATCTTAGTTTATATACAGAGATGGCTTCTTTGGAAAATCTTAGTTTATATAGAGAGATGGCTTCTTTGGGCAATCTTAGTTTATATACAGAGATGGCTTCTTTTGGAATCTTAGTTTATATACAGAGATGACTTCTTTGAGAGATCTTAGTTTATATACAGAGATGACTTCTTTGGGAGATCTTAGTTTATATACAGAGATGGCTTCTTTGGGAGATCTTAGTTTATATACAGAGATGGCTTCTTTGGGAATCTTAGTTTATATACAGAGATGGCTTCTTTGGCAATCTTAGATTATATACAGAATTGACTTCTAAGGGAATCTTAGTTTATATACAGAGATGGTTTCTTTGGGAAATCTTAGTTTATATACAGAAATGGCTTCTTTGGGAGATCTTAGTTTATATACAGAAATGGCTTCTTTGAGAGATCTTAGTTTATATACAGAGATGGTTTCTTTCGGAGATCTTAGTTTATATACAGAGATGGCTTCTAAGGGAATCTTAGTTTATATACAGAGATGGCTTCTTTGAGAGATCTTAGTTAATATACAGAGATGGTTTCTTTCGGAGATCTTAGTTTATATACAGAGATGGCTTCTAAGGGAATCTTAGTTTATTTACAGAGATGGCTTCTTTGAGAGATCTTAGTTTATATACAGAGATGGTTTCTTTCGGAGATCTTAGTTTATATACAGAGATGGCTTCTAAGGGAATCTTAGTTTATATAGAGAGATGGCTTCTAAGGGAATCTTAGTTTATATAGAGAGATGGCTTCTAAGGGAATCTTAGTTTATATAGAGAGATGGCTTCTAAGGGAATCTTAGTTTATATACAGAGATGGCTTCTTTGAGAGATCTTAGTTTATATACAGAGATGGCTTCTTTGAGAGATCTTAGTTTATATACAGAGATGGTTTCTTTGGGAGATCTTAGTTTATATACAGAGATGGCTTCTAAGGGAATCTTAGTTTATATACAGAGATGGCTTCTTTTGGAATCTTAGTTTATATACAGAGATGGCTTCTTTGGGAGATCTTAGTTTATATACAGAGATGGCTTCTTTTGGAATCTTAGTTTATATACAGAGATGACTTCTTTGGGAATCTAAGTTAATATACAGAGATAGTTTCTTTGGGAAATCTTAGTTTATATACAGAGATGGCTTCTTTGGGAATCTTAGTTTATATACAAAGATGGTTTCTTTGGGAGTCTTAGTTTATATTCAGAGATGGAGATGGCTTCTTTGGGAAATCTTAGTTTATATACAGAGATGGCTTCTTTGGGAAATCTGAGTTTATATACAGAGATGAACTCTATGGGAGATCTTAATTTATATACAGAGATGAACTCTTTGGGAAGCTAAGTTTAAATAGAGCTGATACCTTTGGGAGATCTGTTTATATAGAATGATGAACTCCTCTGTAAATCTGAGTTTAAAATTGGAAATACCTTGGTTTATATTTAAAGTCGACCTCTTTTGAAAAGTTCACAAAAAGATGACAAATGTTGGAAATCTTAGTTTAATTGAGATGTTTTCTTTACTTTTTGTATCAAATAAAGGATTGTTTATATCAAATTTGTATTTTTTAGGAAATCTCAGTTTAAATTGAGACATTAGTCACTTTGAGAAATTCAGCTCTCTGATTTTTAAGGAAATCTCAATTTTTATATGAGATATTCTTTTTAAACTATTTCAGTTTAAATAGAGCCAATTTGTGTGGTGAAATGCATTTAAGATAAAGAAGAACCCTCTTAGAGAAGTAAACATGTAGCTGGCCTCTTCTGGATATCTGATTGTAAAAAAGAGGATCATTTCTGATGTCTTGCTTTATAATCAATACTCTTTTACTGGAAAGTCCAGTTATTGTAAATATACAGAGATTGTATAGCGGAAATATGGGTTGATATAGAGATGTTCTCTTGGTAGCAATATAAGTTTATATGGAGATGTTTAGAAATGTTCTCTTCATAGACTCTCAGGTTATATAGAGATGTAATCTTAGTACAAATCTCAGATTGTATAGGGATATTCTCTATGTAGAAATCTTAGATTATATAAAGATGTCCTTTTAGTACAAATTTCAAGATTATAAAGAGATGTTATCTTGGTAGAAATCTCATATTATATGTTTATGGTGATGTTATCTTAGTACAAATCTCAGATTGTATAGGGATGTTCTCTTGGTAGAAATCTCAGATTGAATAGAGATGTTCTCTTGGTAGAAATCTCATATTATATAGAGATGTTCTCTTGGTAGAAATCTCATATTATATAAAGATGTTCTCTTGGTAGAAATCGCATATTACATGTATATAAAGATGTTATCTTATTAAAAATCTCAGATTGTATAGAGATGTTATCTTAGTACAAATCTCATATTATAAAGAGATGTTCTCTTGGTAGAAATCACATATTACATGTATATATAGATGTTACCTTAGTACAAATCTCAGATTGTATAGAGATGTTATCTTAGTACAAATCTCATATTATAAAGAGATGTTCTCTTGGTAGAAATCTCATATTACATGTATAAAGAGATGTTATCTTAGTACAAATCTCAGATTGTGTAGGGATGTTATATTAGTACAAATCTCAGATTGTGTAGGGATGTTCTCTTTGTAGAAATTTCAGATAATATGGAGATGTTCTCTTAATACAAATCTCAGATTATAAAGAGATTTTCTCTTAGTACAAATCTCAGATTGTATAGAGATTTCTCTTTGTAGAAATCTCAGATTATATAAGATAATTTCTTGGTAGAAATCTCAGATTAAATAGAGATGTTCTTTTGGTAAAAATCTCATTATATAAAGATATTCTCTTGAAATCTCTTATTACATGTATATTTAGATGTTATCTTAGTACAAATCTCAGATTGTATAGAGATATTCTCTTTGTAGAAATCTCAGATTATATAAGATGTTCTTTTAGTACAAATCTCAGACTGTATAGAGATGTTCTCTTGGTAGAAATCTCATATTATATAGAGATGTTCTCTTGGTAGAAATCTCATATTACATGTATATAGAGATGTTATCTTAGTACAAATCTCAGATTGTATAAAGATGTTATCTTAGTACAAATCTCATATTAAATAGAGATGTTATCTTGGTAGAAATCTCATATTATATGTATAAAGAGATGTTATCTTAGTACAAATTTCAGATTGTTAAGGGACATTCTCTTAGTACAAACTTCAGATTGTAAAGGGATATTCTCTTTGTAGAAATATCATATTATATAAAGATGTTCTTTTAGTACAAATCTCAGATTGTATAGAGATGTTCTCTTGGTACAAATCTAAGATTGTATAGAAGTATTCTCTTGTAGTAATAAAATCTCCAATTAGACAGAGATTGGCCCTAGGTGGAAATCTCAAATTATGTTTTAATGGATATATATATGCTTTCGATGGATATATCAGATTGTTTAACATTTTAAATTCTTGAGAAATCTTCATAAACTAGAAAGTTAAAGCAATATATTAAAGATTATTGGAAAGTTTAAACTGGAAGAGGGTTTGCCCATTAGTATTTTATTGTTTGGATGAGAGATTGTCTGCTAACATTTTCTTAGTTTAATGGTTGGAATACCTTTGGGATAATCCTAGTTCCACATGAGGCAGTCTCAGTCAGAAAGTCTTGGGTCGAAAATCTCTAAAGTACTATAATGACTGGATATATTAAAGATTTGTTTTAAGATAAATCTCAGTTTAATTAGAAACTTTCTCTTGAAATAAGAACAAACAATTGCCTCTGAGATAATCCTTATTACATTGACCCACTGAAGCACTCAGTATAACCAATACCCTACTACGAGACCGCACAAGATGGCAAATACTCTGCATCAAACATTAAATAATTTACATGACAAAAAAAAAAATTATAATTTCTTATGTAGATTAACTTTGACTGGTGAACATTTCCAGCTATACACTATAACAATGAAAAGCTACCACCACACAAACCAAAAGAACTTTTTGTTGTATTTTTTATCATAACAACTTTAGTGAGTTTATGCAAGATTATATTTGCAGTTAAAACTAAAATAAGTCCATCGGATGACTATGTGTATACCAATGTCGCAAAACATAAAGTTCTTGAGGTTAATGTGTGATAGGAAGGGGGGCTACTCTGGCTGTGCTTATATCTGCTTGGTCCAACACTTACCAACCATATGTTTGATCTTTTTCATGAATGGACTTTTCTTTGAAACATCATCGGCAGACGTGGCTAAACCATCTGCCAATCTGCTGCCTGGCTTCTTCATCAATGAATCTTCAATTTGTTTGCGCTTCTCTGGAGATAAAGGTGACCCTCTCAGCTCTGTTGTTGGGGAATCCTGATGTGTACAAACGAACAAGTTACAAGTCTTCTTTAACATACCAGTATCTGGCCTTGTGAAAATTGTATATTTCTGAACATTTTGTTTCATTGTTAATAACATTTGAATGTGTGAGGAGCCTATGTTATCTTGAAGCTCTGAGTTCTGTATAACAAGTATCTTCGTAACATTCTGTATAACAATTATCCTTATAACATTCTGTATAAAAAATATATAAAGTATCCTCATAACCTTCTGTATAACAAGTACCCTCATAACATTCTGTATAACAATTATCCTTATAACATTCTGTATAACAAGTACCCTCATAACATTCTGTATAACAAGTATCCTCATAACATTCTGTATAACAATTATCCTTATAACATTCTGTATAACAATAATCCTCATAACATTCTGTATAACAAGTATCCTCATGACATTCTGTATAACAAGTATCCTCATAACATTCTGTATAACAATTATCCTTATAACATTCTGTATAACAATAATCCTCATAACATTCTGTATAACAAGTATCCTCATAACAATCTGTATAACAATTATCCTCATAACATTCTGTATAACAATTATCCTCATAACATTCCGTCTTAACAATTATCCTCATAACATTCTGTATTACAATTATTTTCACATCCTCCTATTACCGATTTAACAAAAATTAAATCTAAACTTGTATCTCAACGCTCTTCTATAGAAAAAAACTCCTAATACCATAATAGAAAATCTCAACCTAACAAAAATAGAAATAACTCTCAGACTTCCATAACAGAAATCAAACTTAACCTCCCACAACAGAAAGCTATAACAACTTCTATTACAGAGATTATTATGATTAAACATTCTATGTAAAAAGAAATTAAATAATGACAGTTTTTATAACACACATTTTCAAATTTCTTTGGGATCTTTGTCAAGGCCATTTACTCATCTTAATACATATTTTAAATTTTTCCAAATAAATATTTTTTCATACAATTTAAGTAGTATTTCAAGATATAAAACAAGAAAATCAGAAAGGACAGATGGAAGGTCCCTGGTATGAAGGTTCGACTAGAAAGGCTGTTTTCATGTTTAAATGGTAGAATAGATATTTAACGAAAATTTTGGCATAGAGGTATGCAACGGTTAATGTTTATTAATATTTATAAACACTCTTTACAAGTGCGCAAAATTTGAAAAATTATCTTCTGAGGTTTTAAATTTATGCTCCTAACAAGCAAAGTTCAGAAAACCACAAAAAATAATTCTGTAAAAAAAACAACCATAGTTATGCTCTTGTGCACTGGACATCAATTCATTTTTCTGTACAAATGTACAAAGTTTCAACAAATCAGTTTGAATCACCACCCTGCAGCAGTCTCCGTGGTGATTGATATACGACATTATGTCTCATTATCATTCATCTCTCACCGCTGATTCAAGTGGTAAAGTTATCAGTTACTTGTGGAGATGGGGTGTGCTCGAGTACATGTTACCCTTTCAGGATCCCAGGAAACAGTGGTTAGGTTAACTGATCGTCTGTTAGCCCTTGATGGCATAAAAATGACACTAGATATTCAATCAATTCAACAAATTATCTTCTTTGGTTTTCAAAGTATGCACTGATATGCAAAGTTCAGAAAATTATAAAAAAGGGGAAATAATTCTATAACAAACAACTTAGCGTACTGCCCTATCATACAGCACGCAACCTCATTGCGCTTTACAAGTATATGTATACGAAATATCTATCAAAGAACAAGTACTGACAATTCGTGATAATGGCCAGGATTATAAAAGGGAAGTAATTTCATTAAAAAAACAAACCTGAGTTATGCTCTGGTGCAAGTAATGCTCTTAACAACATAATTTATATTCATTTAGTAGACTGAAAGATAAACTGAGTTGTTTTCAGGGAGCATAGCAAATTCTCGAAATCATAACTGATATGATCATTGTAGATGAAATTTTCTGCTTTTCTAATTTTAAAAGATTAAAACATTTAGGAGTTAATCTTAGACTAGTAACAATGCAAAATATAAATAAAAAATTAGCACAATACCTGAAATCATATATAAAACATTAAAAGATTAAAATGTTAAAGAAAAACAAAATAATTTTGTAAGAATCTTAATCTGTTAACTAATTGCAGCAAACATAATTCAAAGTGGTTTAAGATTAGAAAACAATATTAAAGGGAATATATCAGGATTTTCCAAAAAATCTAAAATTGGCTAAAATCATTTTTTTCGCTATATATCATGCCTATATATACTCAATGACCCCATATTACCAAAAGGATATCTATTTAAACATGCCAAAATAATATATTGAAAAGGCATTTCCTAACTTAGGTTACACGCCTTGGCTGGACTAAAATAGATTTCCCACATAAAACTGCAACATATTTTGTAACATAGTAAACGAGTTTCATGATTTCATCTTGATTTCAATTTGATCCGTTTTATAGGCTTAAATGCAGTAGAACTTACTTCATCTTAGAAAGAGTCAAAATGATGATGCGAAGGTCATCAAGCAGCTTTTAAGTGCTGTCCATTTTTAGAATGGGGATTTTGTTTCAAGTTTACAACTCCAATATAAATATCAATGTAGTTACGTTTTGGTGGATTTGACATACTTTTTGAATTTTATTTATTAATGATAATGAGATGGTTTTTTTTATCCATTTTAGTAATTATCTTATTTTTTAAGATTCCTGATATCCTCCATTTAACATCTAATGATTCATTCTAATATCAAAGCTATCTGTATTATGTTGGAAAATCATCATCAAACCTCAATGCCCATATTTATATTTCTGTACCCCACCCCACAGACAGTACATAAGTTTCTTGATGCCACTATATAGCTATTTCCCAGATCCCACCGACCCAACTTTCACATCCGTAATTCAGAAACATAAAGCAGTAATAAATAATCAATTTTGCAGGAATCTATTAAATATGCCATACTATTTACACAAATAACAGTAAACAATCATTATTAATTGATAAACAAGTTCAATATTAACAGAAATCATTTAGTTACCTAGACATTTTATTTAAGACGGGAATGACATAGCTACACATTACTACTACACATTACAGGTAAATATATATACACATAGGTGTGTATTATATAAAAAAAGGTGTGCATTACACGAATAACAAAAATGATAACTGGAACACGGGAACTTCTGTTATTCTATAAATTTTTTTGCCCTATACTAAATATTGACCTTAATTGTAGATTACGGCCTTGACCTCTACATATTGGTCTTGTGAAAATAAAGTATTATCATTAAGTGTACTAAAGTATGTAAACTAAATTAACAAAAAAGTAATGCATGACTTTTGTCTTTTAATGTGAAATCAATTAGCTACAATTAGTGTAGCTTACAGGTATACAATAATGATTTATTTTTTTAAATTCTTTATGATTATTTTTATCTTATTTTCTACGACGCATGTTTGACTCTTGTCATGTCCTTAAACATTTATACTGGTTAAGTGAAATATCTTTGGTATTAGAAAAAGATAAAAAAAAAATGAGAGAGCTGTTTTCAATGTAACACAGATAAAACAGAAGACGATACACAACACAACACACAAAGTTTCCTGTGTGCTGACCATGCAGGTAACCAGACAAATGTGTAGGTAACAACAAACAATGTCCAAAACACCCTCTATCTAAGTACTAACAAACAGGAAAGTGGGAATGTTCTAGTGTCACGAGCGAAACACAACCTATCACTTTATTGGGGGGGAAATTAAAACACACAAGGTAATAATGAATTGTCACTACTTACTCTAAAGAAAAATCCATCAACCTAGATTAGATGTTAATGAATTTTAATTATTCCAACTATTAATATTTGTACAAAAATGCATGTTCGTGTTACCTTTGTTCATCTCATGGTACATACTGATGGCATCATAATATTCTATTATCATGCATATTACATATTGTGTTGAAACATCTCCATTATAGATAGATTGATAGAATATGTTATATACATTTTATAAATTATTTCATAAGCCAGACTACAATAATCATGCATAATAATAATAATAATATACAATATGCACAGAATAGAAACACTTTGGATAATTTATGATACATAGCAAGCCAGATAGAAGGTTTTCAAGGAGAACCTTGTATTTAGATTTTGTTTTTCATTGAATACTGATGGTATATGTATACACAGTACATATGTAGCAAGCATGCAATGAAACAATTACATTTATAGTCAGAGAGCCCTTATTGTTTGCCTGAAATTGAATGTCCTTGAGTCTTTAAACACATTTCTTGTAATGAGATGTGCAGCAGGGTAAATCACACACACTTTCTGTTTGGTCGCGTTGAGATAGTTCAGGCCTATAGTGACATCAAACTAACAGAAGGTCAAATTGAGATAGTTCAGGCCTACAGTGACATCAAACTAACAAAAGGTCAAATTGAGATAATTCAGACTTACAGTGACATCAAACTAACAAAAGGTCAAATTGAGATAGTTCAGGCCTACAGTGACATCAAACTAACAGAAAGCCAAATTGAGATAGTTCAGGCCTACAGTGACATCAAACTAACAAAAGGTTAAATTGAGATAGTTAAGGCCTAAAGTGACATAAAACTAACAGAAGGTCAAATTGAGATAGTTCAGGCCTACAGTGACATCAACCAAACAGAAAGTCAAAATGAGATAGTTCAGGCCTACAGTGACATCAAACTAACAAAAGGTCAAATTGAGATACGGTAGTTCAGGCCTACAGTGACATCAAACTAACAAAAGGTTAAATTGAGATAATTCAGGCCTACAGTGACATCAAACTAACAGAAAGTCAAATTGAGATAGTTCAGGCCTACAGTGACATCAACTAACAAAAGGTCAAATTGAGATACGGTAGTTCAGGCCTACAGTGACATCAAACTAACAGAAAGTCAAATTGAGATAGTTCAGGCCTACAGTGACATCAAACTAATAGAAAGTCAAATTGAGATAGTTCAGGCCTACAGTGACATCAAACTAACAGAGTGTCATTAGAAACATAATAAATGGTTGTTATTTCTGTTATACTTTAGCACTCGTATTTTTAATATTTATGTAAATAATGGCTGAAGACTCAGAATTATTTTGAAAAACTCAAGTTTGAACTCGAAAATATTGTAATGCTCTTTATATTGACAGTCTGTAATTTATCGGACATCTATTTAAAGCATTAACTTGTAACGCTATTTTAAATGTTTTGTTTTGTTTTACATTTCATGTCAAGTAATCATTTACCCAATATTGTATCTTTCAACAGCGTCATTGTTGACCTAGTTTCATGGCTAGATAAAATGTGTTATCCGTAAACACTTCTCTGTTATTGTTTGACCATGCTGTTATCCGCCATTTTGGATGTTGACAGTATTGCATGATGGGAATTGTTGTCATAGCGACTAGCAAGCATAGTAAACTTTAGAACTTCAGAATCCTTTTATATTTATTAAAAGTTAAAGTTTATAGCAGTGAAGATTGCTATTTAAATGTAAGAATCATATTGAATAGTTATTTGTTTATTGACTTGTAGTAAATTTTGATAATACTTTATTCAATTTAGTGTTTTAATCTTGAAATTTAATCGATCAGTTACGCGCGGTTTGAGCGCACAATAAAGTTGGTGCGCTTGGTGCGCTAACTTTGGTTACGATCATGCGCTGTTTGCGCACAATGTAAATGGTGTGCTTTTTAACGTTAAAGTGCACGGTATAGTTGGTGCTCTCTCTAGTGCACATAGTTATTGGTGCGCTGCACCAATTGTTTCAGTGTGCATCTATAAGGAGTGCACACCTTTAGTAGCAGACTCCGATTTCCACTTTCTTAGGTACTCATTGCCATTTTTTTGTTTTACTTATAAATACAGCAGGGTTCATTATTTATTTATTTATTTAATTCAGAAAGTAACTAAGTAACCATTTTAAAGTGAAGTTATATATCACACATTTTTAAGCAGTAATTTTGGTACTTTAAATATTTTTAAAGTAACAATAATTTAAATAATATTCAGACTCAGTCAAGTTGATAATTTATTGATTATTTGTACGAGACAACTGGATGCAATATAATTGAAAACTAATATATATATATATCTGTATTGATCATTTCTACTTTGAAATTGTTTTAAATATTACAGCCTGTTAATTTACTCATGAAAATAAAAGAGTAACACTTAGATCATTGTTTTTATACTTTAACCTGCCTAGTTAGTACTTTTTTAAGTTCCATACTTTTAAGTTATTTATTCACGGAGTCAGTTTTATTTACATCCTGTCTGAGTTTTTACCTAATGGCATAGACCGAACCTTGTACAAAACACGTTACACGACACGTAACAATATATCAGAATTAATCAACATTTTAAAATTAAAAAAACCCAAAAACTTGTTGTTTTGATTTCGGTTCGATCAACTATTTTGTTGATATGCTGTTTAATTGTTTCTGTTGAAAGTTTCTGGCATGACTTGGGCAGGTATTGTGTCCACAACATCGAGCATGTGAGGTGGACTGACTCAGGCGTGGATTGGGTCCACAACATCGAGCATGCAAGGTGGACTGACTTAGGCGTTGATTGGGTCCACAACATTAAGTTTTATATGTGATTATTAAATTGCTATATTTGTACAATTAATGAACTATGTGCATAACAACAGAAGAGTTACAGTCCATACAAGAGCACTGCAAGCAGGTGCAGATGCTCAGCTTTTTTGCCCTCAATGACGATTACAGCGCAGAAACAAGGTCATAAGCTCTTCATAGTTTTTTCAAAAAGATGAGCTAATAATGGCTTTAACTCTTTACTTCATATAGACACCTTTGGACACCTAATATAGAAGGCTTTTGAATTATTGGGTGAATTATGTTTATATTAGCTGACAGAGTGGAAAACAGTACAGGAAGTGTTCAGATTGCATGTTACGAGCAATCTGAACTCCTCCTGCACTTTTTTCAAAGGCCTTCTGTGATTGGTGCAGGAAAATGCGTATCTATGGAGTAAAGGGTTAAACAAAATAATTAAACGTTTAAAAAATTAAAGCAAGCAGAAAGTAACATTAATTGTAGCAAATATATATTTTTGTTAATAACGAATTAAGAAACATTTTTCAATATAACTTGATTGCATTCTAAAGAAAGAAAAGAAAATTTGATAGAAAGCTTTGTTCTATACTGTAGATGCAATCTAAATTCAGCTGCAGTAAATCATGTATGGAATGAGACTAAGCAAAAACTGCTGTTTAAAACTAATGGACACTTGCACAAATAAAGGATGGGCAGCACAACACCAAAGGCCCTTGAAATCCTACATCTTTGTAATATGCTTAAGATTTTGTACAAAGCCAATTAAATGTGGCAAACTTTGTACATAACCAGGTATGATAACCAACAAAATGTGTCAAATTTTGTAAACAACCAATTAAATAAATCAAATTTTGTACAAAACCAATTAAATAATTCAAATTTTGCACATATCAATTAAATAAGTAAATTTTTTTACAAAACCTATTTAATAAGTCAAATTTTGTACAAAACCAATTAAATAAGTCAAAGTTACTTGATAACCATTCCAATGGTCATTTAAACATGACTAGAACACTGAAGAGACTTTTAACAAAATCAATAATCATGAATAACTTTTATAATGAACTTTATCAATTTATTTTTTTATGAATCATATGGTTATATATGTACATAACAATGCAATCGGAGTCTATTTAAATTTGACACCATAGAAGACCCGTTACATTATAAAATAAATCTTGCTCTTTTTTTCTAAAAACAAAGATGGTAGGATTTCAGGGGGCTGTTAGACACACACCAGGTCTGAAAAGGACTCCTGCTTTGCCAAAGGCGCTGGTGACACAGATGGCGGTCTTTTTCTTGCAGATCCGCGGCGAATAAATATGGTCCCAGGAATTGGCCTGCCATCGGGTTCCTGAAGGTAAACATGGCCGCCAGCATGGTTACATGCCGTCTCTAGGAACTATTTCTACTATGGTTAAGATACACCCGATTTCTCCTCTTATGCAAGGCACAAAAACTTAGCTGAAAACTTTTTTTTTATTACTACAGTTACTTTGTGTTAATCATACTATACCAAATAGGTAAAAAAATAACACAATCGTGAGGCTGACAACCTCTAAATAAACTAATACACTTTGCCTTCTGAATCAGAGCTGGAAAATTCCACTCGTCTGCTCGCCATGACGAGTCAACATTTGGTCAGGACGAGTAAGATTAGAAAATATTGGAAAAGGAGGACTAGTAGCTTTTACAAGAAGTTTCAAGCCCTGTGAATACATGCCTTATTCTGGCGAATTTCATGGATCAAAAGTATTCCATGAAAGTCCCCTTTTTTTATATATATTTTTGACTGTGTCATTACATTAACCTTCACCTTTGTTTGAAATAAAACAAAATTTAATAATCTGTAATAATATTGTTTTGAAGTTTAAAATCTATTTTCAGCTAAGTTAGTGATATGTCTGTCTAAATATAATTAATAATAGGGCACAGCTCAGTATAAATCAGTAAAATAGATTTCAACAGAATTAAAAAATATATATGAAGACGATATACGAGAGGTCCGTGTTGAACAGAACTGAATAGAGTGTATAGTTAAAATATGTTAATATTATGTAAGTATTCAGATATCATGCATCGTTAATTCTGGAAAAGCTTGTGAACATCATTCTTCTAATTATCAAAGCCATTTAAAGTCAGCGTATTTCACTAATTAACACTAACTAACAATACTTAATACCGCTATCAATATTAATTTTGTTCTCAGAATTTCTTAAATTAAAATTAAAATAAAAAAAAAAATCTATAAAAAATTGTTTTAATTAAAAACATTTTCATGTGCAAGACTGTGTATAAAGGGCCACAAAGCAATGTTGATGTGGTGACTTACATTCATCATAAATATCACAATGCCAATTACACAACTATATACCAAATTTGACATCTCTAGATCAGAAAGGAGAAACAGAACTCAATACAAAAACATAATATGTAGGCCAAGTTTATTATTTGTAACCATCAAGATCATCAAAAAATACTGCATGTTTTGGGCAGTGTTACCCGTAACATAACTATGGGTCAAATTAAGTGACTCTAGGTAAATAGTTTTTTGTAGAGGTCAAGGTCATTTGAAAAAAAAAAATGTTCAGCATAGTTTTAAGTAGTACTACCCATAACATATCTTGACTAAGTTTAGTGACTCCAGACCAAACACTTCAGAAGGAGCTAAATACAAAAAACATATTAACACTTTATAGGCTTTATTAGTTGTTCATCAAGGTTAAAGTCATTTGAAGAAGTTCCGCATTGTTTTTAGCAAGTTTTGTAATCGAATGAATATTTAGCGTCATTTTGATGTCATCGAGGGCTAACAGATGACCAGTTAACCTAACCACTGTTTCCTGGATCCTGAAAGGTTCACCAGTACTCGAGCACACCCAATCTTCGCAAGTAATTGATAACTTTCCAACTTGAATCAGCAATGAGACACAATGTCGCATATCAATCATCATGGAGACTGTTACCGGGCGGGGATTCGAACTCACGACCCCTGGATTGTTGGTCAGATACTCTACCGACTGAGCTAATTTGGCCAGACAAATTTTTGTAAAAATTGTAAATAGTTTTGAATAGTACTACATGTATCTATAACACAAGTATGAACCATCTGGTGACACTAGACCAAACAGTTTTATGAGACATTGAGCTAAACGCAGTAACTTAACCTGTGCAGGATATGCTATTCATCTGAAGAGGGCAAAGGTCACCCCAAAACATGCTAGAAGTAGTACAACCCATATGGATCAAAGTGACTCTAACTAGGTCAAACATAATCATAAAATTTGACATTGTGTAGGCTAAATTATCTATGCGTACAGGTCATAGTCAAAGTTCACCCTAACAATTTGAGCAGTACTCTCCATAACCCATCGATGGGCCATATTTCTGGTGATTCTAGGCAAAACGATTTTTGCAAAATGGTGCTAAAACCAAAATTTAAAATTGTGTAGGTTACTCATCTATTTGACAAATTTCATAAAATCAAGAGAATTATGAAAAAATAATATAACAGAACCTTAAAAAACAATATTAAGTCACAAACTTGTATCTAATTATGTATAAAAAATAAGAAAACATTTTATATACAAAATTAGGTCATTCTGTTCTTAGAGAAATAAGCTATCATTTATCTGACAAGACTTGATTGGATACGATATAGATGAGAAGTCATGCGTTTAATTTCATGCCCAAACCCATGCTACCTAAATGTGTGCTACAACTTCAAAATGCATTCAACCTCAACCACTACCTACTAATAGCGCCTGATTTTGGATTTGAAACTATTTCAATCACTGTAAAATTGCTTGTGGCTTTAGTACAGCGATTATGAATGTTTTAGTGCATGTAATAACAAAGAATCACACAAGCTGTAATCATACAGAACTAACAATTCAGAAAAAGCTATGGAATAAGTTAAAGCAACACAATCGGTAAACATGCTCTGTAGAACACCTTGTAATGAAGATACTCAATATCATACAGTCCTTGTAAGTTTCTATTTTCTTTATTTCATTGCTAATATAGATAATCTATATTTAAATGTGAATGAAGTTTAGTGAAAAGGTTGTTTGCTGGCCATGTCAAAGGTCGCAATTTTGATCTCAATCTCCACTAAATGACCTCTCAAAAAACAAAACCCAGTACTGGTTCTGCCTGGGTAACAACACCGAGTACTAGTTCTACCGGGGTAACAGTACCCAGTACTGGTTCTGCCTGGGTAATAACACCCAGTACTGGTTCTGCCTGGGTAACAACACTGGTTCTGCCTGGGTAACAACACTGGTTCTGCTTGGGTAACATACTTGAGCAATCTAAGATTACTGCATCAATTAGCAAAATCAAATTAGTATAAAACAAACCTCCATCTAGTTACCACAAAATCACTTTCCTTAATTGGTACCCTGCCACTAGAACATACTGGCAGGCATGGAGAGGTACCAGCCGGTCAGCAATATCAAGCCAAGCAGCATTCAAGGCTAACTAACTGATCTACTTATCGACAACTTCATCAATAAAACATTCATTCAGAAGCTTGTTAACTTCATCAATAAAACATTCACTCAGAAGCTTGTTAACTTCATCAATAAAACATTCATTCTGAAGCTTGTTCTGGGTTAAAGGTCATTTGCAAAAAGATGGTATCTACTCTTGATACTATAGAATTGCTTTACAACCAGGAACTAGTAAGCCAAATAACACTAAAGCAGGAAACAAACTCAACAAGCTAGTTTTAGTGTCTGGAGTTTATGATGATGTGAATTGTAAAGCATTAAATATTTTATTACAACCTCACTTCTTTATTAAAGAGTAACAGATGAGTGCATGTTGACAACGCATAGTCATGTTCTTACCTCTTAAACTGTCTCTGCATTGTACAGTCAAACCTATACCGATAACCTCCGCTGAGAAGTTACCAACATATCTTAGGCAATCACCTGTATAAGGCAGTCACCAGTATCAGGCAGTCACATGCCATAACAGGCAAGTACTAGGCAGTCATATTCGGTAACAGGCAATTGTGCTATATCCTTTAAATTGGATTCTGTGTAAACAACATTTTACTTAAATACTTAAAAACCTCAACTAATTTGACTGGTTATTCATCTTCTAAAATTTATATCAATAAAATCATGAGCATTTTTACTGGAATCAGTCGAAAATCATGATCACCTGGCTACTTTTCTTTGATTTAAGTTTTTAAGTATTTAAGTTTTTAAGTATTTAAGTATTTGTTGGTGAAACAGGATCTTGGTCATTATATACAAGCTTGACTGTGTTTACTGCCCTAAACATGGATAAGTGTTTAGTATCGTTGTCCCAGATAATATATACTGCAGAGTGGCCATTTTTATTTTTGTCATATTACACTGATTACTGTTGTACAAAATATACAAGTATTCACTTACGTCTGAGGAACCTTGGCCATCTGCAGGTTGGAAAATGCTTGCCAGATTTGATACTCTAAAAATACAATAGTCACGTAATATATATATATATATAGGATTGATTGTAGATTGAATATTTAGCTTCATTTTTATGCCACTGAGTGCTAACAGACGATCAGTTAACCTAACCACTGTTTCCTGGGATCCTGAAAGGTTAACCAGTACTCAAGCACACCCCATCTCTGCAAGTAACTGATACTTTTCCCACTTGAATCAGCAATGAGAAATGAATGACAATGAGACACAATGTTGCATATCAATCATCATGGAGACTGTTGCTAGGTGGGGATTCGAACTCACGACCCCTGAATTTGTAGTCAGACGCATAACTGACTGGGTACCATTGTGTCTGCATGAAAATTTGAACATCTTCCCTTAAACACTATATAAAACAGACTCCTATGGTGGCTCCAAATTTTACCCCAGGGACCAGACTTCAACATTTCAGATGAATTCCATGCAATGCTACATGTAAAGTATCAAAGGTCAAGGCCTTCAACTTTCAGAGAAAATGTTTTTTAAAGTTATAAGAACTGTGGCGGGGCATTTATAGTAGAATCTGGCCGATTCAAAAACTGGTTTGCTATTGCGTCTACACGAAAAATAGCGGTGCTATTGTGTCTACACAAAAAAATTAACATTTTCCCTATATAACTTTATGTAAAAGAAACAGAAACCTGACTTCAACAACCCCTTAAGGGCACCACAATGCAATTCTACATGTAAAATGTCTAAGGTATATGCACTTATAATGTTGCAGAGGCAATTGTGGTCAAATCACGCTGGTTCAAAAACTTGTCCGAGATCTTGTGCTCATCAACTTGCACCATCAAACAGCTGTGCAAGTTTAGTTACAATTCAATGAAAAAATTTTGACATTTTCCCTATAAAACAGTGATCCTGTGGTGACCTCAAATTTGACTTCAGGGACCTGACTTCAACAATCCTCTTAGGAAACATCTATCCAATACTACATGTAAAATGTTTACGGTCCATGTTTCAAACTTTCAGAGAAAATGTTTTATTAATTTTCTCTTGATATGTGTTTATAAGCCCTGGGACAGGGCTTTTATGGTCAAATTATGCCGGTTCAAGATTTTGTTAGAGATCTTAGGGATCAAATGCAAACTTGATTAAGATTCATTGAAAAATGAGGAAGCTATCACGCCTACAAGATAAATGTTTACAGACGGATGCCTGAGGACAGATGATGGACAATTTACCATGACACCAGCCTTTCTGGCCTTTAAACAGTAGCGCTTACTGTGTAAATTTCATGAGGATCCGATGAAAAACGGTGGTTGCTAGAGCGCATACAAAGTCAAATAATGCAATATTTGATGATTGAAGGGCAATAACTCCTACATTAATTATCTGATAAAGCCAGTTCAAAAATTTGGCGATATTATAGATATTATAATATATAAGTTCTGTGCAAGTCTGGTGAAAATCCAATGAAAACACCCAATGCCTCAGTGCACCAATGTCAAAATACACAAATTGTGATGATTCAAGGGCCATAACTATGACATTAATTACGCCAGTTTAAAATCTTGTCTATCATATTGTAGTTATATGACTATTGTAAAATTTTCATGCAGGTTTAACAAAAACTGCAGTGCTAGATTGCATACAAAGTCAAATAATGCAATATTTGATGATTTAAGTAAGGGCAATAACTCCGACATTAATTATCTGATTACGCCAGTTCAAAAACATTGTCCGAGACACAGGGCAATCAGAATTAATCACCTTGAGCTTTATTATATTTTTTTTCTTCAAAATCATTATTCTTTAAGCAAAATGAAAAAGTGTTAGCCATTAGATATTAGACATAACAAAAAACATTGCAAGGGGTATAATAAAACTTTGCTCATCTATTCAATCCAACCAAAACTGACCATTTAACTGCAACATGTCTGACTGATTAACAATTTACCTGCTTGATTGTTTAGACTGGTTGAGATATTCATCACCCTTGCTCCCCGGCAGTCCTTCTATGTTGATCTCCGGGACAAATGATGTCGGAGTCTGGGGCGGAGAGCTGATGGAGTCACCACGACTCTTGGCCTCGGACAGTGTGTCCGACTCAGAATCATCAAGGATTCCGCTGCTCCTACAGTGAACAAATTACAATGTAATAGGTTAAGTGAGCACACTAGTCTCACAAGAATAAGAAAATGAATTAGGGAGCTCAACAAAAAAAACAACTTAACCAAATATGTTCTGCTGATAGAAAAGAATCACCTATCTATTTTTCTTCTTCGAAAAAGCTATACAAAAATCATAAGATCAGAACACTGTGAGTATATATGCACAAATAAATTGTACACTGATACTTCCTATTTCATCATAATCTGATAAACTAAGAGATGCAGTGAGGACAAGATTTCTGATTGAGAGATAGATGGATGGACATGCAGACAGGACAAAAACAACATGCCTACCCCACTGACACATGGGTAGAAATCATTTCTAGGAGTCAATGGCTAAATCGCCATCTTAAGATCACTGACCTCTTACTGTTGAGGTCAAAGGTTAAAGACCATCTTTAAAATAAATTATATGAGATAGCTTGACATTATATGTGGGAGGTCGGTGAGTCTTCTCAGATGCATTCCGACGTCTTCCTTCACCATTAAAACTGGATATGCTATATAAAACCTGAAGTGTTGAAAATGGTATCAAACCTGTTCCGTGACTTGACGTATTGTGAACACTAAATATTGGATAAACTAGCATATATAATTATGTAGGTGTATATATAGGTGATATATCTAATTAAAACTACAACCTAAAAAGGTATACTGTGTGTTATTATTAGTTGAGAATATAGTTGTGTGGTTAAGTGGTTCTCTATTTAATGTTTATATGTTTATAAATACCAACATAAAAAGGTTTGAATGTTAATTACAGTACAAATATTGTACAAAAGTTAATTCTATCTTCTACACTTTCAACACAACACTCTGTTCATATGTTTTTGCACCAAAATTTCTTTCTCTATATTTAAAGTTAAACTCATCTTTTTACTTCATCTGTATTATAATCACCCCATGTACATCTGCAGCAAACAACTCTTCTTCTTATAATTATAAGGAAAAATCAGTGTCTACTATTTCTGCATTAAAATAAGTACTTGAACTTTTATCATCTAATTTCCTTCCTTCCATCGAAAGTAATAAGCATCCTCTTACAATCTTTATTACAATCCTGATGATGTTCATTTAAGAACCAAATTGTATTCCTTCAACCGAAAGTTAATTTCATCTTCTACTAGCTCTATATCACAGTCATTTCATTTACTTTTATCCTTAATTCTATTTCACTACAATGAGATTATTTCCAAAATTAAGTCTTTCACAATCAAATGTTCTGTAAAGTATGAGACTTTATACACTCTACACTTATTCACTTTGCACTATATCTGCATGAAAGCGAGTCCATGCTCTACACTTATTCACTTAACACTATATCTGTATTACATGCTCTACAGATATTCACTTTCTACTATATCTGTATTACAATGAGTCCATGCTCTACCAATATTCACTTTCTACTATATCTGCATTACAGTGAGTCCATGCTCTACAGATATTCACTTTCTACTATATCTGCATTACAGTGAGTCCATGCTCTACCAATATTCACTTTCTACTATATCTGCATTACAGTGAGTCCATACTCTACAGATATTCACTTTCTACTATATCTGCATTACAGTGAGTCCATGCTCTACAGATATTCACTTTCTACTATATCTATATTACAATGTGTCCATGCTCTACACTTACTCCTCAGAATCTCTACGCTGGTATTGTAATGTGTGTAGATCCAGCTCATCTGCGCTGTTGTCCTTAATGAGGACACCTTCATCGCTTGTTGATGAGTGCATATCCTCCTGCTTCAGGGCTTCCTGCTCTTCTGCCAGTCTTTTCTCTGCAAGTTCTTTCTTCAAATGTCGATATCTAAAATTGTTTCTTTATCATCAGACCTAAATGCTTTGAGCATGAAACCTTTTTTAAAAAAGCTAAGCTAATAAGTTTACAAAATGGTACAACGATATAAAGCATTAGAGAACACAGAGACGACAAACGGACCATTCTGTTCTGTATGTGTAACAACCTAGTACACTAGAGTTTGTTATAACGCGGTTGCCGGGATCCACGGAACGAAACGCAATATATGCGGAACCGCATTATTAATATCCCAAGGTGCACTGCGCTACACTATTTGGCAATACTATATCCAGTTGTAGTACTGCAAACACATGACAATGTGTGATAAATATAGCAGACCATTATTGGTGTAAATAAATCAAATATAACTAGAAGTTGTTATCATGTCAGTCTGAATTATCAAGATGTAATTGATACAAAAATACAAGTCACAGTTTGGGAAAACGTAACGAGCTCACAAACACTAAGCGATCTAGTTGAGATTTTCGATCAATTCATCAATTATTATACCGCAAATTTTTAATAAATCATTTTTTTAAATTTGAAGCCATAGAAAAAACGCATTGTAATGAGTTTCAAGTTATATCAGATTGCGTTATAACAGGACCCAAGTGTACACTTCATCTAATGGCTTTATCACATGTTCAAAAATATAATATATGTTTAATGTTGTACATAATTATTATTAGTTGCCTTGAACCAATTAAAATATTTAATAAATATTTTTTTCAAATTTTTACAAATAAATTGCATAGTAAAACTCATTGATACTGTATCCAGCGACACAACATGTCAAACCAGAGTGAATCATAATAAAAGAACATAGAAAAAGCTCCAATTAAAATATAACAGAAGAAAAGGTCAAGCATTTGAACATTTCTATCTATAATTGATCTCTTACTTACTTAAATTTCCTCATTATTTTCAGACATTCTAGTTCTGATTTACAGCTCATTCCTAAATTAAAAGTTTACCAGGAAAAATAGACCCCCAATTAAGAGGTTTAACCATTTCCCCTGGTTTGTGGCTTAATACAGGTTAGACTGTACATTCTATAACTATATTAGTTGTGTTATAATTGTTTAAAGGAAGTATATCAAGATTTTTAAAAAAAAATTAAATTGGCAGAAACATTTTTTCCCCCAGTATATCATGCCTGTACATACTAACTAAACCCTTATTGCCATGAAGATATCTATATACAAAAATGCCAAAATAACATTATACTGAAAAGGGTTTTCATAACTTGGACTGTGTACCTAGGTTAAATAGCATAAAATAGATTACCCTTTTAAAATTGTAAAAACGTATTTTGTGACACATCAAATGAGTCACATGATTTCATTTTGATCAGATTCATCATTTTGTTCCCTTTACAGGGCCTGTATATATCCCAGCCCTTTTATTTTTTCCTATCTTCAGTCTAATGTTCATAAGGATAAGCTATGATTATACATTCCTATGCTAGAGTGAAGATTTACGGATATTCAATCCTCTACATACATTGAACCAAATCTAATTTGAAATTACTAGCTAATGCTTCAAGTCTGAGAATTATTTTTGCTCAAATGGATGAAAAAGGGAATATTTTAATTTTGCCCAAAGTATCCCAATGTATAACTCAAAATTCTCTTACATGGCCCCCGTACAAACTAGCCCCTTGCTTTATATTAACTCATATTCATATAGCAACAAATTTAACTGACAAGGCTCTAGAATAATTTTTTTTTTTGAAAATTCACACTTTATTTTGACCCCTGAAGACAATGAAATCCAGTCACTTTAAAGGGATTATATTGGCATATTACCGTCAATTCCCTGTCCTAAATACACACGTCCAGAATAAAGATACACTTATAATTTAGAGATATACGCGTCTAAAGTGTCTAATTGCATAATGTCTTTATTACAAACATCGGGTTCCTGAAGCCATGTTTTTGTTTTGTTTACATTCGCTATTTTTAACGAATCGCTTTCGGATTTTCCATCAATCATCGGATAATATCGTGAAGATTCGTTCCCGATCTCGTTTTCAAGGCTTTGTTCGGGAAGTTTACCGAGTTCAATGTAAATGTTACGCAATACTTTATTGCGGGAGGTATTAAAGTTTTGGCCAATATTCAATTACTGTTAATTTGATAACTTTCAAGTAAATAAAGGTTATACATCAATACATAAGCATTATTTTGTGCACAATGCATACAGGAAAAATCTGGATTAAAGCGTGTTTGTGTTACTTGCCAATATAATCCCTTTAACAAATCTGAATCTCTTTCACCCAACAATGCTTCTGTGAAAATTTAGGCAAAATCAGCTCCAATTTTCAAAAACACTAGATAAATCTCTATCATTCATCCCCTTAATTCACCCTATTGGACCAGGTCCTGTAAACCCCAGGGTCATCATTTATACTGTCAGGATAACTTTATTTAGTGATCATTTCTATCTAAATATTTCAAAAATCTACACTGTGGTTAACAAGAAGATTTTTTAAGCATTTATTATTATTTCTAGTAACAGCAGCCATTTTAGATAAAAAAAAAAAGGTCTCTAGTACAAAGAAACATCCCTGTGATGTTTGTGTATAACTGGCCTAGTGGTTCCAGTAGAGCTAAAACTGTGTAAAAATTATGAATAACATGTCAAAAAAACAGTCATATTTTCTATTTCTCATGTTTTTAATTTAAGTAAACCTGAGGCAGATATCCTGAAAGGTCAGTTTTTCATTGAAAAAAAAAGATTAATAAAGACTTCATATACCACTGTAACAAAAACCAAATACAGTAAAATATTTCTAAATTCCCCTAAACTGAACATAAACTACTACTAGTATTTTCAACACCACCTGGAACTGTTCCCACCACAAGTTTTCTAATTTTTATGTAGTCAACAACACCAAAACCTTGCTGTTACACAGCATCTAATACAAGATATGATTTGTGAAGAAAAAAATTTTGATATAAAAGTAAGGTAATAGAATGACTCTCTATAGAATGTTATACAAACACGCATGTATGTTACAAAGACAGAAGACAGTGAAACCATTCTCGTAAAACATCACCACCTTTTTGGTATATAGGTATGTGAAGGTTCAATGATCTAAAAATTAAATTGCCATGTGTTCCTTTTATATTTATATATATTTCATCTTTTGATTGACTGAATACTTAGCTTCCTTTTTATGCCATCGAGGGCTAACAGACGGTCAGTTAACCCAACTGTTGTTTCCTGGGATCCTGAAAGGTAAACCAGTACTTGAGCACACCCCATCTCCGCAAGTAACTGATAACTTTCCCACTTGAATCAGCGGTGAGAGATGAATGATGAGACACAATGTCAATAATCATGGAGACTGTTGCCGGGCAGGGATTTGAACTCACAACCCCTGGTTCATCTTTTGAACATAATTTTTTCTTTTCAGCTTTTCAGTTATATCGTGTGGCATTTCAAGTAGAGTAGGTTTCGCTGCTATCAAATGATCAGACATGCAAAATGGAAGATAGCGGAATGAGCATACAGAGTTCTCCCAAATGAAATCAAAGTCAGAAATGAAGTGAACCATGTATCTGTTTGTCACAAATACATCAGCTTGTTTGTGAATGATCAACATACCGTCTCTTAACAGGTCTTTGTAAATAAAATAAAATAAAACAAAAATATTTATAATCATGTAAAATGTACGCTTTCAATCATGGGTACAGTCCAACCTGTATAAGCGGCCACCTCTATTAAGCAGCCACTTGTCTCAAGCAGCCACACTTGCTATTTCCCACTGCAATGATTTCAGAGCAAATTAACAACAACCTGTCTTAAGAGGTCACTTTTGGTCTTTCCCTCGACTGGCTGCTTAAGACAGGTTTGACTGTACTTGTTTATTTCTACTAGATAGATAAATTTTCTGCCATGTCACTACTGACTTTGTGCATACTGCAGGTTTTATCATAAATAACAATAGAAAGAATGGGTTTTTCCAATCTTCATCAAACTTATTTGTAATATGAATAAGATCCAAGTGACGGCAGATGCAGGTTTGCCACTCTCTTTTTGGGAAATTGGGATAGGACCAGAGGTGGAAAAATAGTGAATTTGTCAAAAAAGAGAATTTTCCTAATAAAAATATTATTGATTGAAATTGAAGGATAATATATTATTGCTAAGAAACATTGATATTAAATACATATGTTTCTGACAATAATATATTATCCTTCAATTTCAATCAATAATAGTTTTATTAGGAAAATTCTCTTTTTTGACAAATTCACTATTTTTGTCCATGTTGTCCATAAAAGATCTAGTTTCATTCATAAAAAAAAAATCATTTTGTTCATCATTTCTGTAGACTTTGAAATTAATCCTTAAAGGTGTTGATGTCATTTTGAAAGTATATTCACTAAAAAACATTTTAGAACATTCCCCCCCCCCCCATTCTGTACTCTCACTCATGGGAAGCTTTGATAATAAAGATAGCATGGTCAGTGATACAACCTTGTATATAATGATGATCACTTTTTGCCCGTCACAAGTCCACAGTGAAGCAGGTGTGTTTATATCAAAACTGTGAACCAGAGTTACAACAAGTGTGCAACATACCTCGAGTGTGTTAGTTACAGTTAGTAAAGTACAAATATCCAAGCAAGACCAAATCTTCAAAGGCAGTTTAATAAATATATAAAAGAAAACAAACTGAATCTATAAAAATAAATATTATTTATTAGAAAAAACAACAGTTGAACTTTGTTTAAAAGCATAGATTTTGACATAGTTTTCTAATTTCAATCTAGTATTCCATTTTTTTATCTTATATCTTTAAAAGCTTGGTCTTTTTACAATCAAGAGACACATCGCATACGTTAGAAATACATTTAAAAATATTTGACAGATTGATGCAAATTATCTATAAGAAACACCTGTATTTGTGATTAACAGCAGCAACCATATAGTTAAAAGTTTGAATCAAGCTGTAGCTATTTCAACTTGAAACACCGTTAGAGAGAATTATAGTAGCTGCTTGACAGGTGTCAAGCTGTAGCTATTGAACTTAAACATGGATTAGAGTTTTCTAGTAGCTGTTTGACAGCTGTCAAGCTGTAGTTATTTACTTAAAACATGAATTAGAGTTTTCTAATAGCTGTTTGACAGCTGTCAAGCTGTAGCTATTTACTTGAAACATGGATTAGAGCAATTTCCAGTAGCTGTTTGGCAGCTGTCAAGCTGTAGCTTTTTAACTTAAAACATGAATTAGAGTTTTCCAGTAGCTGTTTGGCAGGTGTCAAGCTGTAGCTATTTAACTTAAAACATGAATTAATTAGAGTTTTCCAGAAGCTGTTTGGCAGCAGTCAAGCTGTAGCTATTTAACTTAAAACATGAATTAGAGTTTTCCAGTAGCTGTTTGGCAGGTGTCAAGCTGTAGCTTTTTAACTTTAAACATGAATTAGAGTTTTCCAGTAGCTGTTTGGCAGCAGTCAAGCTGTAGCTATTTAACTTTAAACATGAATTAGAGTTTTCCAGTAGCTGTTTGGCAGCAGTCAAGCTGTAGCTATTTAACTTAAAACATGAATTAGAGAGTTTTCCAGTATCTGTTTGGCAGGTGTCAAGATGCAGTTAATTAACTTGAAACATGGAAAAAATGTGTTATTTTGTAAACATCAATAGAAATCTACACAAACTTCTTAATATATATGTGTAATTCTAAAGTTACAGTGTATTTAAAACTTATTGCCAGAGTTTTCTGCAATGTAACTTACACTTCTCAGGTATTTAAAAATAATCAGACCTAATTTTTTTTCGTATAAAAGGGGAAAAAAAACACAGAAAAGTTACTAAATACCATTCAAGGAGAATACCATATTATCTTACATCACCGTATTGTACAGTAACTTTATATACTGATAATACATGTACAAGAACAAGTAACCCAACTCACTGTTTTCTACACAGGTGACCCTTCACATGTGCCTGTATGCGTATGGCACTACGTCGGACTAAAGAGAATGCACGACGCTCACGTGCACCTCTGTACCATTTTTGTATAATCACTATTGCAGATAACATCAACACAACTCGCCTTCTTGCCAAGAACTTTCGTATATGTTTCTGCAATATAATTATAAACAAATTATACTTTTGTTATAAGATCACAAGTTCAGAGAAGCTAGATGTTGTTAAGTAGTACAAATTTTTTAATACAACTCTCGTCAAGGTATTGAATGTGATTGGTGTCCAATTGAGGAGGTTTGGTATCCAACAGATGTCAAGGTATGCATCTACACAATCAAAAGGAACTTGTGTAAGAAATATAGCTCACTGCCTAATTGGTGTGATGATTATGTAAAAGTTACATGTTAATTACCTGTACAGTGATTGTGTTTTCTCGCAGCAGTATGAAGTTTTTACGCTCAACCTTAGTTTTGACCCACCTCTGTATGGCAATCACACGTTTCATTATGGCACAGTGTAAGCACTGGTCAAGGTTTAGTTTCTCCGTCTCCCGCAGGAAAACCTAAAATAAAAGTTTTATCAAATATCATTATTAATTGTAAAAGATCAACAATGGATGGAAGTGAGTATGTTATATAATCTCAACATTATCTCATCTTTGTAAATAGTTCTGGTTAAACTCATTTTGTAAACAATTCTGCATCTACATCCTTCCGCAAGAACTGAAGACTGTTTTAATTGATTCTAAACACTATACAATGTTTTTCATTCTAAAAAGTGTCATGCAGCATTACCACTTGGGCTTACCTTGGTTATACCTATCTGGTAGTTGTCTTTGTTCATCTCCATGCTGTCCAGGAATGTTGATACATCTTGCTTCTCACTCTGCAAACCCTTTGGCAACAGAATTTTGTACAACTGTGTGAACTCCTGAAAAGTGTTATGTTGTTATGTTACCATTACAGATATAACAGCGTCACTGTGTAACAACTACAGATATAACATTGTCACTGTGTAACAACTACAGATATAAAACAGCCAATGTGTAACCACAACAAATATAACACAGTCACTGTGTAACCATTACAGATATAAAAACAGTGTGAAACAAATACAGATATACAATGTAATACAGTCAGTGTGAAACAACTACAGATATAACACAGTCAGTGTGTTAATACTACAGATATAACAGTCAGTGTGTAACCACTACAGATATAACAGTCAGTGTGTTACTACTACAGATATAACACAGTCTGTGTTACTACTACAGATATAACACAGTCAGAGTGTTACCACTACAGATATAACACAGTCAATGTGTAACCACTACAGATATAACACAGTTAATGTGTAACCACTACAGATATAACAGTCAGTGTGTAACCACTACAGATATAACACAGTCAGTTTGTAACCACTACAGATGTAACACAGTCAATGTGTAACCACTATAGATATAAAACAGTCAATGTGTAACCACTACAGATGTAACACAGTCAATGTGTAGCCACTACAGATATAACACAGTCAGTGTGTAACCACTACAGATATAATACAGTCAATGTGTAACCACTACAGATATAACAAGGTCAATGTGTAACCACTACAGATATAACACAGTCAATGTGTAAACACTACAGATATAACACAGTCAGTGTGTAACCACTACAGATGTAACACAGTCAATGTGTAACCACTACAGATATAAAAAAGTCAGTGTGAAACAACTACAGATATAACACAGTCAGCATGTAACAACTGCAGATATAACACAGTCAGTGTGTAACAACTGCAGATATAACACAGTCAGCGTGTAACAACTGCAGATATAACACAGTCAGTGTGTAACAACTACAGATATAACACAGTCAGTCAGTGTGTAACCACTATATATATAACACAGTCAGTCTGTGTGTAACAACTACAGATATAACACAGTCAGTGTGAAACATCTACAGATATATCAAAGTCAGTGAGAAACAAAATCAGATAAAACACAGTCAGTTTGTAACCAGTGATGACAACAGCATAACACATCTCTATCTACTCGACAAGGATTTTACTACATGTTGTGTGAAGAGTAATTTTACAAACTTACCTCGAATGTCAATCTGTAATTATACCCAGACTGACGTATCCGTACAGTTGCCAACATCCCTGTGTATCTGAGCTGACGCAATACCAGCACATCGTCAAACTTGCATGCCACTTTTTCCGCATTGGATTTGATACAGCGGATAAAGAATGGGTTTGCTTGGTTGAGTGTTGCCATCAGACGTGCCAATGACCACTGGAATATATAGAGAATATGAAGCACAATGGACATTCGTCATACTGGATACAGATGTATTTCAAATTTACAATTACCGCAGCACAGAATTGTGAGAAAATATTTCCAAGCATGAGTCATACCGAGACCTTTTCAATGTTATACATTGAAATAGACATTTGTAATCTTAACCAGGTATTTATGATTTTTTCATAGCAAAGTGGCATCGTCAATTTGTGAAAATAGACAAGCTTCAAAGGTGAACACTGACCTGGAACTGAGCGCTAACACTAGGTGGCTTCTGTTTGGAGTTCACCTTCCCACCACTATACATGGTGCGGTTTGCAATGGCTTTCAGCGTCTTTATATCTGAGAACATCTGTAGCAGAAATGAGAATTAGGATGAAAATAAAATTCACAAACTGATCACAGTCTCATTTCATTAATTTTTCTTTAACAATTTTCGTCCCTTACTAGAATAATCCCCAAGGGTTTCAGTGTGTCTGTCTGTCCGTCTGTCTGTTTGTCTGGACAATTCCTCCCATGGTTTCAACCTATTTCAATATATGATGTATATCCCAGCAGTCGCTTTATTAAATGACTGAGGCTACACAGCATGTGGGATAAACACTATAAAGTAATAGTTCATCTCCAATTTATCACAATGATATCTGAATCTTGTTTACCATTCAGTTAGTTGAGATATAATCAGAGAGAGAGAGAGAGAGAGAGAGAGAGAGAGAGAGAGAGAGAGAGAGAGAGAGAGAGAGAGAGGGGGGTAACATATATTATGAATCTGTGATTATTTCTACTTTAACTGTTTAACAAATGTATCTGTTTCACTTATTCAGAGAACAGCCTTGATCCAATATCTCAATTGCCTCATATACTTCCCTGTCACTTACCCCATTCTCATAACCCCACTTCCCTACCCTATCCCCATATCCCAATTGCCCTACCCCATTCCCATATCCCTACTCCATCCCCATACTCCCACTCCCCTCCCGATTCCCATATCCCCACTCCACTACCCCATTTCCATACTCCCACTCCCCTACCCCATTTCCATACTCCAACTCCCCTACCCCATTTCCATTGCCCATTCCCATATCCCTACTCCCCTACTACATTTCCATATTCCCACTCCTTTACCCCTTTTCCATATCCCCACTCCCCTACCCCATTCCTATACCACAAATCCCATACCCCATTCCCATATCCCAACTCCCCTAACCCATTCCCATACCCCATTCCCATATGCCACTCCCCTACCCCATTCCCGTAACCCCTCCCATTCACCTACCCCTACCCCTCAAAACCCACTTATCTTTCAATACCATTTGTCTCGGACAGAAAGCGCGGTTAACAATTATACATACTGTCTGCGGCCTCGACTTCGGTTTGAAAGACTTGTTTTTCCTGCAAGTGAAATAATAATGAAAAAGTCAATGACAATACAGTGTGCGCTGTCTGATGGGATATTTTACATTACCAAGTACAAAGTACACAGAAAGCAGTGGTAGAAACAGAATAGTAATTATAAATGCAGAATAGTAATTATTAATGCAGAAATATATCAAGTAGGTGCATACTTTTTCTGACCTGAGGTTATTTCTATATCTAGATAGTAACTGAGAATGCTGTTTTTAACATTTCAAATGTGCTTTAAGCTACCGCTGCCTTTTACAACAAACCCATATGGACTTTCTTATACAAATGTTGGTATATTTCATTTTTTATTTTTTGGTGTGTTCAAACACATATATTTAGGTAATTATTTAAATACTTCAAAACTGCCTGTAAATATTTATTTTAATATTGTAGAGCAGAATCTTTATAGTTTACAAATCATCAAAGACAATTTCCGAATATGATATTGAATATCTCAGTCTATCAGCTATATTATTTGTTCTGGTTCTTCCAGACAAAAAGGAATATACTTGTATGCATCAACCCATAGTTTTGCATTTCCAATTAGCATGTACATGTTTTTGGGAAAACAATTATATCCCATATATACACGCATTTGACAGCAAGGAAAAATATATAGTATCTACTTTTCCTATATTCATGAACAACTTTAATATCACAGTAAACATAAGGTAGAAATAATTTAATATAATTTTTTTGAAGTAAAACAAATCTATAGATGTAAAGTTGTATGAAATAATTTGAAAAGAAATCACATGCATACAACACTGCAAAACATATTGACAACACTAAAGATTTTCATGCGAAATGGTCAGACTGAGATCTACGACATTCTATACAGAAGAAACATATACTTGATATTATAGATTTTTTATATTTTTCTCCCCGTTTTAACAAAAAATATTGTCATAGTTATCTTACTCTAATATTTCAGTTCTGGATCATTACTATTACATTCAGATGTTTTATAAAATATCCTAAACAGACTAATTCAAAATGTTCTGTGTCTAGGGTTTATCATTTAATATTCTGTGTCATGGGTTAATTTTTTAATATTCTGTGTCTTGGGCACATTATTTAATATTCTGTGTCTAAGGTTTATTATTTATCATTCTGTGTCTATGGTTTATTACTTAATAGTCTGTGTCTATGGTTTATTATTTAACATTCTGTGTCTATGGTTTATTATTTAATAGTCTGTGTCTATGGTTTATTATTTAATATTCTGTGTCTTGCATATATTATTTAATATTCTGTGTCTAGGGTATATTATTCAATATTCTATGTCTTGCATATTTATATTATTTAATATTCTATGACTAGGGTATATTATTTAATATTCTGTGTCTTGCATATATTAATTAATATTCTGTGTCTAGGGTATATTATTCAATATTCTATGTCTTGCATAATTATATTATTTAATATTCTGTGTCTAGGGTATATTAATTAATATTCTGTGTCTATGATATATTATTTAATATTCTATGTCTTGCATAATTATATTAATTAATATTCTGTGACTAGGGTATATTATTTAATATGTTGTGTCTATGATATATTATTTAATATTCTGTGTCTAGGGTATACTATTTAATATTCTGTGTCTTGGATGTATTATTTAATATTCTGTGTCTTGGGTTTATCATTTAATATGCTGTGTCTATGATATATCATTTAATATTCTGTGTCTAGGGTATATTATTTAATATTCTGTGTCTAGGGTATATTAATTAATATTCTGTGTCTATGATATATTATTTAATATTCTGTGTCTAGGGTATATCATTTAATATTCTGTGTCTATGATATATTATTTAATATTCTGTGTCTATGATATATTACTTAATATTCTGTGTCTAGTGTATATCATTTAATATTCTGTGTCTTGGGTTTATTATTTAATGTTCTGTGTCTTGGGCACATCAATTAATATTTTGTGTCTTGGGCACATCAATTAATGTTCTGTGTCTTGGGCACATCAATTAATGTTCTGTGTCTAGGGTATATTATTTAATATTCTGTGTCTAGGGTATATTATTTAATACTCTGTGTCTTGTGTATATTATTAACGTTCTGTTTCTTGGGCACATCAATTAATGTTCTGTGTCTAGGTTATGTTATTTAATATTCTGTGTCTTGGGTTTATTATTCATAATAAATAATTTGTAATAAATCCCAGACAAGAGAATATTAAACAATTTATCCCAGACTGCAGACTATTATATAATAAACCCCAGACAAGAGAATATTATACAATATGCCATAGGCAACAGAATGTTTATCCAGGAAGACACGGAGCATGATTTGCATAAAAAAGGTGTTTTGCAAAGTCACAATGTATGAAAGTGAACACAGAAAGAATGCATCAATATTCATAAAAATATTACTTTCCCAGTCGATGTTATTTGAAAATTCTTAATATGTTATTTTTCTGTAATGCCAAGAATCAATGCACATACATCATGACAATAGTTGCCCGCCGCATCACAATCGCTTCATCCTCTGACAAATATGGATCTACAGGGCTACGGAGGCTTCCGGAATGCCTTGGTGAGCGTAAGAACACGTCATCTTCTTCCCTGTCGACAAAGTCTGCCATAGCGTGCCGACTGTAGCGGGATTCATGCATGGAAGAGCGGGGGGATCTGGCATGTCGGGTAAGATCAGACGGGGAGGATCGTCTACAAGTGGTAATTGTCGGAAATATGGATGCAAAGGAAGTGTCCGGTGATTAATTACCACCGACGGCTAATGATATAGTTGTTCGTGCATGAGGTAGTATGCCTTTTGTGATATTACAATACATAATCACAGAGAACAAATTCAAAAGTACAATGGCCTTCTTCTGTTCAGTGAATTACTTAATTTATATTAATGTTCTTTAGTCTAAATCTTCTATTTAGACAACAATCAGCATATACTAAATGATGATACGAAACAATTGTTTTCCAAAAAAGATAAATTTAAAATTATGAAGTCTGTTGACAACAATTGTAAAGGTAGGCAATATTATTACCATTTTAAAATTGAACAACTGTGAAATAATATCACAAATGAGTACTACCCTACAACTTTAAAACTGAAAACAATCAACCCATTAAGTTAAATTCAACTGTACATTAGACTTGCTCTATTGTGGAAACACTTCAGTGCAAATCTGTGCTCATTCACAGACATGTTTAAAGGGATGAACATGTGGAAGAGACCATTAGAATCATAGGTTCATGATGGCTCCGTATAAATACAAATCATTTCTTTGGTATCCCTTAAGTTTTTTGTTGTTTTTGTAATGGGGTTTAACACCATTTTCAACACATTTCAGGTTATATATGGCATATTGAGTTTTACTGGTGGAAGAAGACCTCAGAAGGAGTCAGACTGAGTAGAACCACCATCCTTCCGCAAGTAACTGGAAACTTTCTCACATAAAGATTTTGGTGTGAGCATGACTCGAAAGTACGACCTGAGCAGTGAGAGGTAAGTGATCTTGAGATGGTGCCTTAGACCACTCAGCCACAGAGGACCCTCGTATACCTTAAGTAGTCACTAATCTAGATTTTACTGGGTAAAACAAAATTGGCTCTTTTAACAAAATCGTCTCTTTCAACAGCGAAAACATGAATTGATTGTTTTCAATTTCTAGAAATACGAATGCCCAACATGATAAAACCATAATGGTAGATAATGTGCTGTTTCCTTGTGTGCTCTTTAGTGTCGTCTGCTTGTCTAAATACCAGTTTGTAAAGTTTGATTACTATTATCTATTTTGTGTTGCTTATAAATGGCCCAATCTAAGGAAGCTGTTGCATAAATGCTCAGACTAGCATACACAGCATGTGTTTACCATCTGACCAAGTTTTATCAAAGAAACATTCTTATCTCGTGTGATGAAATGTAGATAAATATAAAGCAAAATATACAAATAAGATGAAACATTCAAATGTAAACATGCAGTTCACTGGAAGCAGAGAAAATCATTTGAAATGCATACAAATAAAAAAACAAGGCAGAAAAAACATTCAAGTGTCAGAATCGAGATAAAAAGGTACAACAAACGTTAACCACTCAATTCAATCGGTCAATAATAAAATCGCTAAACAGAACTTCTGTACAGTTCCATTGTTAAAAGTTTCACATCAAGGGTATATCAAACAAGAAATAAGTATGTAAACAAGTATGACCTGGTGTTTGAAGCAATTTGTGCAAATGTAACAATCTGCATCACTTCTAATTTTGAGAAAAAAGAAAAAAAAACGTCAGTTCTTCGACAAAAAAACAGAAACCTTCCTAGTTTTTATTTTCAATTATCATTCACATCACAATGTCTGTTTTTAATTATGCTTCAATATAATTTTGTGAACAAATTTCAAGTTAGGTCATCTTTGTTTACATTATGTTATCCTGTTTGACTCGTACCTTGTATTAAACTAGCATATTGTGCCACAAAGTTCACTAAGTAAACAACTGTGTTATTCCAACAGTGAAATATAACAACCATGCGCCTAGCTGGTTGGTGTTAGTGAAACCCTCTGGTGTTCTAGTTACCCTTAATGTTTATATAAACAAATGTATCAACCCTCTTTCTTGTTCATTAATATAGGGCTGTGTTCAGTAGCTGCAGATGACCATCTGAATGTTGTGTAAGCTGTAAATGTTAGCTAACGTACACAAACTGCTCCAGACGACATCTGCTCGAGACATTCACAGAATCGAGGTACTGAGTTTAGTTTTTGTTCAGTTGCTACCATTGACATTAGTTACTGTACAAGCTGTTCTACCTCGAGTGAATGCAGCCCAAATATCACAGTCCCTTACTCCTCAACTCATGCAAGGAAAACAATTTTAATGCCACTGTTTTACACTGAAAACATATGAAAATTTCTTCATATCTAAAAAAAATATGCTAGAACATTGAGTTGGAATTCGGCACCAGAAAGTTTATACTTAGATTTCCATGGCAACCAAACTTACTGAATTTTCTTGAGAAGCTTGATGGTTTGCGCACAAGTGTAGAAACTTCAAAGAAAATTTAGTTAGAACTTAATTTAAGTACTTCATTTAATTCTTGGGATTTCAAAAAAATCCAGTGTATGTTATACACTGTACAAACACTGCCTGTTGTCCATCTTTAAAAGTATCAACCACCGATGTCAACCTGTGCACTCACTCTTACACCCTGGTACCTCATACTCACCAATTTCCTTGAAACTGTCCACTTACTCAAACTTTCTGAGTCTGCCCACTCACTCAACTCCCTGGTACTGCTTGCTCACTCAACTCCCTTATATGGTCAACTCACTCAACTCCCTAATACTGCCAACTTACTCAACTCCCTGATACTGCCCACTCGCTCAACTCCCTGATACTGACAACTTACTAAACAGCCTGTTATGCCCACTCACTTAGCTCACTGATACTGACAACTTACTCAACTCCCTTATACTGCCCACTCACTCTCAACTATTTGATACTGCCAACTCAATCCCAACTCCCTGATACTGCCAACTCAATCCCAACTCCCTGATACTGCCCAACCTACTCAACTTCCTGATTCCCACTCACTTAAATCTCAGATACTGCCCAACTCCCTGATACTGCCCAACCTACTCAACTCCCTGATTCCCACTCACTTAAATCTCAGATACTGCCCAACTCCCTGATACTGCCCAACCTACTCAACTCCCTGATTCCCACTCACTTAAATCCCAGATACTGCCCAACTCTCTGGTACTGTCCTATTCACTGAACTCCCTCCTCACTCACTGAACTCCCTGCCCACTCACTGAACTCCCTGCCCACTCACTGAACTCCCTGCCCACTCACTGAACTACCTGGTACTGACAACTCACTCAACTTCCTGATACTGACAACTCACTCAACTCCCTGGAACTGTCCACCAAATGTTTCATCAAAATATCAGTTGAGGAATAACAGTGTCAGATAGGCAAGAATCTGTACCAAGGTACGACAAGCTGTGCCTAAACAATGCCACGTTTTATACATATATCTACGTTGTTGACAAATTTAACCTAGAATTAACAGTTGATTAAACAGTAGGTTATAAGCTCAAGAGTGATGAAAATTGTGACTGGAGAGTGGATCAGTTACATATAAAATGGTGGGAAATATATGTACAATAAATGGAATATAGACATCTTAAATCTGCAATAACATTGTGCAGACGGCAACTTGGCTCACCTTATAAAATGGCTACTTCCCAAGTCAGGGATGTTCAGATAGTCTGATTGTTTCCTCTTCAGCACAACTGCACTGTCTGGTCCTTAAATACAGGTCATATAAACCAGACATTAATCTAATCTTTATAATACAGACAGCTCATACAAAGTATGGTTGAGAAAAAAGAGAGGGCGGACCTCCAATTGATAAAAAACAAAGAGGAAACCATGTCAGATTTTCTAGAATAACAGTTTTAAAAATAGAAGATAGCTAGTATTGATAGGTTTTTCACGATAACTCAACAGATACTGGTAAATATTTACATACACTCACAAGATATGACAACGCAACACAGGAAGAGATAAGAAAACCCAACACAGAACGAGATATGAAAATGCAACACAAAAGTTTAGAGCATACTTACTTGGAAATGAAACAAGAGTTGTCAGAAGACCAACAAAGCTTGCCTCTGGGTGTCTAAGTCCAAAAATGGCCGTAACTGTGCCAAATGCAACCGAGAGTTATGCTTCTTGTCTGTGTGTGTTCCATTGATGATGGTGAACACAATGCAAAGTTTAATTCACATCCAATGAGTGGTTGCATAGATATCTTGAACTTAAACGTAAAAGTTTAAGCTGGGTGTCTACAGACGCCGCCGACAATGACACCGGGGTCATGACAATAGCTCTCTTTGGACTTTGTCCAGGTGAGCTAAAAAATGACACCAATGCAGGCGGTACCAATTACAGTATTCAATAACATCTCAAGTAAGCAACTAGTTACATCAACAGACAATAATTACTGTAGGATGTTGATATAGTTAAACCTGTATTAAGCAGCCAGTCAATGGAAGGAGCAAAAGTGGTCTTTTAAGACAGGTTGTTGCTTAATACAGGTTAATTCATTCTGAAAGCAAAGAAACGGGAAATAGAAAATATTGTTGCTTAGGACAGGTGGCTGCTTAATAGAGGTGACCGCTTACACAGGTTTTACTGTATATGCACTTGTGCTAAACATGTTGCATTTTCACATCTCTTCCAGTGTTGTTTTTATTATCCCTCAAGTGTATATCACATCACAATGACAGAAGAATTGTCTTGAAATATGATGGCAATAGCTTCTATAAATAAATAAAAAAATAATTCCTCTATTCAGCTTCTACAGTGAAAAACACAATACACTTACCTCCCCTTTGTCTGTATTTCTTGCCTGCGTTAATGAAGGCAAACATGCTCTTTATGAGAGTTTTGACAATTGTCCAGCGCAGAACAGCCACCGGATCAACACCTGTAATATATATTTTGGATCTAATTCAAGTATCGGTGATAATAGAGAGTTTAAATGCGTGTTTTATTTATGATAAACAACGATATTTTGCACCAGATAATATCCAGATAGCGACAGTTTAAGCTGAATATTACAACTGTACCACTATTTATTGAATTAAAAAGGAAGAAAATACTGATTAGACCACTTTAATGTCCAATCACCATCCTTTGAATGGCAATCATTAAAACAGATCTTAACACAAAAATATTAAAATTTTGCAGGCCAAGTTGATTATATGTAGAGGTCAATGTTATCCGAATAAACATAATACAACTATGTACCCAGTTTGTTGACACTGGTCAAAACAGTTTCAAAGAAATGGAGCTAAATTAAAAAAAACTTAAAATCTGAATATTTTGTAGACTGCGTTAATTATACATTAATTATCAGATTGCTACTCTTTAAACAGTAATTGAAACTAAACAAACCCATAAGCTCTCGGACAAAAGCAAGACTGCTACTCTTCATATTGCCAACAATGTCTGTTCTGATTTGGTCACTGTTCTTCTCTCGGAAATCCTGTAAAATTAGAAAATAGTTTTAAAGAATGTATTCTTTCTATAGATAGAAAAGGCTTAAAGGATGGTATTTAAATAAGACATCTTCCAATTTATCTTGACTGTATACTTGACCATGCCAGCATAATGCACAATGGTGAAGGCTTATCTTGACTGTATATTGACCTTGCCAGCATAATGCACAATAGTGAAGGCTTACCTTGACTGTTTATTTGACCATGCCAGCATAATGCACAATGGTGAAGGCTTACCTTGACTGTATATTTGACCTTGCCAGCATAATGCACAATGGTGAAGGCTTACCTTGACTGTATATTTGACCTTGCCAGCATAATGCACAACGGTGAAGGCTTACCTTGACTGTATATTTGACCTTGCCAGCATAATGCACAACGGTGAAGGCTTACCTTGACTGTATATTTGACCTTGCCAGCATAATGCACAACGGTGAAGGTTTACCTTGACAGTATATTTGACTTTGCCAGCATAATGCACAATGGTGAAGGCATACCGTGACTGTATATTTGACCTTGCCAGCATAATGCACAACAGTGAAGGCTTACCTTGACTGTATATTTGACCTTGCCAGCATAATGCACAATGGTGAAGGCTTACCTTGACTGTATATTTGACCTTGTCAGCATAACGCACAACGGTGAAGGCTTACCTTGACTGTATATTTGACCTTGCCAGCATAATGCACAATGGTGAAGGCTTACCTTGACTGTATATTTGACCTTGCCAGCATAATGCACAACGGTGAAGGCTTATCTTGACTGTATATTTGACCTTGCCAGCATAATGCACAACGGTGAAGGCTAACCTTGACTGTATATTTGACCTTGCCAGCATAATGCGCAACGGTGAAGGCTTACCTTGACTGTATATTTGACCTTGCCAGCATAATGCACAACGGTGAAGGCTTACCTTGACTGTATATTTGACCTTGCCAGCATAATGCACAACGGTGAAGGCTTACCTTGACTGTATATTTGACCTTGCCAGCATAATGCACAACGGTGAAGGCTTACCTTGACAGTATATTTGACCTTGCCAGCATAATGCACAACGGTGAAGGCTTACCTTGACTGTATATTTGACCTTGCCAGCATAATGCACAACGGTGAAGGCCATTTCTTTCCTCTGTGGAGCCTCGTAGTAAACATTCTTTTCCCTGGCATGATGATGATGAAACTTTGACAGCAGAGTGTCATTGGTAGCTGCAGGGAAACTGAAAACAAGAATCAAATCATTTGTTTCTTATATATCTGCTGTAAGACAAAATCAGGCATTGTCTGTATTCATGTACAATTAGCAATACTGAAAACTATCTGGTTACCTTGGTAGTACATCACAAATACAACTAGACCAGTCACTATTCGAAAGACTCAAATACTCCCCCGTAACTGAAGTATTTGTTGTTTTGGGTGATTATCTATTCATGACACGCCCTTTAGTCACAGGAAACATCTATGGAAAGAGATGTGTTTTAAAGGAACACTTGGCAATATTCATAAATTTTTCACTTTAACAATTTCTGAAATTTACATATCGACACAGCGCATATATGAAGTAAGAAAACCGCTGTGCGTGTTCAGACTGTTGATTTTGTTTCTTGTTTGGAAATGGTCATAAATAAGTGAAAGGCACCATAATTCAAAACAATAAGTGTAACAAAAAATTAAATTCTTTTTCATCAGTTTTAGCCTGTTATTGCACTTGACATGATGTCATGTCTTGGTGATTTCAATTTCCTTCAATAAACAAGCTTATATAAAATTCCTCAATGTACGAGACAGACCGTTAATAAAAACGAACTTTCTATAAAATATATTATATATATGGTCTTTTTTTATATGTTTGTCCTTTAAATGTGACCTTGACCTACAAGCTACATGTCTGAGTCTTACACAAGGGACATCATCAAGTTAGTAGTAACAACTATGGAAAGATGGAATCTGAACAGACATCACCATGAATCTGAGTGTTTTGCGCAACCGCCAACCTTCTGTAAGTAACAGCCATACATAGCATCTGCCATCATCATCTTTCATCACCCCATGTTTAAACAGTCATCACCTTCCATTACCACATGTTTAATCATCAGTGACAAATGCGACTTACTTGCATTCCTCATCAAGCAGCGAGAAAAGACCGTTGGCCTTCTTGGAGAAGAGTTCCAGACAGCCAGTATTGTCTATAAACTCTATGTTTTTCCACTGGATACCTTCTTTTTTATACTCTTCCTACAAAATGATGAGAGATATTTAAATATATCTCAGACAACATGTATATTGTCCAGGTTTGATATTTCTCATATAAAATTACACCTGAAAAGTACTGAAACTTACAAGTTTTACTTTTATTTTTTATTTTTCCTGAAAACAGTGAGAATACTATTTAAAAGTTCACTAATTTTAGCAAAATATTATAAAAATTAATTTATTAAGAAACCTCTATAATTCATCGCCAATAATAAAATAAATACAGTGTAAACACTCTGTTGTTTGATTTTGTACTTCCTAATTTACTGTATACTTCTTCGGAAATGGGGACCGGATATTTATGTAGTTTGACTTACCTGCTCAAACTTAAAGATATGTTGGTTGAAATAGTACTGGAGGTGTTCATTGGCATAGTTGATACAGAACTGCTCAAAACTGTTCTTGGTGAAATCTTCAAACCCAAATATGTCGAGCACACCTATAGAATTACCCTGCAAATATAACAATGAATATTAACACATCTCACAGATGCTACATTGTCTAACATTATCTAGGGAACACTAAAGTGTTTAAAGAAGGCAAAGCAAGTGAAGATTACTATGTTAATACTACATGGTGTTAATTTACACAGTGTGTCAAGTTTGTAAGAAGGGTCCTCCGTGGCCGAGTGGTCTAAGGTGCCGTCTCAAGATCACTTACCTCTGACTATCAATCCAGGGGTCGTGAGTTCCAATACCCGCCTGGCAACAGTCTCCATGATGACTGATATACAACATTGTGTCTCATTATCATTCGTCTTCACCACTGATTTAAGTGGGAAAGTTATCAGTTACTTGTGGAGATGGGGTGTGCTCGAGTACTGGTTAACCTTTCAGAATCCCAGGAAACAGTGGTTAGGTTAACTGATCATCTGTTAGCCCTTGATGGCATAAAAATGACGCTAAATGTTCTGTCAATCAATATACCATGGCAAGCAATCATGATCTTTAGGCACTATTAGGCATAATACAGAAGTAATAAAACAAAGAAACTTGCACATGTATACAAATCTGTATGTTTCAGATAATTTTAAAATTAATATCTGCCATTACATGTAGAGATTTTTTATATACAATTTTATTTACACATAAATTGATTATAATTTACACATCTAGGGAACGTCACTCTCGTTTTCATCCAATCAAAATAGCTCTAGTAAATATTCAAAATACAAATATCTCATGAAAAGCTACCATTATCATAACATGTGCATATCTTATTTAAGTTAAAAGAACTTACTGTGCATGCATTATTGAATAAGGTATTAGTTATGTACATCATAGCCAATTAGATTAAGGTTCAATAAAAAAAAAAACTTTTATCTGATAAACAAAATGAAAAATGGTATTTTTGAAGATTCAAAGGCAGATGACTCAGTCTGTGACAGCTGAAACAGATTGGTTGTAAAACTCAACCAAGAAAGTATGCTTATAAACATATTTAAGTTTGAATAAAAAATTTGATCAACATTAAATCTTAAACAGATAACTAAGATGAATAGCTCATGAACGGATGAACGGACAACAGAGAGATTACATTCACATAGGCTCTCCTGGCCTTCTACCAGTAGAGCTAAAATCTACAAAACAATCATGAAAACTTAACTCTACAAAATCAAACAATTTGTTATCAATTATACAAACAAGCAGAAAACCATATTATGTCAAAAGGAAAAGTGGGATATATAAGAGCAGTTATGATAATACTAATAAAGGAGATGACAAAGATTTACATCTACACATCATTTCTACATACAGAACATGGGTTAAACACCAGTTTCATTGAACAGTTAGCTTCCTGAATTCCCATAATGGTCTCTTCCATTATTGTTTCTGGTCTTTTTCACTATTGTTTCTGGTCTATTTCAGTATTGTTTCTGGTCTATTTCAGTATTGTTTCTGGTCTATTTCACTATTGTTTCTGGTCTATTTCAGAATTCTTTCTGGTCTATTTCACTATTGTTTCTGGTCTATTTCAGGATTCTTTCTTGTCCTATTTCAATACTGTTTCTTTTCTATTTCAGTACTGTTTCTGGTTTATTTCAATACTGTTTCTGGTCGTCTTTTTCAGTATTGGTCTATTTCATTACTATTTCTGGTCTTTTTCACTATTGTTTCTGGTCTATTTCAGTATTGTTTCTGGTCTATTTCAGTACTGTTTCTCATCTATTTCAGTATTGTTTCTGGTCTATTTAAGAACTATTTCAGTAATGTTTCTGGTCTATTTCAGTACTGTTTCTGGTCTATTTCAGTAATCTTTCTGGTCTATTTCACTATTGTTTCTGTCCTATTTCGCTATGGTTTCTGGTCTATTTCAGTATTGTTTCTGGTCTATTCCAGTATTGTTTCTGGTCTTTTTCATTATTGTTTCTGGTCTATTCCAGTATTGTTTCTGGTCTATTTCACCATTGTTTCTGGTCTTTTATACTATTGTTTCTGGTCTATTTTACTATTGTTTCTGGTCTATTCACTATTGTTTCTGGTCTATTTCAGTATTCTTTCTGGTCTTTTACAGTATTGTTTCTAGTCTATTTCAGTATTCTATCTGGTCTATTTCACTAAAAGACATTAAAGGGAAACATGGAAATTTTGATAAAAAATAACTATGATGGACCCATGACCGAGAGGTAAGTGAAGGTGCCTATGATCACTCAACTATGATGGATCCATTCCTACAGTGCTTTAAAAGATGTTATGTTATTTAAATCGAAGTAAACATGAAGCTTTTAATATAAAAAAAATCAAACTTTCTTTAATAGATTTTAACGAATGGGTAATCATTGAAATCTTTAATGAAAGTTTAACAAATAGCATTTCCAGGATGAATGATAAAATCACTTTCAAAACACTTAAGAAGTGGGATCAAGGAATGTATATTATTGTCAAAACAAGAAACCCCAAACCTTACTTTCAAGGAAGCAAATATCAATCTGCAGTCAAACATGTTAAGTCAACAAACAATGCATCACTGTGCAAAATATTATCAAAACAATTTTTTTTCTTCCAATTTCCTGATATTTTCAAATACCATTTTGCATAGTATTACATAACTGCTGTCTTTCTTAGTATACATGTATGTAATTTGTATTCTTGCAAGGTAAACAATTAATGAACCTTATATTTGTGTAACATACATATATATATATATATATATATATCAATCATGTCAATGCATTCATTTCTGTTGATAAACTGCCTGTCTGATAAACATAGGTTTATCACATCAATGCAAGTTTATCAGGCACATGACGTCATTATGTATAATTAAACATTTTGACATGGATGGAACTATTCTTAACCCTACTTAAAATGAATAAAACACAAACTAGAAATATTGACATGATAAATAGAATACCATGCAAGTGTCTAATATTATCAACTTTATCAGGTTCGGCACGAAAAAAAAACCCACAAAAACTTGGCAGTGCCTCATCCTTTTTATCTAAGCCTCACCATATAAAGTTGATAATATCAGACACTAACATGATATTCTCTATATATCATCCACACTCTACAAACATAGACCTAACAAATGAGAGAATGGGGAGGGGGGGAATCACTTCAAACTAACATATTTATTCATGCAGACTAAACTAGCTATATTTCTGAGATGGATGGATGGATGGATGGATGGATGGATGGATAGAGAGAGAGAGAGAGAGAGGTTAGAGCACTGTTTTATTGTTTTGTTAATATTGTTCATGAACATAAAAACAATAAATCCATAACTGCCTTTCAATCATAACACAAAAAGATTAAAAACTCAACAAAATATCAAAAAACTCAACCAAACATATGTTTAAAATGCATCCCTAAGATAATATATATGTTTAGGCCATAATAGATTAACTGCTAGAATATCATACCCGACCACCCTCCCAATTTTCATGCTGCCCAAACCCTTTTTATTTTCAGAAAAAAATAAATAAATCAAAAATAAAAAAATCCCCACCCCATCCCCACTTTTGTAGAAAAATTTGGATGATAATCCAGCAATTAATTTATAATGGCCTTATAGTTGTAACAGACAGAAGATTGAGGGGTTCAGGCATAAACACTTCACATAAATGCTGGTTTCTATCACTCACTCATGGCTTTACATTTATCGAAATGCAATCATTAATGTTGGGACACTTACTATGGGGAGGAAAAACATTTTCTGTTAACCCTTTACTTCATATAGATGCCTTTGGATACCTCTAATATTGAAAGCATTAATTCACCACATATCAGCAATGGGCGAATTATGTTTATATTAACTGACAGAGTGGAAAACAGTGCAGGAAGTTTTCAGATTGCTCGTTACGAGCAATCTGAACTCTTCCTGCACTGTTTTCAAAGGCCTTCTGTGATTGGTGCGGGAAAAGGCGGAGTAAAGGGTTAAATTACTTTTTTAACTATTAAGAAATAATTTTCGCTTTAAAATACGCCAATGGCTTCTTATTTTTTTAATTCGTCAGATTTCAAATTGAGAGATATAATAATTAAGTCTATTCCACAGTAAGTTTTAATATGGTAAATTGATATTCAATATTTCAGCATAAGAACTGACACAAATTTATATTTAAGATTCTTTAAAACTCTTATCAATCTAATAACCAATTTTGCAAAGTTACTCACACGATAAGAGGTTTTGTACCAGAAAATAAATTTCTTACCATGTAATAGTTTCAAATGTCTGCCTTAAGTATGTGAAACTAGTAATATAAATTTATATACCAGTAAACATGAAAAGGGTTGCGTTTACTTTTAATTACCGGGTAGCAGTGTTTGGTTAAAATATTCTTAAGATTTTGATAAATAATAGTGGTATAGACACACTGATAGAGGGAGTCAATAGAAACCAACATTTATCAATGAACTAAGTATATATATATATATATATATATATGTGTGTGTGTTTATGATATCAGGACATTTAGCTCAGACCATCTCTTCCCTCAAACTTGGTAACATTTTGTTTGCTGTAAGTGTAAAATCCAATATACTAGGACAGATATGTAGCTGTCGCAATAATTTGATAATAATTCCATAGAAATATCATTCTGACAAATGACTAAAGGGAGATAATGCACTCCAGTCCAAATGAACTGTGGGTGTGCTACTGTAAGATTTAACTAAAAGTAATATAACATAGACTACTTATTTGTAAACATATGTATACCGGCACAAGACTGATGTTTACTTTGCCGTTTAGTTATCTTTGTCATAACATGTGATTTTTTCCTAAGAGCAGGCACCTTTTATGTTCAAGAATTTTCGACCAAGCATGCAAATGGTACGATTTCTACATTTTAGAAATGTAAATGAGTGACAGCAGGAATAGATCACTGTGGCTCATGCTTATCACGAGAGGTGAACAACTGAGTAATCAAAATATAGAATTGGATGAAACGCCGCAGTTTTACAAGTATCCAGGTTTAAAAGTCATTCTGCACATACATTTGTTTATTTATTCATTTCAACCTATGTTGGTTTGTTTGTATGCATGGAGAACGAGTCTAGAATCTTCCTTCCTAGTTCAATATTACCCTCATCACTTCAACATTGAAATTCAATATTTAAATAACGAAATAATCCCCACCCCACCCACACTCCTTTTTTTTTATATTGGTTCAATACATGGACAAATAAAGGGTCAATCTTGTCTGAGCTAAAATGTTCTGAAAAGCACTAATACAGAGGAATGCAGAAGCATAGATGCTACATATAAAAGGCTGCAGTCAGATGTCACATATAATATTGTATGTACCGTATGTCTAACATATAGCGTATTGTCTACTGACGCAACCTCTTCCTCTTCCTACAGATGAAGAGAAAAAAATAAAAAAGTTAAATAAAACGTGTTGAAAAACACACAGTGCATATAAATACATACACCTTTAATATTAAGTGCCCCTCGGTTTAGACTATTTGGTGAAAGTTCTTTGCAATTTAAGGCTATTTTTTTTTACTATCAAATTTTTATTTATTTTTCTAACTTTTTTAAATAATAGAAATTAACTCATTTTCACAGAGAAATTTTCATCAATAAACCTACATGCGCGATCAAAGACATATCCACTAAATATTCTCAATCTATCTTACAGAATTACAAAGCACCTTGTATACATGTATATTGCGTGAAAAGTGCAGTTTGTGGTTAGAACACATTTAAGGTAAATATTTACAGATTTACATCAGTGGTACACATATTACACTCATGTCATATATGATTAGAACAATAGAATACAAGTCTTGTATAGAGTTCTAGTGACGGAAGTGGTGCAGTAGAACTCAATTTCCACAATCAATTATGAAGACTGTGGGTAAACATTTTACAGAAGCATTATCAACATGACATTAATTCATAATTAGAAATGTGCCCACAGGACACGGATGCCCCTGCTATATTGAAGTAAATTTCACCAAATATTAAGCCGAAAATAACACTCCTGTAAACTCTGACTGATGTTGGGAAATATTAAATTTTACCTAAATTTGATAATAATTCAGCTATAAACATGCACAAAAGTTATTACTTTATAGAAAATTAAGTTAAAAAGGGTGATAACTCCTGCAAAATTTGAACAATATTGACAAAACTGACCTATATCTTTTTATGAATACACAACTACACATGAAATAGTAACTATCAAAAGTTATAGATATTTAACTGATTTGACCTCGGACGGACAGAAACCTTGGTTAACACTTATTGCCCTTCACCATTTTTCAACAACTCAGTAAGTTTCATGAGGATCAAATAAAAAATGTGCATACCAGAGTGTGCCCATAACATCAAGTAACTCAATTTTAGACATTTCGAAGACTATCACACCACACTTATAAATACAATTTGACTGAATGGAGATATAACGGTTATATATACTTACATACTTTGAAGTTTGCAAGAATCAAATGAAAAATGAGGTTGCCAGAGTGCACACAAAAGCAAATAACTCAATTTCTGATAATTCAAAGGCCATAACTCAAACAATATTTATCCAATTTGGTCATTTCAATAACTTGTTTGAGATATTATTGTTTTATAATTAGTTTGTAAGTCTGGTAAGAATCCAATGAAAACAGCAGGTGCTGAAACAAATAGAATGTCAAATACACACAATGTTTGACAATTCAAAGGCCATAACTCCGACAATATTTATATAGTTTGGCCAATGCAAAAATATTGTCCAAGTTATGAAGGTTATTATATAACTACTGTGTAAGTTTGGCGAAGATACAATGAGAACTGCATGTACAAGTGTCAAATAAATAATTTTCTAAAGATTCAAGGGCCACAACTCAGTCATAAGTTGTCTAATTTGACCAGTTCAAGAACTTGTCCATCAAATAATTGGATTATACAACTACTGTGTAAGTTTTGTGAGGATCCAAACAAAACTGCAGGTGATACAGAGCACACAAACACAATGTTTATTGACTGACAATAGATAACAGCCACAGGAAAATCGGAATAGCTCACTTGGCAAGCTCATTTTTCTCAAAATTATCAATACATATGATAGACCAGAACAGAAAAAAAAAGAATTTAGATAGTCATTTCATAAAACATATTAAAAGAAACAAAAAAAAAAGACATTTGAATTAATTCCTACAGAATATCTCACTCACTCACTCCACATTTAGGATTTCCCATATTGCAATGTTTAAGCTGTTTCATCTATAATGCAGCCCAACTAAATGGCTCCCGCAGACCAAGTTTTACCGGGACAGCGTCATATAACTACATGTACATATCTTTATTTTCACTAACCTCTATTTGACATAGTTCTATCTGATATATTTAAAATCGTTCAGTCATAGAATGACTAAAACAAAGAGTAGCTTTCATGACTTTTACATCAAACTGAGCAGAGAAGAGTTTCAGGAATTCAGCAGGAGGTTGGAATCATGCCAGTCATTCAGCTGGTGTGTCAGAATCACCAACCATTGTCATGCCCAAGATCAGTATAGAACATATATTGACTTAGGGAGGTGGTGCCCAATGTCAGCAGGACTTGCACTAGCAGCTTGGAAATGAAGCAGATCACTGGGGTTCTGTGCTGAAATCAAAATTGGGAGAACCACTGACTGGTGTCATGACAACATTCTCATACCAAAACACGTGCAATAGATACTGACCAAATGTTCACTGTTGTGTCTTTTAGCGAGTAACGCCTGGTTCACCTTGAGGACGATCCAATCAAACAGGGCACCGTACAGACATTTAGCCATCGCATCACGTGTTGCCACAGCCTGCAGTACATGAAAGTCAAGTCTTTTATTGTCGCAGAACTGGCAAATTTTGTATAACAGCCATTAAATGAGACATGTTAAGTGTTCAGAAGACAATGGCGAAGGATTTTTAAAATTGCTTGTTTTCATACTTTGAGCTGTGTCTGTCAAATAATTACAGTGCATTAAGAAATAAACACTGCGCAAAAATTATCACTGATAAATATCTGTCAATGTAATCGTAATTATTCAAACATCTTTAGTGATGATCAGTGTCGAATTATCACTGATAAATATCTGTCAATGTAATCGTAATTATTCAAACATCTTTAGTGACGATCAGTGTCGAATTATCACTGATAAATATCTGTCAATGTAAACGTAATCATTCAAACATCTTTAGTGATGATCAGTGTCGAATTATCACTGATAAATATCTGTCAATGTAAACGTAATCATTCAAACATCTTTAGTGATGATCAGTGTCGAATTATCACTGATAAATATCTGTCAATGTAAACGTAATTTTTTAAAAATCTTAAGTGATGATCAGTGTGGAATTAAACCTTTTTATAGGATTAAAAGTCAAACAGTAACCAATGAAAATTAAGACCGAAGAGATGTTAAAAATATATTGCACTCCATAATATAGGTCAAACAAAACTATTGTCAGGAAAACATATGAAAAATATGCTGAAGAGTCAGTCATCTTACTGAGAGTGTTACCACATAAATAAATTGTGAACAGAATTGTTCAGGACCATACAGTTTACTTTAATTAGCCAATATGTTCCAGCTTTTGATGATCGAGTTATCCAAGTTCCACTGTACTTTTTGTTATGACAGAATATATATTTTACCACAAGTGTCACCACCTGGGGACCAATTACTTTTAAGATACTTCTATGCTGTTTAACCTAAAATAAATTAGAGAAAACTTGGACAGCAAATTAAAGGTAGTTGTAAGACATAGATCATGCAGTGTATTGTCAGAAAATGGTCAGTTTACATCTTCCATCCTGTGGTTCATAACGACGGTCTCATCACCCGCGGTTGCTTTCTTCTGCGTGAGAGCCTCCACCAGGGTGCGCTCCTTCACCTTCAGCAACTGTGTAATGATTGTGATTGTTTCAGGGTTCAAAATGGACACAGACTCATCGTGGTGCTGGTCGCCTTTCTGCAACATCAGGTTTACAAATGTCATTTAGGAGCTGTGTAATGCTCTACATGCAAATATACAATTATTTTCCAATAACACTTACAACAATTTCGTAAAGATCACATATATTATACATAATTCAAAATGCATTCAAACTATTGTGATTGTAGATGATGTGGTGTATTTTTCATAATACTCAACTTAAAATATAAAAAACATTTCCAACTGTATAAAGACATGACATTTGCAATTCACCAACAACTTCCAACATTCTGATATAATTTTAAATTTTACATTTTATGAGCTGACTGAACTTCCGGACCTTTCTTTGTCTAAACTGTATTACAAGTTCCAGTCAACTATACAGACTTTTAAAACCAACATGAGTCTCAAATAAAAACAAATAACATTTGCTTTAGGATCTATTTTCATTGTAACTATGCGATACGCAAATTTGTATGGACACTCCTGCATTGCAGCCTTCATATGCTCCATTAAGTAGCAATCTTGTGCAGACCGAGATGTCAAATATCAAAAGTAATTACTCAAACATTAAATGTCATTATTTTATTTTTTGTACATTAAAAAGTTACAATTATCCGACAGATACATAAATAATCAAGAACTACTTTATCTTGAATAGTTTGAAACTACGAGGAAGCAGTTTTTGGGTGCATATGAAATGAGCTACTTTTTTCAACTACCAACATCCTATGATACTAAAGAGATGCCAGAAAGTCTGGAGCCTCAAAAAAAACTTCCAAAGAAAATGTTATACCAAACCTTTTTGAATTTGACATTGCCCAGGTGTAGTACGGCGGACAGTACTCCAAATATTCTGAAAGAAAACCACAAGTCACTTTCAAATACAACTAGTTAAGGTAGAATTTATTTTTTGAAGTTTTGCCATGAAGTTCAGTTCATATGTGTAGTGATTTCTGTAGCTCATTGGGAAACCAAAGAACCACAAATAATGTGTTTGAGTTTATGCCAGAGATTGTGTGTACATGTGCCTGCATGCAAGAATGCATGCATCCTTGCATGTATGTGTAAGCACATGTTTCATTGGCAGGATTTGGAACAGAGAATATGTGTATGAGCATAAGAGTTTGGGTCAAAGATCATATTTATTTGAGTGGTAAAGTTTTGACTAAAGACCATGCGTTTGAGGGTAAGGGTTTTGATAAGAGAGCATGTTTGAGTGGTAGAGTTTTGACTAAAGACCATGCGTTTGAGGGTAAGGGTTTTGATAAGAGAGCATGTTTGAGTAGTAGAGTTTTGACTAAAGACCATGCGTTTGAGGGTAAGGGTTTTGATAAGAGAGCATGTTTGAGTGGTAGAGTTTTGACTAAAGACCATGCGTTTGAGGGTAAGGGTTTTGATAAGAGAGCATGTTTGAGTGGTAGAATTTTTACTAAAGACCATGCGTTTGAGGGTAAGGGTTTTGATAAGAGAGCATGTTTGAGTGGTAGAATTTTGACAAGAGAACATGTTTGAGAGGTAAGTTTTAACTAGAGAGCTTATGTTCGAGGGGTAAAGTTAGGACTAGAGAACTTGGGTTTGAGGGTTAAAGTTTAAACTAGAGAGCATGTGTTTTAAGGGAAAGAGTTTTGACTAGAGAATGTGTGTTGAAGGCGTTAAGTTTTGAATAGAGAGTGTGTTTGAGCAGTTACTGTATGACTGTAGAACATTGTATGGAGGTAAGCTTTGGATCACTGATTAAATACTCCAAAGCTTCAGCTGAAGGAGAAGACATTTAAATTAACATTTATTTATATATAAAACATGCTTACACAATTTGAACTGTTTATTGAACATGTTCATTTTCCAAAATCAGTATAAAGATAACGGGGACAGATCCATGTAAACATAAAACCCTCAAACTCCATCATCAGGGTAACCTACCTTTTCTGGGTGACCTGAGAGAAACCAACCATCTCCATGGATTGTTTTAAACGCGAGAATTCATTAGCTTCGTCGACCTCATCAACATTAAAACAATCGCTCTGTAATGACAAAATATAACATTAACAATTCCAACACTCAGCTTCAGACTTCTCTCATTATAACAGGTATTAAAATTTCATTGGTCAGTAGAGGTCATGTGGTTAATGATTTCTTAACAGATCTTATAAATCCTTTGATACATGTTAATTCACTGACTGCAAATCTCTTCATATAATGAATAATATATTTTACACTTAAAACAACACATGTACAGCCAGAACCTGTTAGCTCAGTCGGTAGCGTGTCTGATTTTCAATCTAGGGGTTATGAGTTTGAATCCCCACCAGGCCAGTCTTCATGATGATTGATATACAACATTGTCTCATTGTCATTTGTCCTTCGCTGATTCAAGTTGTAAAGTTATCAGTTACTTGCAGAGAAGGGTGTGCTTGAGTACTGGTTAACCTTCGAGCATCACGGAAACAATGGTTAGGTTAACTGATCATCAGATTCTATTAGCCCTTGATGGCATAAAATGATGCTAAAATATACAAATAAAATTCAAAACTCATATACATGATTGCTTATGATTGGAAAAGGGGATATAATCAGGAACATTTGCACAAAACCCACACTTAAATGGGTCAACAATTGTTGTGCTCCTCCCTAATGCAAGGATGAACCCAGTATGACATTCTTCAAATTTTGAACTTCCTCAGTTTCAACTCCAAAGTAAATGTTTACATTCACCAGTTACTGTTTGTCAATGTCCGACACATCAGAGCCCCAGATAATCATTCTGATAACAGGGTAGTTCATCCTTTTATCCCCGGTTGGGTTCTTTCGTTTTACTCCAAGATGTTGGAAGATGTGGGTAAATAAGATTTAAGATCACTATGTCTTGCACCTTGCAATCAGTATATAGCACAGTTCAGAACCTGCGGCTTACATAATTTTATTTAGATTAGGTAGTTCACTATTTAATATGCATTCCACAAGACATAAAGTCATTGTGAGTTTGAATCCCCACCCGGCAACAGTCTCCGTGATGATTGATATACAACATTGTGTCTCATTATCATTCGTCTCTCACCACTGATTCAAGTGGAAAAGTTATCAGCTACTTGTGGAGATGGGGTGTGCTCGAGCACTGGTTAACCTTTCAGGATCCCAGGAAATAGTGGTTAGGTTAACTGATCATCTGTTAGCCCCCGATGGCGAAAAAAAAAAATTACGCTAAATATTCAATCAATCAATCAATCAATTGTAGTAAGTTTTAGTTGTAGTAAATGTTTCTGATCCTGTTAGTATGTATTTGTTTTAATAACAATCATATCTTCTAGGCAGGTTTACCTGTTTCAGGTAGAAGTAATCTTCAGGTTTACCCAGGTAAAGTTTCTCTCTTTCCAAAGGATCCGCCCCTTCCAATAAATAGTAGAACACATGGTAATTCCTGAAAACAATAAATGATAATCTCTCTATATCACTTCTGGCAAGGTGTGAAAAAATATTAGCAGTATGTAATTTGTGTTTATTAAGACTTTAAAATAGAAGGTTGGCGGAGTTTTTGTTGTTATTGTATGGTGTTTAGCATGACTTTCAACAATTTTTCAGTCATATCATGATGGTGTCAACTTAGAACTGTATTCTAAACCTTGCCACACTGGAGTATCATGCTACAGACACATGGTATGATACCCAACCCAGTCATATTATGCTGACATCAAGCCAACCAGACCTGGCTTCTGTTTCACCAATATTTTATTTAGATACTTAAAAACTAAGTTTTGACTGGTTATTTATCTATAATATAATTAAAAACAATGAACCATATGCAGTTTTATTGGAACCAGTCAAAAATCATGATTACTTGGCTGCTTTTCTTAGATTTAAGTCTTTAAGTATTTAAGTATTTGTTGGTGAAACAGGAGTCTGGATCTATCCTCTAAATGCTGAGCACCAAGCGAGGAAGCTTATAGTACGGTTTTTCAAATTTTTTGTATGACCTGGCCGGGGATTGAACCCATGACCTTCTGCATGTGAGATGGACACTCGTAATACTAGACCACTGCTGCGGTCTGGTAAGGGAGAGGAATAGGTGAGAAGGAGGCTTGGTAAATTTTCAGAAACCGGATCAAACAAATCAGGGTCAGATGCTGATCCTGTCTTCCATTGTTTTTCATTTTCAGAAAATATTTATTCTTGCACACCAGATAAGGATATCTGCATCTTTACTGGGGTTAGATATTTCTACCTCACTCTAGGGCCGAGATAAAATTCTTGCTCTGAGATTGTTGGAATCATTTATATGACGTAACGTATAAAATATATGACGTAACTCATATAGATCTAATTAATCATAATGTCTTCAAGTGATCGTTGTAAAATGTATAATGATAAAATAGATTAAAATAAATATTCAATGTGTTAGGTATTCAAGAAAAAGAATCATTCATGTTTTTTTTTCAATTCAGATAGAAAATTCCATCTTTTGGGATAACTGTTTTCACAGGAACTCGGCAGAGCCTTGTTCCCGCCAAAACAGTTATCCCTCAGGACAGAATTTTCTATCAGAAACTCAAACCCATGTAAGATTCTTGTATTCCATACCTACTTGATCATAACAGCGCATTCCACAACATACACGAGTTGCATGGTCTGAGTAACTTTTAAATCACAAATTTCCCCTCTAAGAAAACATCCAATGATGTTTTCGGATTTATCATATTCATTTCAACCTCTACATAATTGTTGTTACTAATTACCAATCAACAACTCCCGTTTGAATTTCAAATAATAAAATGTAGTTTATGTGAAGTACAATAACAGGAAGGTAATAAGGAAGCGTGCCTGTGATGCCGGGTTTCTCATACCTGTGCACTGCAATAGTTGGCACTAGTAATCCAAGTTATGAGGTATTTAGCAATGAAACATGGAATAATTTGTACTAATTGCGTATAAATGAGCAGGCAGCCTCTCAACAACTCATCATTGCCAAGTTTGCAACAACAGTAAAATATAAGTGATTCTTGTAGTGAAACATAATTATGATATGGAGCTATTTTTTTCATGTTCAGTATTAATTAATTTCTCTAATTTTCCCCATCTCAAGAATTAACATGGAATCTCCATGAAAGAAGATACAAATTAAGTTGAAGCACCCACACCTCCTTTGATAGTTATGTACATTTTGTTATGGATTAAGAGATTATAAATAACTGAAATTAGTCCCGATATCCCTAAATTGCGAAGTTTTGTTTGCAACTGTAACCACGTTTTATATGTGCACCAATTACACCCAATTAATCCAGAATGATTAATGATAAACTTATGGTTATACGCAATATAGATTTCAATTGATTAACACCAACAAACAAGTTTGTCTTGTGTATCACATATAAAATTGTCATGTTTTTTATGAAGTCACTGATCCAATTGTTTCAATGTTACTGGATATATAGCTGGCAATCGGGTGCTAAATATAGACTTCTCGCTAGGTGGCTTGCTGGATAGAATTACGTGACATAAAGCATGTTAAAGATGGTCAACAAACAATTTTTTGTTTCAAAACAAAGGTGTCTTTTTGTTCAAATTATTGATATATACGATAGAATAATAAAATTACAGAAAAGAAACAATGTTATCATTTCAAGATAAGTTACACTATATATTATTTTTATTTTTAACGTAAAAAAAAAATTCAAGCCTGAGCTAAACAAAAAACTTTAATATAAGTTTCAGAGACTAAAGTATAGAAACTTAGGTAACTAATATGAATGTGTTGGATCAATATAACATAAGGACTTTTTCTTTTAAGAAAAAGCTAAGCTAATCAAACGGATGGAAATAAAGATGATGCAGGCACACCAGAGGAATAGTAATTTAACTTTAAAATGAAAACTGGTTATTTATTTTATTCTAAGATTCTATGTTTTGATTGATGTAGTGGCAGTGGACATCAGCACCTTGGTATATTTGTTTTGACTAATTATCCCCTTAACCCTTTACTTCATATAAACACCTTTGGACACCTCTCATATTGAAAGCATTAATTCACCACGTATCAGCAATGGGTGAATCATAATTATATTAACTGACAGAGTGGAAAACAGTGCAGGAAGTGTTCAGATAGCTAGTTACGAGCAATCTAAACTCTTCCTGCACTGTTTTCAAAGGCCTTCTGTGATTGGTGCCGGAAAACGCGTATCCATGAAGTAAAGGGTTAAACGAAATGGCATACCTTTCGTCTTTGGCTTGTGATACAATTCTCGACTTCTCCAATAAATATTTCTCAACAATAGCACTGAAAAAATATAATAAAAGTTCATTGTTATTACAAAATCACCATCAAAAACAAAATTCTTGAAAGTAAACTAATGACATATTCCTGGAACACCAGGTGTTTAATTTGATATTTAGATAATTATATTGTTTATAAATAATCATCAAAATCAGATATGTGAACACAGCTCATTAACAAAGCAGATATATATCGCAATAATAACTTTCATGAAAATCATGCTGTTCCAAAACCTACAGTCACGATAGTTCTAAATTAGACCATTTAGTGAGTTTAGTAATTTTTACAGAATTCCCCTTATCAATATTAGTCCCATCACATTCTCTGCAATAAGTCATGTAATTTCCTTGTTTACAATAGAAACATTTTAGTTTATGCATTGAATCTATCATGTTTCGATACTCCGAATAATAGTAGTAATAAGGCCATAATAAATTAATTGGTAGATTATCATCCCGGCCTGCCCCCTAATTTTTATGCTCCCGCCCTTCCGTTTTTAAGAAAGATTTGGATGATTATCAAGCAATTAATTTATAATGGCCCAATACAAACCCCAGTCAGTTTGACAAGAAACACCTAGTTTATAATGATGTGCCCTTTTTTATATGTCTGACAGTGAATAATGCATTAAGAACTTGTTTTTATTAAATGATCAATTTAAACTAGGTATTAAATCTGCCAAAAAGCATCATGAACACAAAACATAGCAAAATTCCTATGTTTCAATTTCACCACAAAGTTTGTCATTTTTTTTTTTTTTTAACCAATTCTTGGTTATGACCTTTTCCTGACTGGTACCATCTGCAGAAAGACCACGAGAGGACATCTGTGGAGACGCCACATCTAAGTCACATAAGGAGTAGTCATTTCCACAAGTTTTATATTTCAAATACCACAAAATAAACACTTCTTACCCATGAACCATGCCATTCTCCTTGTAGTTCACCTGTATAAACTTGCCGAACCTGCTCGAGTTGTTGTTATGAACAGTCTTTGCGTTACCAAATGCCTACAATGAGAAAATTATCATGAAAAAATAGTCGTACCCACAAAAAGTCATGAAAACTGCGATAAACAAATCTGTATCTCTACCCCTACTGCCCGGTATCAAGCGAGAAAGTGAGGAAGAGTACATACGAGACATGTTATAATTCAGTTTGTGGGAACCAGGAACCTGGTCGTATTAATATTGAATATGTAGCGCCATTTTTATGCCATCGAGGGCTAACAGACAATCAGCTAACCTAAACAGGTGAATGATTATGAGACACAATGTTGTTTATATTAATCATCAAGGAGACTGTTGCTGAGCTGGGATACGAACTCACGACCCTTGACTGGTAGTCAGACGTTTAACTGACTGAGCTAATTGGCCCGGCTTTTTCATTACTTAGTTTATTAAGTATAAAACAAAATTTGATACTATTTGCGAAGGGGAAGTGGCCTTAATTTTGAGCACCTTAAACAGCCAAAAACGTTTGGCAAGTGAGGAAGCTTCTATAGTACCATTTTTCAAATCTTTGGTATGACCCGGCCTGGGATCGAAACCACGACTTTCTGCATGTGAGACGAATGCTCTACCACAAGACCATCGCTGCAGTTTTAATACACTGTAAAGCCTGATGATGTGCCACATATCACAAATAGACAGCACTTGCTATAAAAGTGTATTATCAAGTAATGGCATACGCCAACAAATACTCTATATATAAATCTCATTGCTTCTATTTTGGCTCGTTTCCAAATAATACGGTTCATCTATTTATTTTAATTTAATTTAGAGCTGTACAAATAATTGCATTAAAATAGTCAATTTTATATTTAAACACTTTCTGAAGTAAAAATTCAAATAAATAAATGGGACATGCAAAAGATTTGTAAAGATCCAGAAATCTGACAAAATTTGTAAACTAACATGATTTGTTTTAAAACATTTCTTAACAGCTATTTGGTGCTAAGTTTTAGCTTTCTCTCACTAAACAATAAACCTCCTGTCGGTGATGGCAATTGGAGAAACCAGAACTAGTGGTGTTCCTTTTGTCTCAGACTATCGATAATTGGTAGGGTCGAGTTGAAGTTGGCGATAATCGATTGTTTTTGTTAGCAACCGATTGTCTCTGCACATGACTGTTTTGGTTATTTTCTTACTGTTCGATAATTTATGTTAGATTTACCATGTTTACATGGAGAACTCAAGTAATTTCAGATAAAATGCTTTATATATATCTCTAATGATCACATTCTCTCTGAATGTTTTTTTACATAGGTGAAGTAAATAAATTAATTACTTGTACTTATTTGAATCGCACATTTTATAGACATAAAGTCTCTCCCTACCCTTCCTCCCTTCAAGGATGTCTTAACTTTTATAATCATTTGGAGCACATGGCCCAACTATAGATAGAGCACCGAACACATGATTGGAGGATCGTGGGTTCAATCCTCCATCATGGTTAAGTGTGGTGTTCCTTGAGCAAGACACCTTTTCCACATATGCTTAATACTGTTCTACCCAGGAAGACAGAGCATGATTTGTCTAAGTTGTAAGAACTTGTTTCATAATCGTAAGTAAAATAAAGTTTAAACTATCGATCAAAATTTCGGTCTGTGTGAAAGATACTGCAACCTGCTTTGCAGTTCGGATGACCAGGGGCGATTTTTTGTTGAAAATATGTACAAAATATGCAGTGTAGAGATACACTGGAACTGTTCTAAATACAAATTTTAAAATAACGCTTAGACCAAGTGATATAGTGGCAAACATTTCTGTAACAATAGATCACATATGTGATAAAGTAGTGCAACATACTAACAGTTATGTAGTTCTCCAACTATCACACAGTGCTATCTCTCTCGCTTACAAAAACCATAATAAAACAAGTGGCGGTACTACTTCAAAATTACCTGTTTAAATATTCCAACAAACAGCACATAATGTGCACCTACAAGTGGTTTTTGGCTCCCGCTTCATAAATATATTTGTACTCAACAGATCGGGATGGGAACACCAAAGCATTTAACTGTTTCAACTTTCTCACTTCATGTCACTTTCATTGTTTTTAGAGACAACCTGTTTTATATTCACTTGAAACACTCTAAGGAAACCCAAGGAAACATTATTCTCTGTTTGTTTTTTGAAGTTTCTACAACATATGGATATCTGCAGATGTGGAATGGCGTAACAGAATGTCCCTGTTTATCAATGTATGATCCTAAATAACACACAATACATTTGCTTTCTACCCCCACCCCACAGATAAATTTACATACCAAGTCTTGATGAATTATCTATTTCTTATGGATGGGATGGGATGGGATGGGATGGCATGGGATAAAGAAATGAATGTTGGATGGAAGAACTATTCTTTATTTAACTTTGGAATGTTCTATTTGTGTTTAATGGGGATGTGGAGAATGCACAGACTGAGTGGAAATCAGAGGTTAGTAAGTGACTATTTCATATGACTAATGTTGGGTGGAGCGCATGGTCTAGTGGTAGACCTCGTGATTGCAAGGTCATGGTGTAGATCCCCCATCATGTGAGGTGTTCTTGAGCACTTTAAAAGCAACCCACTTACCAAGCATGTCTAAGATGATTTAAAAACAATAAGTTGAAACAAATTGTTTCATACAATATTATCAATAAATCACTTTTTTACCATTATACAAAATAAAAATACACAAGAAATGTGTGTGTCAACATGAATTCCCCTGCTCAAGAAGCCAACTACTGAAAATTAAGTTGAAAAGGGGCTGTAACCCATGTAAAAAAAACCTGAATGGCGGGGGGCATAACAATCAAATATGGCAAACTTTTGTACCAGCAATGCTTTATTCTAAGAAAATATATTTTTTGGCATTAATAAAATGGTATTGTTATCTATACCGCCATTGATGCATAGAGTAGTAAAGTGGGTCATTACCGGCAACAACTGCTATCAAGTTGTACAAATATAGTTCCTCATATCTCCACAAATCCCAGAACTATTGAATTGTTAGACAAATACTTCCACATGCCATTATTGGATGCTTGACCTTATGTTAGGCTGGCGAAAGTTACGAAATTGCGAAATAACTGCATTTGAGAAATATCGGAATCATGGCAATGTTTCTATTTGATACGTCTCTGATGCGGAATGCTCCATGTACCATGATGATCACCTTTTTCAGTTGCAGAGAAAATAATTATATGAAGTATTGACTGAAAACAAACAATAAACAGGATTGTTCTGGGGCTTTTTTAACCAAATTATTAGATATTTTCTTATACATGCTACACGAGGCAGCTTCAAAGTTATTATTATTATTATATCAAATAGTCTGAATGTCAGTGTGCAGATCAACTTTTCGACCTTTGGTCCCAATGAAACAGATATGCAGATTCTTTGTAACAAAGAACAACGTTGAGCAATGCATAAGTATTTTTGTTTGAGGGCCATTTGGAAGATTATTGATATTTGTTGTACAATATATTAACCCCCATTATGATAATTATGAAGTATTACTATTATTATGCTATTATATTTCAAGCTTTAATTGGTCTCAATTAATTAATATTCTGCATTGCAGACAACTATACAGATTTTTTATAAATGTTCAATACTGCGGATAGCTTGGGGCGTATTGCCGTGGACTATAAATAGCCCTACATACAATCAATAACCTATAGCCCACACAAACCATGCATTATAACAGCGCACCATGTATCATAACAGTACTACATGCATAATAACTGCACACAATGTATTGTAACTGTACTACATGCATCATAACAGTACTACATTTATCATAACAGTGCACCATGTATTATAACAGTGCACCATGTATCATAACAGTACTACATGTATCATAACAGTACACCAGGTATGATAACAGTACTAAATGTATCATAACAGTACAACATGTATCATAACAGTGCACCATGTATCATAACAGTACAACATGGATCATAACAGTATTACATGTATCATAACAGTGCACCATGTATTATAACAGTGCACCATGTATCATAACAGTACTACATGTATCATAACAGTACACCAGGTATGATAACAGTACTAAATGTATCATAACAGTACAACATGTATCATAACAGTGCACCATGTATCATAACAGTACAACATGGATCATAACAGTATTACATGTATCATAACAGTGCACCAAGTATCATAACAGTACTACATGCATCATAACAGTACTTCATGTATCATAACAGTACACCATGTATCATAACAGTACACCAGGTATGATTACAGTACTAAATGTATCATAACAGTGCACCATGTAGCATAACAGTACTACATGTATCATAACAGTACTACATGTATCATAACAGTGCTTCATGTATCATAACAGTACATCATGTATCATAACAATACACCAGGTATAATTACAGTACTAAATGTATCATAACAGTGCACCATGTAGCATAACAGTGCACCATGTATCATAACAGTGCACCATGTATCATAACAGTGCACCATGTATCATAAAAATACACCACAGATCATAACAATACACCACGTATCATAACAGTGCACCATGTATCATAACAGTACTACATGTATCATAACAGAACACCATGTATCATAACAGTGCACCATGTATCATAACAATACTACATGTATCATAACAGTACAACATGTATCATAACAATAATACATGTATCATAACAGTACTACATGTATCATAACAGTACTACATGTATCATAACAGTATGCATGTATCATAACAGTACTACATATATCATAACAGTATGCATGTATCATAACAATACTACATGTATCATAACAGTACTACATGTATCATAACAGTATGCATGTATCATAACAGTACTACATGTATCATAACAGTACAACATGTATCATAACAGTGCACCATGTATCATAACAGTGCACCATGTAGCATAACAGTGCACCATGTAGCATAACAGTACTACATGTATCATAACAGTACAACATGTATCATTACAGTACTACATGTATCATAACAGTACTTCATGTATCATAACAGTGCACCATGTATCAAAACAGTGCACCATGTATCATTACAGTACAACATGTATCATGACAGTACACCATGTATCATAACAGTACTACATGCATCATGACGATACTACATGTATAATAACAGTGCACCATGTATCATACCAGTGCACCATGTATCATAACAGTACTACATGTATCATAACAGTACTACATTTATCATAACAGTACTAAAGTATAATAACAGCATACCATCATAACAGTACTACATGTATCGTAACAGTTCACCATGTATCATAACAGTACTACATGTATCATAACAGTACACCATGTATCATAACAGTGCACCATGTATCATAACAGTACACAATGTATCATAACAGTACATCATGTATCATAACAGTACACCATGTATCATAACAGTACTGCATGTATCACAACAGCATACCATGTATCACAATAGTACACTGTGTATCACAACAGCACACCATGTATCACAACAGCACACCATGTATCAAACAGCACAATGTGTATCACAACAGCACACCATGTATCTCAACAGCACATCATGCATCACAACAGCACACCATGTATCACAACAGCACACCATGTATCACAACAGCACGCTGTGTATCACAATAGCACACCATGTATCACAACAGCACACCATGTATCAAACAGCACACTGTGTATCACAACAGCACACCATGTATCTCAAAAGCACACCATGCATCACAACAGCACACCATGTATCACAACAGCACACTGTGTATCACAATAGCACACCATGTATCACAACAGCACACCATGTATCAAACAGCACACTGTGTATCACAACAGCACACCATGTATCTCAACAGCACACCATGCATCACAACAGCACACCATGTATCACAACAGCACATCATGTATCATAACAGCACACCATGCATCACAACAGCATGAGATGGGGTGTGCTCTAGTACTGGTTAATCTCAGGAAACAGTGGTTATGTTAACTGATCATCAGTTAGCCCTCGATGGCATAAACATGATGCTAAATATTCAATCAATCAATCAACCAATCAATCAAATCAAAACATATTACACTGGCGGCCATATTGAATATCAAAACAGGATCAGAACAACAAATGTGGTAGATGACATTTCTGCAAAATTTGTTTATATTAAATTCTGCTCAGCAGTTTCGGAGAGGAAGATTTTTTCAAATCAGCTAATCAGAAAATATCATTCACACTGGTGGTCATGTGGTCATAGCAAAACCATACATGGCCTAAAAATTGATAAAAGGAAAATATCCAGGTTTTCTTTGATTTGTTTTATTAACTACTGTATCCCCATTCTGTATCCAGTCTCTGTGATGATTGATTTATGACATTGCATCTCATTTAATTTGTTTCTCATCGCCAATTCAAGTGGGAAAGTTATCAGTTACTTGCAGAGATGAGGTGTGCTTGAGTACTGGTTATCCTTCCAGTTTCCCAACATGGAATACTAAAGTAAACTGATAATCAGAACCCTGGAAAAGGCTGGTTATCGTCCTTCCATGGGGAGTGGGTGGGTGGGGTATTTGTTCATCCAAAATATTTCAGTCACTTAAGTGTCCTTTAAAATAAATAAATAAATAATAAATAAATAAATAAATAAATAAATAAATAAATAAATAAATAAATAAATAAATAATAAATAAATAAATAAATAAATAAATAAATAAATAAATAAATAAATAAATAAATAAAAAGAATTATCTACTTACCTACCGCCCCATCCCCCTAAATGGAATTGGTTGAAAGTGGCAAACAAACAATATCTTAAGGGTGGTCTTAATAAAAATTTTATTTCTGATTATCATAAAGAACTCCTCTCTATTTGATCTGTCACATTATACCCACTTTTATCAGAACCTAATCAGCCCAAATGACCCAAATGTAAACTAGTAATGTATACATTTCTCCTAATCTTCTTGTATTTTCATTGACCTTCTTCACCACCTGTTCGAGTCAATCATTTCCAGTACCAACTTCCAAGTCAATTACTTTTACACATGTAAATAAATTTCAGCATATGTTTTTGCCTACCTAGAAAAATAAAGTTAATCTGAATGGTGCATCTGTTCTACAAGGTGCCATCTACAAGCCGCTAAAAAGAATACTGAAGCACTTATAACACTTGCCTAGAACATTCAAAACTCATTTCTAAAGGGTGGTTTCCTCGGCATAGGTTTTGCCATAATACTCAAGTAGAGACTTAAAAAATCTCATTTAACAGCAGTTTTAGTAAGTTAACTGAAGAGGGCTGTTTGTATGTGCAGTTTTTGTGCAATTTATGTCATTCCTGATTGTCTACTGAAGAGACACTTATAATGAATACCTTTATTTGATAATTATTTGCTAATTACAACACAGTTATATGGTAATTACTTATAATTGACATGGATCTAAACCTGAAGCCTGGAATGCACACCAAGATTTATAGGAAATGATAATCTCTAAATGCGTTGCCAGGTTCGGAAGTAGTTTGCTCCACAACCTGCTGGCAGAGCAACGACACAGCTATGTACCCCACCCTCAAACTTTGTTTGCTTGGGTATATTGATTGACAGAATATTTAGCGTCATTTTTATGCCATTATGAGCTAACAGACGATCAGTTAAACAAACCACTGTTTCCTGAGATCCTGAAAGGTTAATTGGTACCCGTGCACACTCCGTCTCCGTAAGTAAATGACAACTTCCCACTTGAATCAATGGTGAGAGACAATCAATCAATCATCACAGATGAAGAATGTGGCCAGACGGGGATTCAAACTCAAGACCCCTGGATTGATAGTCAGGTGTGCTACCGACTGAGCTAATCGGGTCATGTGCTTAGGTATAAATATGTGATATCAGATTTGCTGCTCCAGATATTTTTCACCAATTCATGACAGCTTGGAATTCTGCATTATTTCAGCATTGCATTTAAAGTTGTGTCACACTCTGAACATAGGAGAGATGTAAATTTCAACTCAAATCCCGAGGGAAAACAAACAGTTCTGTTTTTTTTATATTTCAACTTTGGCAAGTCGGCCAATACTTGATAAGGACAATGCAAGTGTTGTTCTCTGCTTACTAGTTGTGCTTTTAAAAACTTCATTTTCACTAACTTTAGTAGAAATCTGCATGAATCGATTATAAATGTCAATGATAAATGTCATATATATTATCAAAATGTACTTCCCATGTTAAACCATCAGAGCTAATGCACCACCACAAATCAACATCTGCTGGGAATTATGGAATATTTAGAGAATATTCTTTTTGTAAATGAGAATTATGCATTTGGTTGTGTTAGTGACACTGTTCTGCACAATATTAATACAAGCTACATCTGTTAACTTTCTCATGTGCCAGGTAGTAGTAACATATAGCATCTTTACTTGGTGAGCCTCTCAAAATGGTCTAAATAGCAATGTATTAATCACAACTTTCATGTGAAAGTATGTGTAATACACACACCTCCATTTTTATGTTTCTAATGTATCAAAATGTCTTTCCTTTATGCAGGTCTACAATAAATATTATAATTTTTAAACTTTGCTATCACGTAAAAGTAAAAATAAAAGCTTTTTTTTTTTCAAGACAATATGAATGCAAGAGGCGTTAACTGGTAATAACTACTACTTCAGTGTGCACACCCATGTTTACACTCAGTAGCAACAACTAAATAACCTTGCAACAATTTATAGACATTTCTGCATGTGCGCTACTGAGAATAATTGCCTATATATTGCATGGATAAAAATATAACAATATCAGAATGTGAGAATATTTGTTTTTCTCAATTCAAGGTGTGAAAGCAAAAAAGGTCTAAGTGACTCTTTATTTATATGCACTTAGACCTTTTTTACATTTACTCCTCCAATTGCACAAGGACACTACACTTAGCCATGGCGGAGGATTAACCCATGATCCCCACCCCTCTCCCCTTCAACCTCCTCACCTTTTTAAGACAATAAGACATATTCATTTATATAAAGATTATAAAATTATATTACATGTTGAAAATGGTGTTATAACCCCATTGAAAAAAAAATTATATGAAGACTTCAGTATGAAAGATATGAAATATGTACAATAATGTGTTCTCTCTCTCTCTCTCGTTGCCTTAATGTTTTATGTCAACTTTTCTGTGTGTAAAATCATGAAATTTCTCTGCCCGCAAACTCACATATAGTACTAATATGATATACAACAAGGTCAGGTAAATAATTAAATAAAACTTATCAAATAGCTTGGAAGACAAAACCTGTGACCCAGCCGTAATACAGGTATGCAGATATATAGCAGGGGCAGATCTGCCCCACTTCTTATACATGCAGCTCTACTGGGGTATTTGGATATATATTAGAAGTGTTATATATAGAAACATAATTATGCTATTCTGTATTACTTTATTAGGAATTATTAACATTCTATTACTTTATGCTCGAACTTACAGGCCTTTAGTTCTAACCATAGTTCTAATCGAGGCGCATGGTCCAGTGCTAGTGCATCAAACCCAAGATCTAAGGGTCAGGTTTGATCCTCCGCCACAGTTATGTGTGGTGTCCTTGAGCAAGACATTTTTTTCCACATATACATAGTACTGGTTCTACCTATTAAGACTTCCGAGTCTGATCTGTTGTAATAACTTAATCAACATAAAATAAGTAAGTTTAAAACTAATTAAACTAATCGTACTTGGCGGACATCCCTGAAGTTTCTACGTTTTGCAAGCCCTCAGATCCTTATAGAAGCAATGTGCAGATAAATTATGCTATATTTTTTATGTGTGTTTGGTTTAGGCGTAGGGCATCAATAACAACAAATCCCTACAATCTCTATCTCCAGTGACACTGCCTGACTGGTATGAGTCGGAGAGTGTAAGAGCGGTGGCGTTTCAGTGTTGGTATAGAGAGAGAGATTTTCTCTCATATCCCTTCTACAGCAACTATTTATTTGTTTTGTTAATTGCACAAACAAACCATTAAATTTTTCATATAAGTTTTTGTTTCTTAGAACATTATTTTTTTTATTTATTTATTTTTTTTTTGGGGGGGGGGGGGGGGGGGGGGGGGGGGGGGGGGAACACATCTTTTTATCACCTTTTGGCTAATTGAGTAATAATAAAGGTATCAAATAGATGCAAATATAGCACCCCCCCCCCCCACCCCCCACCACCACTCCCCCCCCCCCCCCCCCCCCCCCCCACACACACACACACCTCCTTGTCCCTCAACATGTTCCGCGAGATTACATCCACGGTTCAGCTATACATGTAAGTACTATTCAGCCAGTGTGCAAGTAGATACAATTTATGATGACATGTACAATTACTTAAATAATCTAGAACGACTGCATCACATAATGAATGTGTAACATCGCCGGTGACAGTCGGCCGGTCAGTTTATAATGACAACACTTATCTGTGTTCACTCCAATACAATGAGCACAACAATGTACATATTTGACTGTATTGACCGATAGTTGTATTATGTGCCAAACTGATTATGAAAAAAGCTGTATAATACTAATAACACTTAACTTACATTTCATGTTAACACTACCTACTTTGTAAACAATGAAGAGCCAGGCTTCCCAGTTAATAACACAAATTCCAAATGTAGTGGGGTTTTTTTTGGCTATTTTTATAGCTGATTGGGTCATATTCCCAATGGCAAATAAAAAAATTTTTTCCCCAATTAAGTGGTAAAAATTCACAATTAAAAGCTTCAGTAATTGTAAACTGAAACTTGCCATAATTCCTTGATAAAATAAACAAAGTTTTTTCCCATTCTGAATTGAGTATGACATCGAATCTTTAATTAATGGCCAGAGAAGCAAGTGTACACATCTTTATGGAGTTGAACAAATTTATTTAACGCAAAGAATTTCCCAATGTAAATGAAAATGCCGCTAAAATTCCCCATTCCAGGGGTATGGGTTATCTTCCCCAAACGGTGAAAAAAAACTGAAATGATGATAATAATAATAATAATAATAATAATAATAATAATAATATAATAATAATAATAATAATAATAATAATATCTTTATTTATAGAAGATAACACATTATGACATAATAATAATAATGAAGTTGTATTAATGAAAGTGTGTTTAATAAGCAACTATTCAACTCACTGTCAATGGAATACATGAAGACATTAATGAAACTGGAAAAGGCAACCTTCCTCTATGACTGGGTAACCTGTAAACATGAGACGGTGGGGGAGGGGACTTGAGGCAGTATTATAATGCCTGCCACACTGAAGCATCAGCAAACAGAAAGAATGGGGTTTAACATCATTTTCAACACATTTCAGGTTATATATATATATGGCATATCCTGTTTTACTGGTGGAGGAAGACCTCAGACTGAGTAGAACCACCATTCCTCGACAAGTAACTGGAAACTTTCACACATAAAGTTTTTGGAACATGCAGGACTAGAACTTACATCCTTAGCGATGAGTGGTAAGTGATCCTAAGACTGCGCCATAGACCACTTGGTCACAGGAACCTGTGCTATGTAATTTTCCAAATTTCTTTAAAAATAATGCTTATTTCCCCCGACCCAAAAAGTGCGAGCAAGACTCCTGTATCGTGACGTTTTACCGGGTATGCATAATAAATGATTGACAACTGCCTTGTCTGACAACAGTAAGTATGTAAAATGTACTGTCTGATAGAAATGTACATGTAAGAAGCAACTCTATTAGTTGACACATAACTTCTTGCATGAGTTACTTCAGTAAATCAGAGCTGTAACACATTCGCAGTGGTAATTTACTATTATTGTCGGTGTTTTATTGGGCTTATAAAATGCATTACATAAAATTTATTGTACAACATTTTCTCATTTATTCTAAGCATACAGCCGAACCCTCGGTCTTTAATGCGGCTGACTATCAATCGAGGGGTCATGAGTTCAAATCCCTGCCCAGCCACTATCCCCGTGAAAGTTGATATATGACTTTGTGTCTCAACTATCATTCATCTCTCATCGCTGATTCAAGTGGAAAAGTTATCAGTTACTTGAGGAGATGGGGTGTGCTCGAGTACTGGTCAACCTTCCAGGATCCCAGGAAACATTGGTTTGATTAACTGATCGTCTGTTAGCCCTCAATGGCATAAAAAATATGCAACATATTCAATCAATCAATCAATCAATTAAGCATACAAATCTATTTTCAGCATAGCAATGGCAGTATAGGCAAGAAGGTAACAGATGATGCCAGTGGACAACAACTGGACACATGTTGATCAGCCTTTGACTCGGGGTGACCTGACAGTAACTGTTATGCATTAAAATTGCAAATACATGCAGGGTTGTCTCCAGCAGCAGACTCCAACTACCATCTTTATCAATGTACAAAACAAAATCAATTTAACTTAACAATAAATATATATTTAGTACTTACAGAAACAATTGTTTGTAAAACTTGAATAAATAAAATAGTTGAAAATCAGAAATTTTAAAACTCAAATTAAGTTTGTACAGATTATGAAAATGTAAGATTTCAAGTTCAAATTTTAAATTCTCATACTAAGGCCATTATGAATTAATTGCTATATCATCCAAGTTTTTCTAAACATGGTGGACGGGGGAGGATTTTATTTTTTTTATTTTTAATATTTTTGATGTTTTTCATAAAAAAAAAAAAAAATTGTAAAATAAAAAGGGTCAGGGTGACATGAAAATTAGGGGGCGTGCGGGGATGATAATCTAGCAATTAAATTATTATGGCCTAAAAAAAAGGCCCTGATTGTTTTAGTGATTTCAATACCTCTAGCACAGGTCCAGCACCCAGTATAGTCTGCTCTACTCCACTGCCATGTAAACCCTTATGACTGAGCGCGGTCAGATGATGCAGCAGCAGATTTGTACTCTCAGTCTTCCCGCTTCCTGACTCTCCCGATATCACAATGCACTGATTTTTCTTGGTCCGCAACATCGTATGAAATGCAGCATCCGCGATAGCAAAAATGTGCGGCGGCAAATCACCAAGTCGTTTGTTTTGATACATTTTAACATATTTGGGGTTGTAGATTGGAAAGAATTTAAAGGGGTTCACCGCAATTAATATAGATCCAACATAAGTGTAGATATTTTTATTTGAAAATCTAGATTTTATATTTTCTAACAACGTTCTCTCGTTAAGGTCGGGAAGATTGCACAAGTCCGAGTACTCTTTATTATTGGTTGGCTGATTCAAAAATGCTGTCAAAAAATTATCAACCGGATTTGGGTCAGAGTACTCCAGCCAAGATGATGTCCTGTTAACATTCTCGCGATTTTTCTTTCTCATATAGAATCTGTAGCCTGTATGCAGTCCAATACTACGATCTCGTTCTGCATTAGCCACCCGTGGAGGCCACAGTAACTGAATTCGGACTGGGTTTTCAGCTTCCTCTAGCCGCCGTTCTTTACACAGTTGACCGCCCGAGCTGAAAACTTCTGCCAGCTCGTAATTCTGAGGATTACCCAAGCCCAACTTCCCAATGGCCACTCGTACAACTTCATCAGAAGTGGTGATCTTCTCCGCTTCAACGGAGACAAACTCGTGTTCTTGACTCAGCGGCCCGGTGTAAATTCTGACCATGTATGTTTCCATACTCATACGACGAATAATCGCAGAATTTCCAACTTTGCCGCAATTTTTAGCATTCATCAAAGGAGTTGTTGCCACAGCCATAATGATTTTAATGCATTTATATAATCAGAAAATGCTACTATAGAACATCTGCAGTTGGATTAACTACCTATAAATTAGCTACAAACACATCCAAGTAAACTTTCCTTCTCATGCCGCCATGAAGAAATATTCCCCTACATGATTAGACAGAGAAGACTCCCTGTTTTTTTTTCACACATATCTGTAATCTTTATAATCCTAACTGCAGGTGATACTCTAATCTGCTGATTTGTTAACATGGTAATGGAATCTCTCCGCCTGCTACCTCACATGTTATCCAGGAACTCTTCAGTTTCTGAAAGTAGAAATGATCTATGTACAAACCTCAGAAACAGTTGTCTGGTACTCACTCACTGGCACACCATTATTAATATCAAATGAGTCACTCTTAATTTCAGCTTACCGTCTGAACCTATCAACAGGTGACCCCTAAAGTCAAGGTTAACATCAAACTAATATTAACATAGACTGTATTTTTGTTGTTATTGTCAGCTGATATAATCATTTTTCTGCTACCAGTCTGTGGTAGGAACCATTCAGTGGTGGGAAGATGGGAAACCCTTGAACATTCTGCATGCCCTGCTTAATTAATATTCATCTTTAATGAAACTGCAGAACTACTCAAGAAGTGAGTGGATAGCTCAAGTTCCAGTCGAGGAAGTCAGTTTCCTGAACTTAAAATCAGTAATGAAGTTAGAAAGAAATACAGAATATAATTTTCTGTTGTTTTCATGCACACTTACATTTCAACATTATATCCGAACTGGAAGCTCCAAATGATTAAATACAAACAACAGATACTGCCTATATAAACCACACTACCGGCTGTATTGGGATGCTTGCCTACTGAAACCATATTGTCATGCACTGCCTCTAATTAAATTGATTAATTCCACAAACATCAATAGAATAAATTGTAAATAAACAATGTGTGTTGTGCCTACCTGCTATAAATTTAATGATTTATGTAAAACAGGCCAGCTGAGCAGTGAGTGTGACAGATGTCGGAAGAGCTCTCCAGACAAGATTTTTTAATTCCAAAAATGTGAAGGGATGTAACCCATTCCAAAATTGTCGGACAGGAGCACAAAAGGGATATGCCTAACTATACCTCACACTGATAACTTCCTAACAAGTTTCAGCTCAATCTGTCTAAAGAGTTTTTATAATTTCAACAATGAAATAGGCCGTACCACAGACAAAATTTTGTGACAGACAGATGAAAGTCCGCATAAAATGAACCTCAAGTGGTACTTTCATTGTTTTAGGACTAAAGGAACAAAGAACTAAGTAATTACTACACTAACCCTTAGTTTTCTTTTGTTTAAGAACTCCTACAACCTAAGCTACGAAATTCACAACAATAATATATATCCTCCAGAGACTGGGAGACATAATTATCTTCAATGACATTTAGTGTGGCTTTGACCTTGAATATTGCAACACAGATTTGGGTTCTGTCTGAGTAAATATTAAAATTATGTTACATTTAAGTCATTTTTAAAATCCATCCATGCATACCAGAGTTATAAGGTAAACACACTTTTTTGACAACATCCAAGGTAGTCAACGTCTCCAATTCATCCCCACTTTACTAGTATGAAATACATTATATTAGTATATGCCTCATTTTACAAGTACATAATACTAGTATATATGCCTCACTTTACAAGTACATAATACATAATACTAGTATATGCCTCACTTGACAAGTACATAATACTAGTACATGCCCCACTTTACAAGTACATAATACTAGTATATGCCCCACTTTACAAGTACATAATGCATAATACTAGTATATGCCTCACTTTACAAGTACATAATACTAGAATATGCCCCACTTTACAAGTACATAATGCATAATACTAGTATATGCCTCACATTACAAGTACATAATACTAGTATATGCCCCACTTTACAAGTACATTATGCATAATATTAGTATATGCCTCACTTTACAAGTACATAATACTAGTATATGCCCCACTTTACAAGTACATAATACTAATATATGCCCCACTTTACAAGTACATAATACTAGTATATGCCCCACTTTACAAGTAAATAATATGTAATACTAGTATATGCCCCACTTAACTAGTACATAATATGTAATACTAGTATATGCCCCACTTAACTAGTACATAATATATAATACTAGTATATGCCCCACTTAACTAGTACATAATATATAATACTAGTATTTGCCCCACTTTACTAGTACATAATACTAGTATATGCTCCACTTTACAAGTACATAATACTAGTATATGCTTCACTTTACAAGTACATAATACTAGTATATGCCTCACTTTACAAGTACATAATACTAGTATATGCCTCACTTTACAAGTACATAATACTAGTATATGCCCCACTTTACAAGTAAATAATATGTAATACTAGTATTTGCCCCACTTAACTAGTACATAATATATAATACTAGTATATGTCCAACTTAACTAGTACCAGGCCTTCTAAAATTCCAAAATGCAAATCGATCCAGGTTTTTTACTACCCTAAGAATCGCACTTATTTTTAAAAAAATCACTAAAATTGCTTTACATTATGCCATTACATGTATGCATACCCCACCCACCATGTCAGCTGCATTGTGTATTTCTCCGTTTATTTATTGATAGGAAACGATTTCAAGTCTATTTGTGTATTATTTATAACATACTTTATCACAATGTGTACATTTTAATGACTGACATTATGTTTCCGCTTTACTGAATAATTTTCATCATATTAAAAATGTTCGATCGAACCGGAAGTGATGCAAGTTCCGGAAGCTGCGTGAAATAATCACCGTGGAAACCAATGTAACGGTTCAACCAAAATAAATCATTCAGAACCGGTCCCACATCAAAACAAAATCGGTCCGGGTTTTATCACTTTCATTAATTAATGTCATTAATTTTATAATTAGAGTTATTTTTTAAAAAAATGAAACAAACAAGTAACACTGCACGTCTTATCAAATATTTTAATGACGCAAACAATATTTGGTCTGACCGTTCCAGCTTTGGCTAGCGGTATATCAAAGAAATATACGAACGCAAACACAGTCTTTTGATGAACCAACAGAACGCTATGGGTCACTGATCACACATCGAAGGCGTGCTACATAGCGATAGACTCTTCCGATAAACTCCCCTAATACCGTCAATGGTTTAGTCGAAATTGACATCATTTCGCACAGCAGCTGACAAAACAAACGGATTATTGGGTCAAATGATATTGCCGCAAGGCGTATTTTGCAGGTCAGTATGGCATGGTAAGAGCAATTTATGAGATTTTATACGACCGATAGAAAATATCTGGACCGATTTTTGATTGAACTTTGAAAATATCTGGACCGATTTTTTATTAAACTTTGAAACGAAAACCGGTTTTGAACTTCAGAAATCGGTCCAAAAACCGAAAAACAGGCAATTTTAGAAGGCCTGACTAGTACATAATATATAATACTAGTATTTGCCCCACTTTACTAGTACATAATACTAGTATATGCCCCACTTTACAAGTACATAATACTAGTATATGCTCCACTTTACAAGTAAATAATATGTAATACTAGTATATGCCCCATTAAAGTACATAATATATAACACTAGTATTTGCCCTACTTTACTAGTACATAATACTAGTATATGCCCCACTTTACAAGTAAAACATATGTAATACTAGTATATGGCCCACTTTAATAAAGCATAATACTAGTATATGAATTATTGGCAAAAATATATGACAACTTGATGTAAGCAAATTAATTACAAAATCTAAAGTAAAAATATTTTGACTACCGTATTTATATTTAACTTTTGAAAAACATATAAATATTTATAATACTCTTATAGATGATTAATGGCTGTACCGAGATTAACAATGAACAGTGCAGAAAAGTAAAACAAGACACCAACCAACTGTACATTCAAGTAGATAACATCTTTTTGAAGAACACCCCACCTGTACCTCTACTTTGTGTAGTTTGTTTGACTGTTGTATGAACAAATAACCCAAAATTACCCAGCGCATAATAAACAATAAGAGGGACCCATATAAACAAAGGCATTGGTGTCTCAGTCCGATGGTATATGAATGTATTTTTGGCTTGTTTAAATTTTGGAGATTTGTAATTAGGTGTTTTTTTTCTCATCGCCAGCAAAATTACATCAGCAATGAAATCTGAGAAAACTATATAACTAGCAAAAGTCATTTCAACAATGGACACTGTCCTCTTATATATATAAATATCTTTCCAGTCTCCATTTATTGAACGTCATGTTTGAGTCAAATGTGTTTTTGTGTGGTTTCCGGGAGCAAAATACTAAACAAATTATTTGTCATTTAGTGGTTGACCTGATTATGTATAATGAAAACGGCACCTTAGCAAACTAAAGGTGTCTCCTTTATATTAACCAGGATGCACCAGCAGTATAGAGAGAGAATGAATACAGAGAGGACTCGTGAGCCAACCAATCCATCAAGACCTGATAATTGGTATTTATTCAATACAAACGTTGTATATTTAATGCTTAACAACATATTCAGTAACCGACAGTGAATACTATCATGCATGCCTGGTTTTGTGATACCTAATAAAACAAATAGCGCACCACATTGCACATCTTATATAATATTATTTTATTTTGCACTCCAGAGACAGCAAGTCGATATCCAAATAAAACAAAGGGCCTGAATTGCTCTACTGAAAACAAATGAACATTTCAGAGGAAATTTGATTTTTTCAACATGTGTAGACTGAATACTACTACTATTACTACTATTTCATACTTTCAGATAGAGAATTGGTTTTTAAAGTTTCACTTAAAATGTGCTTATAAGCCCTGTGGCAGGGGCATTTTAGTCGAGTCACGCTGGTTCAAGAACTTGTCTGAGATATTCTGGTTATATAATTGTTGTACAAGTTTGGTTAAGATTCAATGAAAATAGGGGTGCTACTGCGTCTACAACATTATATAGATATATAACTCCACGTAAAACCAAGACCCCTGTTGCAGCCTCAAATTTGACCCCAGAGAACCAACTTCAACACACCTTTTAGGGGACCTCCATGCAATGCCACATGTAAAATATCTAAGGTCTAGGCCTTGAACTTTCAGAGAAAATATTTTTTAAAGTTTCACTTAAAATGTGCTTATAAGCCCTGTGGCAGTAGCATTTCTAGTAAGTTGAATTATGCTGGTTCATGAACTCGTTCGAGATTTTGCGGTAATATAACTGCTGTGCCAAGTTTGATTAAGATTCAATATAAAATGAAGGTACTATTGTGTCTACAAGAAAAAGGTAAACAGAAGGACGATGGTCAGTTTACAATAACTTAAGCCCTGCTGGATTTTGGCCCTCAAATTGATGAGTGGCATCCAAGGCCCTTGTACACCCAGGGCAGGGATATTAAATGTGTCATATCAGCCCCTTGTACACCCAGGACAAGGAATGTTAAATGTGTCATCTTGAAATAACACTAGTTTTTTTTCTCTCTCAAAACAGCCAGACAAAAATCAAGTTAGATCTCAGATGGCAGCATCCCTTAATAACAAAACAGCCTGCCTTACTAACAAAAACCTACACAATAATCCATATAAATGTGTCAACACTGAGTCATTGACAACAATCAATGAGGACATCCAGTCATTGACACATCTGACTGTCTGTAAGTACTTACACATATTTAGGTACATGGTTACTTCCTGTAAGTTAATTGATTGGTCTAACCTCGGCATATTAACCCTACACTACTATGACTGAACAAGATAAACAGAAGCTCTGCCAGGATTCCATTGGGAGCAGGAAGTTTGATTGTTTACATTTAATTGTGTATTATAGAACTTCAATTTACCAGTCAATTCTAGAGGAACTTGGAATTTGGTTAAACAATAAATGAACTTGTGTTAGCGTATTCTTATATAAATATAAAGAAAATGTACTTGTTTGCTTAATTTGCATTATAACTGTCACACAGACATACTGAATAAGGTCAACACTGCCTGCTACTGCTGGCTGCTGCTGCTGCTGCTGATGATGATGATACAGACTGATTGAAATCTTCACTGGTCACTTGTCTGGGATAGGTTCTATTATATTATATAAGTACTGTAAAAAAATCCACACTTTGTAAAACAAAACAAAAACTTCCAGCAAATAATCCACATTAAGTAAAACAGGAAAACTACCAGCAAAAAATAAACCTTGTTAAGTAAAACTGCCAGCAAATAATCCACATTAAATAAAACAGAAAAAAACTGCCAGCAAAAAATTATCCTTATTAAGTAAAACTGCCAGCAAATAATCAACATAAAGTAAAATAGAAAAGCTGCCAGCAAAAAAATCCTTATTAAGTAAAACTGCCAGCAAATAATCCACATAAATTAAAATAGAAAAAACTGCCAGCAAAAAATTATCCTTATTAAGTAAAACTGCCAGCAAATAATCCACATTAAATAAAACAGAAAAAATTGCCAGCTAAAAATTATCCTTATTTAGTAAAACTGCCAGCAAATAATCCATGTTAAATAAAACAGAAAAAATGCAAGCAAATAATCCTCATTAAATAAAACAGAAAAACTGCCAGCAAAAAAAATCATTATTAAGTAAAACTGCCAGCAAATAATCAACATTGAATAAATCAGAAAAAATGCCAGCAAATAATAATCCTTATTAAGTAAAACTGGAAAAAAATGCCAGCAAATAATCCATATTAAATAAACAGAAAAAAATGCCAGCAAATAATCCATATTAAATAAAACAGAAAAAAACTGCCAGCAAATAATCCACATTAAGTAAAACAGAAAAACTGCCAGCAAATAATCCACGTTTAGTAAATAAATAAACTATAAACATATAACAGAATTGATTTGATGTAAATGGTCAATCATATTACCTGAAAACGATCAACAATGCTGTCTTAAAGTAACCAGATAGTGTAAGAAAACTGCACAGTTTAGTGTAAGAATACTGCACACTTAGTGTTAGAATACTGCACAGTTTAGTGTAAGAATACTAGAAACATTGCATAGTGCAGTGTAAATTTAATGCTCCTGGGATCATATCCCATAAATATTAACACATTTTTCTGCAGTGGAAACAACTGGGTTATAATCGCCTCCCAAAGTTTTTACCACAAATGTACTGAGACAGTGTTCCAAATCCTTGGAAATTCATAAATCAGTGTCCCATTGTAACGTAGGCCTCACAAAAACCAGAACACACCATTAATCAAAACTCACAAAAAAAATACACTCTCCATAAATCCAAACTGCGAATCAAATCCTTCTTAAATCTAATAGTATATCTAAAAGTTTCTCACATAAAATGTTTATATGCAAATACAGCCACCTCCAGTTGTATCTTATACAGTTATTGAGAGTTTAAAAGCGTATGACAAAATAGATACAACAACGTAAGATAAATAACAACCCCTGGCTAGTGAATACACACGTTATTAGAAACAAAACAAATACTAGTATGTAGGAAGTAAACTACAGGTTATTAATATTACACAATAAACAGCGACGGCTTTTATTGCATACTTACTCCATCACTGGATAGAGATGCCAAGTTCATATGTGTTTTTTCTTAGCCAGAGACATAAGATTAGTGGTATTTTATTATTTTATGCATTATCATAATTATCATTAACATATCACCGTGGTAATTAATTATTTTATTGTTGGTAGAGAAAACATATGTCTGAGTCTATCCTCCAGCAGATTTATTACTCAGCCTTTTTTTTGTAATATTTGACAACTGTTGTCCTTATTATCCAAAATTGGCTGATAATAATTATTTTTGTAAACTTGTTTATTTTACATCGATTGTGAAACAAGTTATTACAACAAATTATGCTACAAGTCTTCCTGGGTTACTAAGAACAAGTATGCAGATGGTGTCTTGCTCTGCTCAACGACATCACCCAAGGTCATGGCAGAAGGATCAAACCCATCATCATCACCATCATTATCATCATTATCATCATCATCATCATCATCATCATCATAATCAGATCATCATCATCATCATCATAATCATTTGAATTGGAAGGTAAATGTAATCAACTGAGACTTTAATATTAACAATCATTATTGAACATCTTATGTCAAAACAATATCATCATCATCATCATCATTAACATGCTAATGCCACCAGCAGCTGCATTATCATGAAAATGTTAATACTAATAACCATCCTCATCTCCGGCAGCAGCAGCAGCAGCAGCAGCAGCAGCAGCAGCAGTGGGAATAGTTTCCCTGAAATATTAGTCATCAACATGAATACCACCACATTCACTACAAAAACATCACTTCCCAGAATCATTTACAATTACAAGAAAAATTAGCCGTATTTATATCAATTAGTGTACACATGTACATATCAATTAGTGTACACATGTACAGGTAATTATCAGCATACAGCTGAGTCAGTGTTAGTATTATCATCATCACTAAAATATCATTTCATTATCAACATCATCATAATCATCATCATCATCATCATCATCATCATCATCATCATCATCATCATCCCCACTAAAATATTATCTAGCATCAACATCATCATCACAGCAATGTTAATAATCAACAACCCCAGAATCATTCATCATCATCATTATGACTAGCATCATTAGCATCAACACAATGACTAGTATCATCAGCATCACCACCACCAGCAGCACTACCAAGAACAATTTCATTTCAACATTATTGCATTTTTTCAGTTTGCTTGCCTTCAATATCAACTGACATTAAGTAACACTGGCTCAAGGAGTCAGGCATTTCTATTTTAAATTTTTACCACACAGCGTTTCATTATCATTCGTCTCTAACCGCTGACTCAAGTAGGAAAGTTATCAGTTACTTGCGGAGACAGGGTGTGCTCGAGTACTGGTTAACATTCCAGGATCCCAGGAAACAGTGGTTAGGTTAACTGATTGTCTGTTAGCCCACGATGGCATAAAAAAAACCACTAAATATTCAATCAATCAATCTAACATTCTCTTTTAAATTTCAAACCTTTTCTTGAAAATTACAAAACGATCTTCAAACAAACAAGTTTAGTCATTCATTCATTAATTGCTAACATTTTCACTAATTGGTGATGCAATTTTTTTTCAGAGAAGATGAATGAAGTAAAGATGAAAGCATTTCATACGGTTTCCCCTCCCTTATTTACCCCGATTAATTTAGCTAACATGTGTATGAATGTGTAAACCACAAATAGCTCGGGAGAAACCAACCCCAAATCTGATCACACAGTCATAAAAACAGTCTCATAAAGAGATTATAGCACAAAACTGTGTCTGGCTTATGATAAATTTTATTCAGATATTGGGCATTTAGGAGTGGGCATGTTTATAGTGACCAGATTTCAAAATCTGAAATTTAATGCCTAAGATGGTCACTGTTGAAAGTTATCTGAACACTTGTGATGACATCATTATGAATTCAACAATTTATTTGAGCAGGCGACTCTGATCAAGCAAGGATATATGGGTTAATTGTACATCAACTACATATACTGAACAAAACAAGAAACTTCTTTTTTTTTATACAAATATTTCAAATGTTACAAAAAAAAGAAATAAACAAGTAAAATAACCTACAAAGTTTGAGGCCAACGTTTAAGTGTCAGATAAAACCAATTGTAACTAGCATGTGAGCTTTTTACAGTATAGATGTAAAAGTAGAATGTCATGTGCATGCACTGACCAGTATGTTCCGTGTTTCAAGTCAAACTTTTAGTCTGAAAAAAAGGAGAAAAACTCCAGGACCGATTAACCCAGTCGGTTACGCGTCTGACTATCAATCCAGGGGTCATGAGTTTGAATACCCGCCCGGCAACAGTCTCGATGATGATTGATATACGACATTGTGTCTCATTTATAATCATTCGTCTCTCACTGCTCATTCAAGTGGGAAAGTTATCAGTTACTTGCAGAAATGAGGTGTCCTCGAGTACTTGTTAACCTTCAAGGATCCAAGGAAACAGTCAATTCTCAATTAAACACTGTAAAAAGCTTCCCCTTACTTTGTGTCAATCAAAGTGAGGGAAAACTGCTATCACCATTTTTTTTATTAGGTATGACTTGGCCAGGGATCAAACCTATAACCTCCAGCATGTGAGGTATATTTAAAACCAGAAAAATGGTTATAACAAATTAATCATTCCAGCATATTTCACAAACAGTACAATTTACTGTATATATTGTATAATGTAATTTCTATTTTATTAGGGTATAATTTTACTGGTTATGGTCTCCAATTTCTTACATTCTATCAATACTTCAATAAAGCTTAGCTGAACAAATTTTCAATATTTCAACTAATCCCAGCTGATACCGCTTTAAGGATCAGTGAGAAAATATTTTGATCATTAATCGCCATGTGTTAATAATGTTATTACCTATGCTTAGACATAAATCTCAAATTCTTCAATATCTTTTGGAAATAGTCATCATTCCTATTTTGCAGTATGTCATATATACATTAAGTACTGAAGGAATGTCAAAACTTGGTCAGTTCCAACACCGTATTGAGATATGAATATATTACCGTATTGAGATATGAGCATATTACCATATGGCGATATGAACCTATTACCATTTGGAGATATGAACATATTTGCATATGGATATATGAATGTATTACCATATGGAGATATGAACATATTTACATATGGATATATGAATGTATTACCATATATGGAGATATGAATATATTGCCATATGGAGGTATGAATGTATTACCGTATGGAGATATGAACATATTATCATATGTAGATATGATCATATTACCATATGGAGATATGAACATATTATCATATAGAGATCTATATGAGCATATTACCATATGGAGATATGAACATATTAACATAAGGTTATGAACATATTACCATATGGGGATATGAATGTATACCATATGGAGATATGAATGTATTACTGTATGGAGATATGAACATATTACCGCATGGAGATATGAACATGAAATGCATGTATTACCATATGGAGATATGAACATATTACCATATGGGGATATGAATGTATACCGTATGGAGATATGGACGTATTACCGCATGGAGATATGAACTTATTACCATACAGAGATATGGACATATTACCATATGGAAATATAAACATATTACCATATGGATGTATTACCATATGGAGATATGAACATTTTACCATACGGATATATGAATGTATTACCGTATTGAGATATGGACGTATTACTGTATGGAGATATGAACTTATTACCATATAGAGATATGGACGTATTACCATATGGAGATATAAACATATTACCATATGGATATATGGAGATATAAACATTTTACCATATGGAGATATGAACATATTACCGTATGGAGATATGAATGTATTACAGTATGGAGATATGAACATATTACCATATGGAGATATGAATGTATTACCGTATGGAGATATCAATCAATATTCAAGTATTATTCACTGAAACACATTTGAGAAATTATTAATACTTGTTATAAAATTGGTGATTAAAGTTACCATACTTTTGAAAATAAAAGTTAAAATTCTTACAAAATACAAATGGATATTTTCTTGGAATACCAATAAAGACAGCAGGAAATAAAATATTTGTGATACTTTTTCTCATGTATAATGGTAGATATTCAAAGTTTGAGGCCTTTCTTCCCTGTACGAGCCCTTTGCGTCCCTGTACAAGTACTATTATGTCACTTTCAAAGCTAGAAACAAAATTAAGGTTCTGCACACATACTGGCAGATGTAGCTGCCTTAAAAAAAAAAAAATAAATAAATAAAAACACCAAAATAATAAAAAAGGCAATAAAAAGTAGTGGGGGGGGGGGGGGGATATGCCTCAAGGGTAAAATGTAGTGAGAAGTTGTGTTAATTGTGCTTGATAATGCTGTAAAATAAATTGCTCTGTTTCTTTGCATGTGAACGTAAATTTTGCTCAATCATCATGTGACCCATGAATAAAAGCTGTAAATATGTCTTGAAATACACCAGAAGCCACCATTTCAAGTTCATATTTAAAAAAATGTTTTGGGGGAGCATGCCACCAGACCCCACCCCTATACTGGTCAGGCCTACACATCCAACTCAAGCCAGCTACGCCCCTGTACTGATATAATTATTCTAGTTTTATATTTGCATCGTGTGGATAAATCACTTTCTAAAAAAGAGTTCTTAAAACTTTATGTGCCATGGTTATGTGTCCTTTATACAAGAATTGTAATATGTGATATATTGCGCCACAATAGGCACTTCACATCAAGTCAAATAGTTGAATTCCTCAAAATTAACTCATACATATATCTGATCCAGGTTTTATGATGTATTCAGGTGAAGCCAAGTAAGAAATATAAATGCAATTAATTATTATAAACCAGGGAAACTATTTCTAAATTTCTGATACTTTCAAATAAATGTAATTAACATAGGCGTAGGAGGCAGGGAAGTACATCCTCATACACTCTCTCCTCAGGTTCCGCCCCCCCACCCCCCCCCCAATAATTGAAACGTTCCTACGCCCACGATTAAAGTGCTTGTACGTACCTTGTTTTTAAATTTTCATACAGCATAGTAAGTTTTAACTGTTTTAAAATAACATGCATTTTTTCTGGGACAAGCCAGTGACATAGTTATAATGGTTGTCAAAAAGAAAGTATGGACTAATAACCTTCTCATATACAATTTAAATATTCTTAATTAATCATTAACATAATAGTATGTACAAGTTCGACTAATACTTTGTTACTACCACTCATATACACCCTATATACAAATAAGAAAAAAAAATCATTTTTCAAAAATCTTAGATCTTCTGTTGTCAACATTCTTTGGCACCCCTGCACCAATCAGAAAAATGTTTGCCAAAACAACAGCACAAAAGTTTTATGGCATCTCATTCAGCAATATAAATGCATCTCCTAATAATGTGAAACTGGCTCTTTCTCTGGCAGAACAGAATACAGTGTAGTCATAAATGGGGTCTGTTTAATTGATTGTGTGCTGGGCCCGATTAGCTCAGTCGGTTACACGTCTGACTATCAATACAGGGGTCATGAGTTTGAATCCCCGCGCGGCAAGTCTCTGTGATGATTGATATACAACAGTGTCTCATCATTCTTCTCTCACTGCTGATTTAAGTGGGAAAGTTATCAGTTTCTTGCAGAGATGGCGTGTGCTCGAGTACTTAGCATTAACATTTTAGGATCCCAGGCAACAGCGTTTAGGTTAACTGATCATCTGTTAGCCCTCGATGACATAAAAGACCATTTTTGCTCCTTCCCTTGACTGGCTGTGTAAAAAAGGTTTTACTGTACATTTGGAATTTCCAATTAGATTTTTTTCTTTGTGACCATTTACACTAAAACTTAATAGGATTGTATCTTGCTTATATATATTGTATGAAGAGATAAACAATATGCTTAATTCTGTAAACAAGGAAGTTGTAGACCACCCACACCTGATAAGTATGCTGGATAAGAGAAAATAAACTAGCCTTCACTGTTTTCACAGAACTAATACATTTTTTTCTGTCCCAATTTTATTCTTTTCTTATAAGAAAGGTTAAGTATCAGACAATCAAACTTGAGTGTATAATAAGAACAGGATGTGAAAAAATCCAATTTGAGGGTATATTAAGAACAGGATGTAAAAAAATCCAACTTGAGAGTATATAAAGACAAGAGGGCCAGGTTGGTCCTAAATAGCTCACCTGTGGCAGAGGAGACAATGCCAAATTTTTGCAGGTACAAGAATGTACATAAATTCATATAATGCAATTTTTGTCGATTCAAGAACCATAACACCGAACATTAATTATCCAATTTGACCAGTTCAAACACTTGTCCAAGATATTATGGTAACATAATAAATGTGTAAGTTTAATGAAGATCAAATTTAAACCGTGATTGCTCGAGTGCACATAACATCAAATACACACACAATTCAAGGACCATAACTCTGACAATATTTATTTAATTGGGCTGTTCAAGAACTTGTTCAATATATTATGGTTACATAATAATTGTGCAAGTCTGTCAAACTGCAAGTGCTAGATGCACACAAGGTCAAATATCCCAATGTGTGACAATTCAAGGGCCGTAACTCCAACACTTCTTATCTGATTTGGCCAGTTCATAGACATGTCCTAAATATTATAGATATATGCAAGTTTGGTGAGGATCAAATGAAAAATGCGCGGGCTAGAGTGCATGACATTAATAATCTGATTTGGCCAGTTCAAGAACTTGTCCGAGATATTATGGTTATATAATTACTAAATACGTTAAGTGAAGATCCAATGAAAAATGCAGGTGCTAGAATGTACACAACAAAAAGTTCACAGATGGACTGTGGACAACAGGCAATCAGAAGGTGAGGTGAGCTAAATAGGATATGAAAAATAAGCACAAGAGCTTTCTTCAAGTCAACATTTGTTAGGCCCAGAATCTCAATCTGTACAGAAACCAATAATCAATGTTTGGCCCACAATAATCAATGTTTGACCCAGAATCTCAATATGTACAGAAACCAATAATCAATGTTTGGCCTACAATCTCAATCTGTACAGAAATCATTAATCAATATTTGGCCAAGAATCTCAATATGTACAGAAACCAATAATCAATGTTTGGCCTACAATCTCAATCTGTACAGAAATCAGTAATCAATGTTTGGCCCAGAATCTCAATCTGATAGTCCTGTCATGTATAATAATCTACAATGATACTGTCATGAGTTAACCGACTGATAGTCATGTCATGTATAATAATTTACAAGGATACTGTTGTGAGTTAACCGACTGATAGTCATGTCATGTATAATCATTTACAAGGATACTGTCTTGAGTTAACTGACTGATAGTCATGTCATGTATAATCATTTACAAAGTTACTGCCGTGAGTTTACCGACTGATAGTCATGTCATGTATAATCATTTAAAAGTTTCTGCCATGAGTTAACCGACTGATAGTCATGTCATGTATAATCATTTACAATGATACTGTCATCAGTTAACCGTCTGATAGTCATGTCATGTATAATCATTTACAAAGATACTGTCTTGAGTTAACTGACTTATAGTCATGTCATGTATAATCATTTACAAGGAAATTATCATCAGTTAACTGGCTTATAGTCATGTCATGTATAATCATTTACAAGGATATTGTCATCAGTTAACTGACTAATAGTCATGTCATGTATAATAATTTACAAGGATACTGTCGTGAGTTAACTATGATAGCCATGTCATATATAATAATTTACCAGCATACTGTTGTGAGTTTACTGACTGATAGTCATGTCATGTATAATCATTTACAAAGATACTGTTGTGAGTTAACCGACTGATAGTCATGTCATGTATGGTCATTTACAAGGATACAGTCTTGAGTTAACTGACTGATAGTCATGTCATGTATAATCATTTACAAAAATACTGCCGTGAGTTAACCGACTGATAGTCATGTCATGGTTAATCATTTACAAGGATACTGTCATCAGTTAACTGACTGATAGTCATGTCATGTATAATCATTTACAAGGATACTGTCGTGAGTTAACTGACTGATAGTCATGTCATGTATAATTATGACATTAACAAGGATACTGTCATGAGTTAACTGACTGATGGTCCTGTCATGTATAATCATTAACAAGGATACTGTCATGAGTTAACTGACTGATAGTAATGTCATGTATAATCATTTACAAGGAAACTGTTGTGAGGTAACTGACTGATAGTCATGCCATGTATATATGCCATCAGTCAGATTGCGAGTTACTCCCAATCACATCTGAGGGTTTACAGTGTTTGTAAATGATACCAATGCTTTAGAAAGTATGCAATGGGAAATGATGGTATTCCATTTCCGTTCTTTAAAATCCACAGTCTACATCATCAGCTTCAAATAGCAGCAGACATAACTGATGAGAGAACAAGGATTTGAGAAGCTAATATATTCATCATATGAAACTGGGTGCTGCCATGAAGTGTCAACATTGCATCGCATCATTAACATCAGTTACAGGCTGGCTGAAACCATCAAATCCTGCCACCATGTAGTACTTGGAAACAATACATCAAACCTTACATCAAGTTAGCATGCTAGTTCCCCACCTATATATATTTCACCTTGTAGTACAGGGAACCATACATCAAACCATATATCAAGTTAGCATGCTAGTTCCCCACCTATATATATTTCACCTTGTAGTACAGGGAACCATACATCAAACCATATATCAAGTTAGCATGCTAGTTCCCCACCTATATATATTTCACCTTGTAGTACAGGGAACCATACATCAAACCATATACCAAGTTAGCATGCCTGATTCCCCACCTATATATTTCCCACTCAATACTATTGCTAATTAGTCTGTTCCTGGCAAGTGCAGACCCACTTAGAGATAATTAACCAAGGTCACAATTAAACACCTGTAATATCAGATCTTCATCAGTTAAACTTCAATCCTACAATAAACATTATCCTGATATAGTTAATTTATCAATATCTTGCATACAGAGTATAATGCAGTAAAAGAGCGGGATGGTAGTGCAGTGGATAAAATATTGGCCACTCACACTATATGTTATTGGTTCGATCACAAGACTGAGGCGATGGCCTCTCAAATAAAAAAAATCCTCAGTACTGGTAAAAGCTGTGCTGGAGGTCGATGCCATTTAAGCAGCCACCTGTCTTTAAACAAGTTGGCTGCTTTTACAAAGCATCCAATGGTTAGGTCTTATAAAAGATGTGGCAATTAAAGTGATTGAATGTGTAAGTTTGGTTCCTTGTACAGGGTACTAAATACACGGGTGATACCAAATTCCGACAAGGTTCCAGCTGACAGCGAATTTCCGGCTGCTGGGAAAGGGCAAATGTGATATGCCTGATAGTAAATTTGACGTTTAAATGTACTGATCTAAATTATTATGTATTTGCATAGTTAAAAATAAACTTACCTCATATATATTGTCTAACGTACTTACTGCTATGTTCTATACAATTTACTACTGTGATTATATTATATTTTAAAATGATTCGTATACATCTTTTTAATGTAATTTGTTGAATTATCATTTTTAAAAAACAACAGTTAATTTTACTGTTTTTCCAAAATTTGTGCATGTTCGGCGATATATCTGATTCTGATGACGTGCTGAAAATATGTCACACAGGTAAATTATTTTTATATTTCTGTTGTATTGAATAAAATAAACAACTGTAGCTTTTTAATTTTGTTATAATTTCTATTGTTATGGGTTCAGCATATTAAAATAATTGAGTAAATACATCGTTATTTGAAAATTATTTACATTTACTTAGTAGGAATCTGTCAGAAACGGCGATAAATTGTCAAAAAAGGTAAGTTTCAAGACCTAATTTAAGGCATTTTCATTATGTTTCCTGATTAAATATGCGAAGAAAAATTCATAGTGACCTCAATTAGTGCATTTAAACATTACAATCAATTATTACACACACCGCAATTGAATTTACTTTTAGCCAGAAAGTAGTCGGAACAGCCGTAACATGACCAGGTTTTAATATCAATAGCGGTTTGTACATTCCCATGATGCACTGTTTAGAAAAAACAATGGCAATCTCCATGTGGCGAATGCCGTGTTTTTAGCATGTAACTGTGACGTATCAATATGGCAACGCCCAGAGTCAATTTCTTAAAGGTATTAAATATATATTACAATATATATGATAGACACTCAATACCACTGCTCAGGTTATAGATTCAAGTACCAGACTTGATCCAATAACTTTTTGTGAGAAAGTATGTCAGTCCCTTACAGAAGGCTGGTGGTTCTACTCAGATTTATTCTGAGGTCTTCCTCCACCAATAAAACTGGATATGCCATAATATGTAATCTGAAATGGCGTTAAACTCCATTCATATAAAAAAAAAAATATATAAAAGTCTATTTCCTCCCTTCCGCAGGAAAGCGTGTTGATCATTTTATTTTCTCAGATCACAGTACATGTATCGTGTTTCAAGAGGAAATACATAATTAAATAGTTATGCCCATTTATTAAACTAATTTTAAAATTTTGGCAGTTCCAATACAGAAATGAATATCCTTTGTATACCTAATACCGCGATATACATATTACTGCGAATGCCCGTATAACATTAACTCACAAATGCACAATCAGAATCGAAATGATTTGATGAATTTAAAATACTGTACAACTAAGATTTCTTGGGAGGGGTAAACATCTGTGTGCTCTCTTTTTAGCAAAACTAGAATCAGTGCAAGAATTCTTAAGTGTACAATCTTACCGTCAGTGTTTTCTCCAGCTCCAATTTTTTAGGGGTCATTGATGACCCATTTACTCAAAAATCTGGGGTTCATTTTCAAAATCTGGGGGTCATCAGTTGACTAGATTTAAACTTGAATAAACGGAGGTAGAAAAAATATTTTCATATTTTACTAAAATGGTTTTACTTCCTGTTTCACACAAATTTCTCAATCAAAAAACAACTTCAAAACAATTTAACTTCAAATGAATGTTTCACTTCTGGCAACAATTTGCAACAACTAGAAACTAGTTGTTTTTATGATAATGGCAACAGTGCCATGAACTTTTCAAAAGTCACGGACACAGCTCAGTCACCAAAGCCCTAACTATTTTGATTGAAAAACACTAAAATTATTTCAATATTTTATATTCGGCGGAGCTACATGTTTAGGGTTACCATGCATTATACTCTTTGAAAAACAAAACTTTGTTGTTGTTTTCTTTTTCCCAAAAGCATTTCTCTTCTGGCTCATAGCTAGGCTCATTTTAGAGTAATGTTACCTTAAATAGATAATATAATAACATTTTAATGGTAACTTAACAAAAATTTATTAACTTTTTCAAAATGAATATAATTTTCTAAAAGTTAATTTCTTTTTCCCATAACCTTTTAATCGTCCATTAAAGAAACATAAACGGCGCCTGGAATACTGCCATAAAACGTTGACCGGCAGATGTTTAAACTGGTATTAAAATGTCGCCCATACACGTCTTGATACCTTATAGAAAACAAAATTAGAAGTTTTTCAGATAGAATATCGTCCGTACATTTTAAACAACTTTTTTGGAAAGTTTCAAGATTTCCACATTTCATCTTAATATACAAACAACCTAAAACTGGGTACATATCAGTGCTATTGTTGCAGCGTCTGTCTGTTTTCACAGATGTTGTCTTAGTCTTGGTCATATGCAACCCAGCTTCATCGCGAACTACAATATTGCTTCGCGGAAAATTATGTATGTTATCATAATCGTCTATGCGATTGCATCAGTATAGCGTTTATAACCAATTAAAGCGTTTACATAACTTGGAAGAACTTGGTGATCGGGACTTTTCCCTAAACCATACCACGTAATCTGTCAAAACAGCTAGCATTGTAAAAATAGCTGTGAAACCAATATGCGTAACTTGAATTTCTGTATTTTAACGGTTGCGTCATAGCGGACACACTGAACAAACTTGATTGCGTCAAATGAGATATAATTGCGTCAAAAACGCAAGAAACGTGCTCTGGAGAAACCACTGTACCGATTATGTTGATTTGAACCATTAATTATATTTTTCATACAGGACTTGCTTAACATTATTCGAAATTTTAATCCAGTACCAGCATTTTTCCTGATGACACCATTTCTAGCAGTCTGAATGACCAATTAGCGCTAATATGTATACTAGGAAAAAATCAAAATGGCTGACTGCATATCATAAAAAAAACACTGTTTTTTCACGAGTTGATAATTTTCAAAGGTACATTTACAAGAAATAGCTTTTAAAAAGATTATTCAAGACAATAAAGTAACTTTATCACTGTTTATTATTGATGTCGTCATTTATATGGTTGATGAAGTTTTAGACTCACAGTAATAGGTATAACCAGTATACTTTTACAAACATTATTATGACTATCCATCGTAATGATTTTACAAAGTTACATCTAGTTTTGTTACCTGTATGATGTTGTGTTTTTTTAAATAGAAATTCATCTATCACATAAGAGTCCTTTATCAGTATTCTATTTACATATTTTCATCCCCAGGGGTGAAACATTAAAACGACATGAAATATACCAACCACAAATAACATCCAGTGCAACTGCTTGCAATCTAAAACTTACACTTCAAACAATGAGCATTTATACATGCCGTAAACCAAACAACTTCCCGTCTGTCCCCTGTACCACAATACATGTACATGTACGTAATGTGATACATGTACATAAAATCCACTTGAATCACTAGAAAATACTTAAAAGTTATTTATATCTATATTTATACAGCAGGTAGACTACATATCTACACATGGGTGGAGTACACATAATTATGTTGGAGTACATCTAATTATATTATACTAGTACAGGCGTGGATCCTGTGATACCCACCATGGGGCAAATTTAGGACAAATCAATGCCTCATAAAAATTTTGAGAGAGAAAAAAAAATAGTCGTCTCAATTCACTCTTCAAACTAGTTTAGCCCCAGGTATGTGACCCTCTGGCTATACACTTGGGTGTGAATGGCAGCAGTTCCAGTCTAAAACTGGTTTGTCTTAGGTGGATATCTTACAAAGTCATATCCAATCTACAGGTGAAAAGATGGAGCAGACATAACATTTCTGACTTTTCTTAGTTGGTGCATATCTAAACTAAACTGGACTAATAACGATTCCTTATTTAACAGGGTTTTCCACAGGAAGGAATTCAAGCGCTGGGGTAAGAGCGCATAAACACCTTCAACACATTTTAAAACGCTGCGTAAGGCACTCATTGAAATATATTTCATTCATAAAACTTTCATCGATCATTTTAAAGTCTTCATATTTAGTATATTTCATTTTAGACATTAAAATGAGAAAAAATTTGCAAAGAAAAATAATGATTTAGAGGAAATTAAGACTTTGCAAAATTTTGTTAAAGAAGTCAAGCGCTAGGGAAATACCAATTCTGATAGTCAAGTGCTGGGGTGCCCCTGTGCTAGGGGAATACCAATTCTGATAGTCAAGTGCTGGGGTGCCCCTGTGCTAGGGGAATACCAATTCTGATAGTCAAGTGCTGGGGTGCCCCTGTGCTAGGGGAATACCAATTCTGATAGTCAAGTGCTGGGGTGCCCCTGTGCTAGGGAAATACCAATTCTGATAGTCAAGTGGTGGGGTGCCCCTGTGCTAGGGGAATACCAATTCTGATAGTCAAGTGCTTGGGTGCCCCTGTGCTAGGGGAATACCAATTCTGATAGTCAAGTGCTGGGGTGCCCCTGTGCTAGGGGAATACCAATTCTGATAGTCAAGTGGTGGGGTGCCCCTGTGCTAGGGGAATACCAATTCTGATAGTCAAGTGCTGGGGTGCCCCTGTGCTAGGGGAATACCAATTCTGACAGTCAAGTGCTGGGGTGCCCCTGTGCTAGGGAAATACCAATTCTGATAGTCAAGTGCTGGGGTGCCCCTGTGCTAGGGAAATACCAATTCTGATAGTCAAGTGCTGGGGTGCCCCTGTGCTAGGGGAATACCAATTCTGATAGTCAAGTGCTGGGGTGCCCCTGTGCTAGGGGAATACCAATTCTGATAGTCAAGTGCTGGGGTGCCCCTGTGCTAAATGGCCTGTGGAGAAGCCTGTTTAAAGCCTGTTTAAACTAACATTTTTACCTGTTTATGAAATAGGTTATTTTTTAAAAAAAGTTCTCAAATCCTTCTCATTCTAAACTTAATTTTGGATCTGCACGTGAGATGGATGAAACAAACTAATAACTTCCTATCAGTCAGTCATGGCCTATAGAGATAGACAACAATTCTGATGACCTGTCCTGATACTATTTGATCTGCTAATATACCATGACATTTATCTCGATCAATCCATATTGATAAAATATCCCGCTAATCTGTCCACCATGAAACATGTATGTAGGCAGACATTGGTCTATGGAAACATACTAAGAAAAAACTTCCATGTTCATTTGCTGCACTCTCACTGCAACATTAAAGACAGTATATCAGAAAAAATTGCTATATCTTAAAATCTCATTATCATTAATAAATAAAGTAAGAATGATAAGGTTTTCAAAATCCATCAAAACATGACAAAATCGATATTTAAATTTGAGAGGTAAATTTGCGAGAGTTAATAATACTGATAATGAGAATCAAGTTTGTTCTGATACAGATGACCATGACTTTGGTGGAATTATTGAACTCCTTAAATCACATTAACACACCTGTTAGGTCATAATAAACTAATTGTTAAGATTATCATCCATGCCAACCTCTTAATTTTCATGCCACTATGAACCTTTTATTTTAATAAAAAAAAAAAATCATTTTTTTTTTGTTTATTTAAAAAAAAAACATAAAAAATTTTAGAAAAAAAAAATCCTCCCGCCCTGCCCGTTTTAAGAAAAATTTGGATGATAATCTAGCAATTAATTTATAATGGCCTTGGAGGCAGGCAAGTATGGTGGCGAGAAACCAATTATACAGGTCTCTCTTTACACCCACCTTATTTTAGTATATTGAGGGCACTATAAATTTAAATGACCACATAATAAACTGTGGTGTTTGACTCACAGATATACCAATCATGTATACATCACTCCATTACAGTCCTGCTGATACAATCAATAGAATTACAACATCAGGATGACATTAACTTTTACAACCTGAGCAACACATCCAAACACTTGGGGCAAGTCATGCCTTGATAAAATAAACAAAGATTTCCCCATTCTGAATTGGGAAGGGCATTGATTCTTTAATTAAATGGCCAACAAATATATTTAATACAAACGTTTTCCCAATGTTAATGAAAACAAACCTAAAATTCTTAATTCAAAGCGTATTATATTCTATATCGGTAAATCTTCCCAAAATTGTAAAAAAATACACTGATATATATTCAACATTATTCTAATTAACTGCATAAGAATGTCTAAAACATTTTAATGAGGTAAACACTACTTGCAAAACATTAAAGGTTATATTGCAGCCAGTTTTTTGACTGATAATATATATAAATAAATACATGGACATGAGTGGAACCACTTCACTGAGATTTAGGGCCGATCAAGTGTTTGCTCCATCATTCTTTTTCAATTGGCTATTATATGTGAACTGTGTATTATATGTGAATTGTGTATTATATGTGAACTGGGTATTATATGTGAACTGGGCATTATATGCAAACTAGGCATTAATTGGGAAACTGTCCTTCTGAAGATCTAATGTACACTAGAAATGTTCCTCGACACAAATGTCACTGCGGTGCCTGCAACGTTATTGTATTTAAGTTTTGACTCACAACAGTAGTACCACTACTGAGGTGACCATGTGCATAACTGAACTTTATACAGATACTTGCTAGAAAAGTTTCACCATAATCAGTTGAGAAGTTGAGAACCATCTCAGATTCATGCATATTGATTCAAATTAAACAACTGATAATTCCACATACTACTTCCACACTAACAGCCAGTATAACAATACCATCCAAACGTACATACTCTTGGGAAGATGCTGTGGGACATTTCATCAATGTAAATAAGAAAAGATAGTGGAATGGGGATGCCAGGTTGAATGTATATCATCACTATCTTCCAGCTTTCCCCTGTACATTAAAAATTACCATTTTATCATGAGTTTTCCATTGTTCTCACCTCCACAAGATATGGTGAATGCTCTTGAGATAATGAAACAATTTTGCAGGTTTTTCTGTTGATCAATTAAATGTAAACCTTAGTTGTAAGTGATGCTGACAGCCAATGTAAACCTTAGTTGTAAGTGCTGCTGACATGACAGCCAATGTTAACCTTAGTGGAAAGTGCTGCTGACACGACAGAAATGATAAACCTTAGTGGAAAGTGATGATGACAGCCAATGTAAACCATAGTTGTAAGTGCTGCTGACATGACAGCCAATGTTAACCTTAGTGGAAAGTGCTGCTGACATGACAGCAAAGATAAACCTTAGTGGAAAGTGCTGCTGACATGAAAGCCAAGATAAACCTTAGTTGTAAGTGCTGCTGACATGACAGCCAAGATAAACCTTAGTTGTAAGTGCTGCTGACATGACAGCCAAGATAAACCTTAGTTGTAAGTGCTGCTGACATGACAACCAATGTTAACCTTAGTGGAAAGTACTGCTGACCCGACAGCCAAGATAAACCTTTGTGGAAAGTGTTGCTGACATAACAGCCAAAATGAACCTTAGTTGTAAGTGCTGCTGACATGACAGCCAAGATAAACCTTAGTTGTAAGTGCTGCTGACACAACAGATAAGATAAACCTTAGCGAAAAGTACTGCTGACATGACAGTCAAGAAAAACCTTAGTGGAAAATGCTGCTGACATGACAGCCAAGATAAACCTTAGTTGTAAGTGTTGCTGACATGATAACCAATGATAACCTTAGTGGAAAGTGCTGCTGACACGAAAGCAAATGTAAACCTTAGTTGTAAGTGCTGCTGACATGACAGCCTGTGTTAACCTTAGTTGTTAGTGCTGCTGACATGACACCCAATGTAAACCTTAGTTGTAGGACAGTAACTGTTTAATGGTATCATTGTTACAACAGCATAATTTCCTCTTTCATACTTTAACATTATAGCAACTTATAATTCAATACCTGCAGTCATTTGTTTGTATAGTTGAGGATCACAACTAGATAACACTGTGTTAATCTGACAAAATGATTGTTAAATAGATCTAATTATAGTAATTTGTTTGTACACAACATCCAATATTTTTGTTTTTAAAACTTCAGTAATAACTAAGTCAGCTTTAAGTATTTTTCATCTTAATATAAGTTAAGTTGGAAAGAAAAATTAGAACACTTTAAAGGGACACACAGCAATTTTAGTGAATTTTCTTTCAACATTATTCCTGAAAGTTGTGTAGTATCTATATTATAATTAAAAGAATGTATGCAGATCTATCCTGCTTTTGGAAAAGGGACATAACACTGGTAAATGGTTGAATGGTATGTTTGTGTTCACAATTTTTCAAGAATATGACAAATAAACAAAATCAAAGGAAATAATTATCAATTTGTATTTTTAAACATAGTTTGGCTAATATTTTTCAAAACAAGCATGACACCATTAGTAAACAACAGTTGTCAGAAGACCAACAAAGCTCGCCTCCGGGTGTCTAAGTCCAAAAAGAGCCATAACTGTGCCAAAATGCAATCCAGAGTTATGGTTCTTGTCTGTGTGTTTTCCATTGATGATGGTGAAGACACATGCAAAGTTCCATTCACATCCAATGAGTGGTTGCTTAGATATCTTAAAACTTAAACGCATGAGTTTAACCTGGGTGTCTACAGCAATGTGACAAAAGCTCTCCTTGAACTTCATCCTGGTGAGCTAAAAAGGTAAATTACTTCTTACATATGCAGTTTTAGACTACTTGGAGATTATCCCCATGTAATTATGCATTTAAAGGTGTCCCATTGAGTAAAATCATTTCAACATTGCAGTGTATCGGAAGAAAACTTCTGGATTGGATTTAACACATTTGTCCAATTGCTATAAAATGCTACCAATTAGGAGTAGTGTTCATTCCACAAGGAAAGTGCTTGAAATCAAAGGGAGTGTTTTACTCACACAGTTACTTAAGTGTCCCATTCACATACTTATAATGTCCATGTGTAGGCAGAAAGCTGCATGTCATTACAAAAATGAGAAAAATAGTAATGAAAATAAGGCCATTATAAATTAGCACTAGATTATCATCCATATTTTTCTTACAAATGGGGAGAGTGGGAGGATTTTATTTTTAAAATTTTTGATGTTTTATTTTAATAATAAAAAATTTTTTTAATAAAAATATGAAAATAAAAAGGGTCAGGCAGCATGAAAATTAGGGGGCGAGTTGGGATGATAATCAAGCAATTAATTTATTATGGCCTAAATATTTAATATTCTGTTCTAGTCCTATTCTTACTTTTGTGAATATCAAATGTTTAGTAGTTTCTGACATCAAAATCATTCTATACTGTTTTTAACATATTTATTACTTGTTACTTGCAAAGATAGGTGTGCTTTAAAACTCATTAAAACAGGATCCAAGAAAGAGTTTAGATTTACTGGTCCTCTGTTAACCCTCAGTAGCATGAAAATGATGGTAAACATTCATCCTGGACAGAACTAGTACTAAGCATTATGTGGAAAAAGTGTCTTGCACAAGAACACCATACAATGCCCAAGTGGTGAAGGTAGAATCCACAACACTCTGATTCTAGCTCCAATATTCTATCATTACGCCATGTTCTGCAACTTGGCAGTTCGGTATCAAGGTTCATTTTGCATATTCCTGCCAGGCCACCATCTCTGTGATGAATGATATACAACAACATTGCATCTCACTATCAATTGTCTCTCATCCCTGATTCAAGTGGTAAAGTTATCATTTACTTGCAGAGATGGGACGTGCCCCAAGGCTGGATTACCTTCCAGGATCACAAGAAATAGTGGTTAGGTAATTGATCATCTATTAACTCTTGAATGATGCCATAAAAATTATGCTAAATATTCAATCAATCAACCATTCTGCATATAATTTTGTTCATAATTTTTTTATTTAAATACAGAAATAAAACTGGCCAAGTATACTTTTATTTTAAAAACCGAACATATGATTAAAGATAAACACCAACAAAAAAACACTTCCCTCTGTATTTCACCATGCGAATGAAAATACCAGATGATGTCAATAACACCACACATAGTGAAGGATCAAATCAACAACCCCCCAATCCTTGGTCTGATGCTTTACAACTGGACCATACGCTCCAAAATTTACGGTATGTGTTTATTCTCCTTTACCAAGGCCCTGCATGTGATATGTCCTCATGCTAAGTTGTCAACAATGTTCTGGCCAGCAAAGGCAATGTTAAATATATTCTGTCTTTGTCAACCCACATAAATGTTATGGGAAGCATGTCAATTACGGCAATCAATGTTGTTGTCAGTAACAGCAATCAATGGGGCAAAGTTGTAGTCAATTGGGGCAATGCTGTAGTAAGTTGGGGCAATACTGTTGTCAGTTGGGGCAATGTTGCTGTCAGTTGGAACAAAGGTTTAGTCAGTCGGGGCAATGTTGTAGTCAGTTGGGGCAATGTTGTAGTCAGTTGGAGGCAATGTTGTAGTCAACTAGGGTAATATTGCTGTCAGTTTTGGTAATCAATGTTTTTTGTTAGCAGATGGGAAAATGTCAACCTGGATAATGCTATATTCAGTTGGGGATTGTTTAATATCAGCCGATAGAGAATTATGGGGAGAATATTGTCAACGTTTTTAGGGGTTTTTTAATGTTAAAGTCCTATTGTTTATCCAGAGCATCTTGTATGGGTAGACAGCTGAACAGATACAATTTCTACTAATGATATCCGCAAGGGATGTACAGATGAAGGAAATCAGAGTTATAAATATTATACTTATGGTATAACCTGTCAAAATATGAACTTAATGCAAAAGAAGCAAACAATATAAACATTTAAGTTTAGAAATTAAATATGTTTAGTAAATGGCAGTCATTATGGTTGGCAGTCAGAGAATATCGTTTTCTTACGAGCAATTGAAAAATCTTACCTGAACAATGTCTAAAGCCAAGTTTTAAGCATAAACACTAGCTTCTATTTGGAAAAATGCAAAACAATCACTGACACATGACACGGGTTATGTTATGTCCTTTTTTAATGGTTTTGTGAACAAGGAAATGAGTTTCACCTCACAAATTACTCATTTGCAACTCTGCATTGAAAATATCTCTGACGTATGATTGGTCAAAAAGTAAAAAAATTGTAATTTTCATAAGGTAAAATTAAAATTATTGTTCATTTTCATGGCTTCATTGTAGAAATAAAATAAAAATTGAGAAAGTTAATCAAACAATAGAATCTATACAAATATAGCAAAAATAATGATAAATATTCATAAAAATTAATAATTTAGAGTTACTTCCCTTCATTTTCTGCCGCGAAATTGGAAAACGATAATAAAAATAAGTTTTGACAGAAGTTTAGTCGACTATTTTAAAGTAAGCTGATCTAATGGTCTGGTTCCAAGTCCTTTTTATTTTTATTTAGATATAACAGTTAGAGATTGGAGGTAAATGAAGTATCATCAAGCATGCCATAAAAGAAAACGTTACAATTTACAGTATTGTCATCTGTTTTCGCGTGTGATGTCACTTGGCAATCGTAACTTAAGAAGTGGAGTTCATGACTCTACTTTATGTCATTGTGGTCATCCGGAAACAATGCAGGACTTGCAATCGAAGATAATATTGAGAACCAAATAAGATTATAGCGAGCGAATGTGTGGCAAAGCCGTGTATTCGCGAGTATGCAAGCTCTTTTGGTGTCGCGTAAGATTAACGAAAAAAGATATATTTACAAACATATACTAATGTTGAAAAACGGAAATGACACTCGGATTTTTTCATGCGTAATTTGGAACACTCGGCTAGGAAGGTTGTTTTTAATTTGATTACATAAAATATAGGAATTCTACGTACGTTCTTTCAAGAACCCAGCTCAGTATATGGAAGAAGAATTCTATACGAAAATCTGGGTTTACAAAATCACATTTTTATCTTGAATCATGAATTGTTATTTCAAATCTCTCCTTATAATTACAAACAAAATATAATATATTTAAAAACACTAAAATATACATAACGTATATTAGAATAATTTATTTATTTCACAAATAAATTTCTGCTATAGGGAAATTTACCAGATGACGTAGTTAAAATAAAACGTTAGTCTGGTTCCCTGACCTACAAAATAAATAGTCGATTTATCAAGTAGGTCAGGAAACCACACAAAATAGAACGTATGCAAATGAGTATGACCAGAAGTTAGCCAATCGAAACGAAGCAGAATTTGACACTGCTAATTAGCAAACAAATGCCGTCTGCTCTGTTTGTTTTCAGTTAAAGAACAACACAACTGTTTGGAGGGTATTTCACTCCATATTCTGCAGGTTATTAATGCTTTAGCCACCACTATTTCCCATAAAATTGAACATAATGTAAATCTAAATCTAAAACAATAAATTTAAGTTAAACTACAAGTTGCAAAATGATTCTTTTTCTTTCTTTTTTTCTTTTACCTTTCAAAACAAAAATAAAGAGATATCTATCTATGTGTGTGTTAAATCAATTTAAGTTAAAAAAAAATGAATAATTTGAGTCTCGTTCGTTGCATGAATATTTGCAACAATAAATTTGTTGTAAAAAATGTACCTGGTGATGGAAATTGTTTTTTTCACTGTCTCGGTTACAGTGGGGATGTTTCCCTCTGAGTCGCAAGGCAGCACAGACATGCAATCTGCAGCAATATATACCTTAACTGAAACAGTGGGAGAAAAAGCAAGACTTTTTAATAGTCTGTCAATAACCAAAAGATCCTATTGGACCTCAATGTTGAAACTGAATGAATGGGCCACAGCTTGTGAAATTGAGGTGGCACCACTTCTGTACAACTGCAAAATTAAAGTTTGGCTGAAAGTTGCAAGAGAAACTTTTACACTTTGTACATATGAACCACCACAAATTGAAAATGAAGAAATATTGCCAATTAATCTGTTGCTTGACAATTGTCATTTTCAAATATTGTTACCAATGTGCATAGCAATCAAGTTAAACCAATCAGAGACATAGATGCATGTCTCTGAACCAATTAACCAAAAGTTTAACTGAACAAGAAAAATCGGCCTCAAGCGCTTATCAAAACGTTAATGCATCTAACATTCACTTTGAATCAATAAACACACACACAAATATTTTAATTACCAGGTACCATGTCAGTTGTATCAAAAGCATATTCGTTATTTCTTTTCTTTTTTATTCATTTACAGCATGAATCACCATATAGTTATTGGAACAGATTCGAGAGGGAGGTATCTGCATTAACACATAAACAAATTTCATCCATTTCAGATTTTCCTGATCACTATCATGTATCTTTGATTGCCATTTCTGGTGGTAAAATATCACAGGTCTATCATGCTGTTCAAAATAAAATGGGTTCTTAACCTGATGAGCAAACAGTCATTTTGACAGCAGCTGGCCTTTGTAATTTGACAGAAAAAGTGACCTGTAGTAATGCAGCATACATTACATATAATTCAACAAAACTCCAAACATTTATAACAGAATTACATGAAATTTCCACTTTTTCTTGCAACAATTCCAAGTGCCTCTGTTAAAAAATATGCATCTTTTTAAATTCTTAAACACAGACTTACAGAAACAGACTTAACAACTGTGGAAATACAACAGATAATTTTAGAAAAAGACATTATGACTATAAATCAAGAAATATGTAAAATTAATACAGAGCATTTTGTTAGACTGTCAGACTCCAAAGGGACATAATGAAAACATCAGTTTAAAAAGATGAAAACATAATGTAAATAAAAAAAAAATAACCAAATTTTGCTACTGTAACATGTATGATGGAGTACATGCAAAACAAGAGTTGAATACAAAGTGGTATAAAATTATATGTTGCACCATTGTTTCAAAAATTGCAGATTGTGAAATTACACTTACAGACTCGGACCATGAAGACAATGATGATATGTCTGCTGACACATGGGCTTTTAAAAGGACGTGATAATTTTGTTAACCGGTATCAATAACTTTTTGAAAAGCGTGCAATTGTGTTTATCTTTTATAAACAGAGACTACAGAAATGGACGGACTTGCTATTGCGTTTGCTCAAGTTGAGCATGTTTTGTCTTTTAAATTTAAATTTGAGCAAACAAAGGTCATAACCCATCTAATTGATGGTGCTTTTCATTCGTAGTTGACGTTCTCGTTTGCAAATCTGTGGATGCATCATGGGTAAAGTACTTTGTGGTTACAAGATGGTTGATGCGACCTCATTTCAGGTCGCTGATCTAAATGAATAATAAAATTGTAGGTAGTCTTAATCATCGGTTAAGTGGTAGGTATTGTAGCTGATTTGGTTGAAAACAACTTTTTGTCATTTGTATCGATATTTTATTAATGTATTTGATCGCAGATGGTAAGAAATCGGTGATCTGTTATTGACCCTTATATTACATGTTTTTATATAGATGGGCTATAGAACTGAGGCCCTGCAGGGAATACCGAAATCTGAACTCTAATATAAATGAAGGTTTAAAAACAATGAATTTTGAACATTCATGGTTGATTGCAAGAATTTAATTTTAACTTCAGATTGAAAGCATTGCCTATTCACTACTTTTGGTCCAGTAAGAGGTAAGGGGATACTTTCCATGAGTCAGAGGCCATGTAAAAGGGTTAAAATTTAATATTGCCAAATTTCAAAAAATCTATAAGCTATTAGGGCATCCTGAGATGCTCTTGGGCCTCTTGTTAAGTGCATTGCATTGTTTGCCTCTTTTTATTTTTTTGAATAAAGAATTGAAAATTACTAGCTGTTAATATTGTTCTTGAACCTGAACCGGGGGGTGGTCTAGTGGTAGAGTGTCCGCCTCAAATGCAGAAGGAAAAAAAACAAGAAAATAATTATAAGGAGAAAAGAAGATGTTGTAATTACTAGGGTAATAATTAAGAATGATAATAATCATTTATTGTACCCATTGAACTGAGTGAAACAGAATGTATCAAAGATTGAGACATGTGACAGGCTGACAGAGTGACATACAGACCAGGACAGACAGACATTTAGAACCACACATACACCACAATGCATTTGTATTAGAGAGAGAGTGAGAGAGAGAGAGTGAGGGTGGTGGCCATGAATAACCAAATCTTCCATTGGCATATAGTCTTTCTAGATTGGTCGCCGCTAAGGCTGTTGGGGCAAATTTCAAACTTCGACTTAATTCATTTGAAGTGAATAAGCTTATCAGTAAATTTCAGAAGGACAGTGAATTTAGGCATGTTAATGTATGAGCTTTTTCGATGTCAGATAAATACAAATGAGTCATGGGTCTTCCCCCATCATTCAGACTGGATACCATTATATTTATATGGTCTAAGGTGTTTGTAAAACACCAAACAAACATAAACAACATTGACTAAATGTTACATATTTCTATGACTTACAAAACAGTTAACTCTCATTTGATAAGAGAACATTTTTATTCAACTGAAGTTTACTCAATTTATATAGCCGCTTACACATGCTAATTTTCAGTTATTTATCTTTTTCTTTATTACTTTCTTTATTGTCTTTTTCTCCTGCTGTTCAAGTTTAATTTGTTTTTTGAGTTGCCTTTCTTGTTTTCGTTTTTCTTCCTGTATGGTTTCACTTAGTTTTTTGTTCTGCACTATTTCTTTGTGCACATATGCTAACTCTGCGGTTATCACAAAATTTTTCTGGCTTATATTTACCAGATCTTTTTTTAGGGAACTTGAATGATTTAGGTATTGACAATGGGTAAATATCCATACCAATCTGATCGTTATCCTTTTAATTGCTTGGTATTGCATTGATCCTGTTTTTCTACATTTGCCATGTGCAATACATGTGGTTGCTCTGGTCATGTTTGTTCATTTTTGCCACAGTAAAACGTAGAAATTGATCTGAAGACAGTAACATGCGCTTTTGTAAATATCAAATGGTTTGATCATAGTTTATGTTCATTTTATTGTAGATACATGTATTATATTAAAGCATATATATGCTGGTAATGTAACTAATCTTTAGGCTTCATTCTCTAATACTCCAGCCAAATATTACCTTAAACAGAAAAGTTAGCGATGTTTAAACCCATGTAAACACTTAAACAGTGTTTCTTTCCCGCTTTATAAACATTCACAAAAATGTTGTTTATTTTTAGAAACAACCGCAGTTACTCTTGGTCCTTTTTAAAATTAGTGTAGATTCAGTAATTACCATTCCTAGTTGGTCTAGATGCTATTAATAACAGATTTTCATGAAAGGGAAAAGTGTCCGACTGATGATCATGTCCGACTCCAGATTAGCTGACCCTAATCAAAGTGCTATCCCTGATTATCAGGAGGGCACTGAGATTTTAAAAGTAGGGATTCCTAAAGGATCCTCAGGTCAAAAAGTTAGTGTTGAGTTACTTCATATAATTTTTTTCTTACACTTAATTTTATTAAATGACACATAACCAAATATATGCTATATAAAATAATAAATTTTGATATTCTGAAGAGAAAAAAACTAGAATCCTAGTTACTCATCCACTACCTTAATAGTGACTGCCGGGCATTGTTAGCTCAGTAGCGCACCTGACTATTAATCCAGAGGCCCCAAGTTTGAATCCCCGTTTGGCCACAGTCTTAGTGATAACTGATATATGGCATTATGTGTCATTGTCATTCATCTTTTAATACCGCTGATTCAAGTAAAAAAGTTATCAGTTACTTGCGAAGATGGATGTGCTTGAGTACTAAATATTCAAACATTTGTTAATTATAGTAATTTCTTAAAAGTATTTGTTTATTATTTAACAGTGAGCGGCATGGATGTTTCCGAGGGGACTGATCAGGTAGCCAGTGTAAGCCCTGCTTTTGTTAACAGGGAGTCAACAGACCTTCGACAGGCCACACCTGAGTTGATGAATGTTAGTCCCATGTCGGACGACTCCCCAGGTCAGATGTCACACAGTGCCATGCTGGAGTCACTGAGGCAAAGGGAATGGCTTCATGCTCAGAAGATACAGCTGCAAGCAGAGCTTGATGCTTGCACACCTGGTAATGTAGTAATTTTTATTCTGAATATTAAGAATCATTTCTGTTAACCCTTACTCCATAGATAAGCGTTTTCCTGCACCAATCACAGAAGCAATCTAAACACTTCCTGCACTGTTTTCCACTCTGTCAGTTAATATGAACATAATTCACCCAATAATTCAAAAGCCATCTATATTATGTGTCCAAAGGCGTCTATATGAAGTAAAGGGTTAAGAGAGGATCAGTTAACCTAACCACCCTCTCCTAGGATTCTGAAAGGTTAACCAGTACTTGAGTATACCACAAGTAACTGAAAACTTTCTCAAATAAATCAATGGTGAGAGACAAATGATATTCACAATGAGACGCAATGTCTTGTATCAATCATCACAGAGACTGGCTGTATGGTGGTTTGACGGTCTCCGACTGAGCTAACTGAGCTTGGTGAAAATGTTAATTATAACATGGGGATAGGCATGGTTGCAGCTTAATTGAACGCACTTGTTTCTCTTTCGTGCTTATTGTCTCAAACTTCAGTATTTTAATATTTGTTATGTTATTACACTTAGTCACAGATGATACTGAATCTGTAACAGAAGCTGTAAAATTACTTGTTGGATACAAATATTAAGCAACTTTAATGTATATTAAATTATGACTTATTTAAGGTTTCGCTGCTGAGATAGATGACATGTCAGCAGATGATTTACACCGTCTGTAAGTATAAAACTTTATGCACGCATCCCGCACACACCCCACACACACACACACACACACATTTATATATTGAAACACAAGTTCACTGTGAACACTGTTACGTTTCATAAAGTTTTCGATATGATTAGTTATTGTCAAAACCATTTGGATCATTATTTTACAATTATGAAGCTGAAGTGCTCATCTTCAAGGACACTTTTTGAAACACACAAATGCTCAGAAAAGCACAAATAATGACACTTCATTAGCATGCTTTACAGAGTTACCTATGAAAAATGAATTATTGGTTGAACAAATATTTAGGCTACCATCAAACAACCCTCAAAATGACATTAGACAATAACATCCTTACAGATTATAGAGAGGGTGTTTTGGAGTGTGGTCGCCATCTTAATTTCAATCTGTTACAATTGGAGTGGTTGACAACGAAAAAAAACACGCTAAAATGCAATGTCGGGTCGTCAAGTGTCAGAAATGTGGTCCGGAAATATGCTGTCTCGGAAATATTATTGAAGACAAGTGTTCTCTGGAAGTATAGCATCTCGTCATATATAATAAGAACAGTGGAAAGAAAAAATATTGGCATCTTTTTTGTGCTTCATTGTTTGTAAATTGCTTCATTAAAAAAAATAGTTATGAGCGATTTCTTACCTAAATTCCTCCGTTTTCGTCAGATATTTGGTTGTTGGGACATCATTAGTGGTCATGTAATATTATGTAATTGTTTCCCAACCATGTTTTTGAGAGGCCATTTTAAATACAAATTGATATGACCTTGGATTTTTTTTGTATCATTCCAATAAACATTGAGATATGTGACAATATATGAAAATTGCCAATTGTATATCATTCTAACAGAACAGATCCTTCATTGTTGCTGTGTCTAGCTTAATATTTACATTTACTGGTCAATTCTATTACAGGCATGACCAACTGAAGAATGAACTTGTAGAGAAGTCTGTGATACGTGACAGCCGAGAATTGCTCTTAAGAGGGTTAGTTACATTGTAGGACAAAACTCTTTGAAATATCTTTTTCTTTTTAGCTCAAGGTGAGGTTTTCTGATCGCCTGTTGTCCGTCATATGTTCGTTCTTTAACTTTTTTGTTGTGTGCACTCCAGCACCTGCATTTTTCATTTGATCCTCACCAAACTTGCTTGCACAGTAGTTATATAAGCATAATATCTTCAACAAGTTCTTGAATTTGCCATTAATTTTATACTTACCATTCCATGGCCCTTTAACTTCGCATTCCATGGCCCTTTTTTTACTTAGCATTCCATGGCCCTTTTAAACTTACCATCCCATGGCCCTTTTTTTACTTAGCATTCTATGGCTCTTTTATATTATAAAATGGTGTTAAAGATTCTTTTTGTAAACTCGTTTATTGTTAGGGTGAAATATGGCCCCTTTTATACTTTGGTTCATGTTTTATACAAGCTCCTATCTCTGTAACTTTTAGAATATGTGTGTGTTAGTTACTATTAAAGGGACTTACGCCATTTTGATTTAAGGCAGAATTATGCCTCGTTAAATACTTTCAGATCTGTTCAAATCATTAACCTGGGATCAAATTTGGCCCACCCCAAGGGTTTATTGGCTGCTTATTTTGAAATTTCAAAAACCTTCTCCGAAACAAGTTGTTAAAGTCATGTACCTAGAGTCAATATTGGCTCTGTCCCAGGGACTTATAAGTTTAACATAAGAAAATTTTAAAATCTTCTCAAGAACTGACTGGCCAAATTCATGTTTGGTATAAATAATACATGTGAGCAAGAGTTTTTATAAGGTTAGTTTAAATAAGGCACTGAGTCCATAGAGACTCTGTTTTGTTTTATAAAAAAATGTGGACTGCGTTTCACTAAAAAACTTACAACAAAAATCTCGGTAAACATAAACCAACAATTATTCATAATATTTTTATTTTTCATCCAAATGAACCCAAAGTTAGCTCAAATCATGCAGAAAATAATATATTTTCTAGAAATACAATAATTCTTAATGTCAATGAAAATTTAAACATTCCCAAAAGTTATTTTGTAAAATGCAACCCAGGATTGTTAAATCACATATAAGATAAAGAAGAACAAAATCATTTACGAAAAAAAATATGATGATATATATATTTATATTTAATTACAGGGAACTCCTGAACCAAACAGCACTGGCTATTCTGAATAATGGACAGAATGTCGAGTCAGGTGATGGGAATTTGGATAAGTACGTACAAAGTTGAAATGACATAAATTTTTATGCGAGGAATATAGTATTTGGATTGCCTGTTCGTCTATTTGCTAATCAATCTGTAAACACACTTTTGGGTTAATGTTGCGACTATTTATAAAGTCATTTTTAGACACTATAGAGATTCTTGAAGAAATATTATGTGCCTGTTTACGCGACTAAAATAAATTAAAAAAAATCACATAAACTCAAATATTAAGATGACTGTACATTCAGCTCTTTGCATGTCCTTTTTCAGAAACTCATTATAATTTTAAAATTCAAGTAATGTTAACTACATCTTTAAAATAAAAAAAGAATTGTTTGCTTCAGTGCAAGATCCAAATAAATTTTCATTCATGGAGATAATGTCCAGAACCCAATATATGTATCCCCAACTTGAAGGTCAAGGTCACACTGAATGTCATTGTATATAAATATTGTTTCTGCTCCATAACTCTGGTACACATGGACGGATTTCAAAATCACTTGGCACATTAATTCATCACTTGGAAGAACTCTAGTATGTGTGTGTCCCTATCTTTATTATATATGAAAACAGTGAGAACTCCATAACTTACATGCATTTTTGGATTTTAAGGTAGCTAGACACAATAACCCATGACATTGAAGTGACATATAACAACCAGTATGTGTGTACCCATCTCAACTTCATTCATCTCTCACCACTGATTCAAGTGGGAAGTTATCAGTTAATTGCGGAGATGGTGTATGCTCAAGTACTGGTTAACCTTTCAGGATCCTAGGAAACAGTGGTTAAGTTAGCTGATCATCTGTTAGCCCTAGATGGCATAAAAATGGCCCTAAATATTCAATCAGTCAATCTAAATACAAGAGTATTGTTTTCTCTTTTTATAGAGTGCTTTATACGTGTATAGTGTATTAATGTTATTTTCTTCCAGAGAGCTGGAGGCTATTATAGGAGAGTTCTCGCGTCTGTCGGCTCAAGTATCTAAAGAGCATCAGGTAGGTATGCAAGGCACTCAGACCTTTAAGTATTAAGATTACAGCTGGCCCATTAAATCTGCCTAATTGGAATTGGAATATTTTTAAGTTACAAGTCATGTGATCGTTTAGCATATCTCTATTTTAAGCTCACTAAATCATTAATTAGTACATTGGTTCGTGAGTTTGAATCCCCATTTGGCCTAAGTCTTCGTGATGATTGATATATGACAGTATATCTCATTGTCACGTCTATCACTGCTGGTTCAAGTGGGAAAGTTATCCGTTACTTGCTGAGATGGGTGTACTCCAGTACTGGTTAACCTTCCAAGATCCTAGGAAAGAGAAGTTAGGCTAACTGATCTTCTTTTAGCCTAGATGGCATAGCGATGACTCGTAAATATTCAAACAAACAAACAAATGGAGCCTTCCAGGACCTTGAGTCGTTTGATTTGATTAAGTGATGAAACTTTCATTTATTTTTTCAGGACAATGTGCAGCTAAAATCAGATATGGAGGAAATAAAAAAAGAAAATTTTAGTAAGTAAATTATTTGTGTGATGTAGTTATGCTTATTAGTTCTTTGAAATAAAGGAAAGCCTGTTCTTGCATCTTTATATTTCTTTTTAAATTTTGAGCTCACCAGGTGACCCATATTATGTTAACCCTGTGTCGGTTGTCAGTCTGTTAACTTTAAGTTAAGTGCACTCTAGCTACCGGTATGTTTTTTTCATTTGATCTTCACCAAATTAACACAGTAGTTATATAACCATAATATCTTGTACAAGATTTTGAACTGACCAAATCAGATTATTAATGATGAATCATCGAAAAATTGTGTTATTTGATTTTTGTGCACATAAGCACTATTGTTAACGCATCCTCACCAAACTTGCACAGTAGTTATATAACCATAATGTCTCAAATAAACTGAACTTGAACTGGCAAATCTGATATTTGATATTTGAGTTATGGCCCTTGAATTATCGAAAATTGCTTATATATTTAATCTTGTGTGTACTCTAGTACTTGCAGTTCACACTTGATACTCACCAAACTTACACTATAGTTATATAACCATAAACTCTCAGACAAGGTCATGAATTTGTCATATTGGAAAATATATGCTGAAAGTTATGTATGGCCTTATGAGTCAGAAAATATTACCATAGTGCACTCTGGCCCCCATAGTTTCCAGCGGGTTCTCACGAAATAAACACAGTAGTTAAAAACCTGTAAATTCTTGAGCTAATCAAACTATGTTGCTTGGATTGTCAGAAAAATGTGTTGTTTGACCTTATGTGCACCTGAAGTTCTCATCAGATCAGATAATTAATATTAGAATTGTGGACCTTGATTGTCAAAAATTGAGTTATTTGATCTAGTGTACACTCTAGTGCCAACAGTTTTAATTGGATCTTCACCAAACTTATGATGTAGTTATATGACAATAATTATATCTGGGTCATGTTTTTGAAATAGCCATATTGGAAAATGAATATCCCTTGAATCGTAAAAAAATACCCTAATTGATCCAGCACATGCAATTTTGACTGGATTTTCACTATCACAATAATACCATAATATATAAGATCATGAAACGGCCAAATTTTTTAATGAATTTAGAGTTTTGTCCCTTGAATAATTAAAAGTAGCTCTGTTGGGTATGGTTTTCTATGTTATGGCTGAGCAATTTTATTGCTTCCCACATTTGATCTGAAATGTAATGCTGTCATATATTAATGTAATCATTTTATTGCTTCCCACAAATGACAGGAAATGTAATGCAGTCATAAATTAATGTCATAATTCTATTGATTCCCACATTTGACCGGAAATGTAAGACCGGAAATGTAATGCGGTCATAAATTAATGTCATAATTTTATTGCTTTCCACATTTGACAGGAAATGTAATGCGGTCATAAATTAATGTCATAATTTTATTGCTTCCCACATTTGACTGGAAATGTAAAATGTATTACTGTCTTATATTAATGTAATAATTTTATTGTTTCCCACATTTAAACTAAGTGTACATTGCTCTCATATGTTAGTGTAATAATTTATTTGTTTCCCAGAATTGCTCAAGAGAAGCAGGCAGCTGTATGAAGGTATTGATGCAAAGAAAAAGGCTACAGAAGAAGAGATCAAAACCCTTACAACGGATGCCAAAGGAATCAGGTCACTTCTTTGGTGTTTCATTCTTTGTTCTCACTGGGATCATTTAACTTTATATACAACAAATGTTGGTTAAAAAAGAATTATGTAAAATGTTCTCTGCTAGAATTCATTCTGGGGAACCATGCTTGTGACTAGATGCCCACTGGTGGATCCATGATTTTCAGTAAAGAGGTCCAAGGATGTCTTGAAATTCAAGATTGGAGGCCCCCCACCCCCATTAAGTATATGATTTTCACCATTTTCTCTGACAAGGTAATACAGTCAAACCTGTCTTAAGCAGCCAATCTAGAGAAGAAGCAAAAGTGGCCATTTAAGACATATTGTTGCTTAATACAAGTTAATTTACTCTGAAAGCATGGATATAGAAATATGGTTGCTTAATACGGGTTAATTTATCTGAAAGCATGGAAATAGAAAATATGGTTGCTAAAGACAGGTGACTGCTTAATAGAGGTGACCGCTTACACAGGTTTGACTGTATTTTTAATACTTTCGGAAATCTCAGAAGGGGTTGGAACATAAGTCCACCAGTGATGCTTCAGTAACATAGCTATATAAGAAATATACAAATTGGCTGTCTTAACACAGCCATCTAATTATTTTATTTTTTTTAATGGGGTTTAACACCATTTTCAACACACCTCGGGTTATATATTGCATTTCCAGTTTTACTGGTGGAGGAATACATCAGATTGAGTAGAACCACTGTCCTTCCACAAGCAACTGAAACACATAAAATTTTTGGAGCGAGTGGGACTTGAACCTACGATCTTAGCGGTGAGAGGTAAGTGATCTTGAGACGGGGCCTTAGACCACTCGGCCACGGAGGACCCATGCCACCAATTAAAAGATAATAATGATGTGAATCTGGCCACTGCTGTGTTCAGTTTTACATAAGTTGATAGAAATGGGTGATGAATATCTGTATTCCCCAGGTGCATATTTGACCATGTCTTACATAAGTTGATGTAGGAAACTGTATAAAATCTTTTCTGAAGTTACAAATGCCAGGGCTACATAATTATGTTTTGTATGTTGTATAGGTGCATGGTCCGCTGCAAATTTTTTTTTAAATCTTGATCCCCACCTTCTGTGGGATCAAGACCTAGGCTATTTGATTCGGAAGGTTTTGGTTTTAAAAATGTTTGTCACTTGTAAAGGATCTGGTTTCTCTCCAATAAAACTAAATATTGCAATTTATGTAATGCCTTACCATTAATAGTATAATTTTTTTTTATAGAATCAGAAGAAATACTGGTAATCTTTTTTTTATTGCTTTCAATATTTAACACCGGGCCAGATTATCTCAGTCGGTTACAGGTCCGACTACCAATCCAGGGGTCGCAAGTTCAAATCCTCGTCCGGCAACAGTCTCTGTGATGATTGATATTCGACATTGTGTCTCATTATCATTCGTCTCTTACCACTGATTCAAGTGGGAAAGTTATCACTTACTTGGGGAGATGGGGTGTGCTCGAGTACTTGTTAATATTCCAGGATCCAAGGAAACAGTGGTAAGGTAAACTGATTGTCTGTTAGCCCTCGATGGCATAAAAATGATGCTAAATATTCAATCAGTCAATATTTAGCATGCTCGCTTTTGCTAAAAATAGAATTGATAAAATGAATTTCTTTCAATATTTATTCATTTTATCAATATTTTTTATCCAGTTTCCTTATATTGGTGATGAAAGTGCTTCACTAAATCTTTATTTGGCTATCCGAGGAACAGTTGAATAATTTAATATGTTTATATTAATAGGAAATTTGCCTTCAGTCCTTTAATTGTATTCCTCTTCTCTTCCAGTATTCATGAAAAGTTAAAGACAAAACTGCAGTGGTGTACAGTACTAAATAACACATTACAAGGTCTGATATTGGGCAGTGGAATAAACTGGGCAGAAGATCCACAACTCCAAAAACTGCTGCTTGATGCAGGAAAAAATATCAACATTTGATGTGTGGAAACCAAGTAAATCAGATTGATGTGCAGTTACATAAAAAGTGTTCACATTTGATGAGGTGTATGGAGTAGTCACATTTGATGTGCAGTAACATAAAAAGTTCATATTTGATGTGTAGATACTGAGTAATTCACCATTAATGTGAAGTAACATTAAAAGTGTTCACATTTGATAGGTGTAATGGAGTATTCACATTTGATGTGTAGAAACTGAGTAATTCACCATTGATGTGTGGTAACATAAAAAGTGTTCACATTTAATGAGGTGTAATGGAGTATTCACATTTGATGTGCAGTAACATAAAAAGTGTTCGCATTTGATGTGTAGAAACTGAGTAATTCACCATTGATGTGCAGTAACACAAAGTGTTCACATTTGATGAAGTTGAACAGAGTAATTCACCATTGATGTGCAGTAACATAAAGTGTTCACATTTGATATGTAGAACATGAGTAATTCACCATTGATGTGCAGTAACACAAAGTGTTCACATTTGATGAGGTGGAACAGAGTAATTCACCATTGATGTGCAGTAACATAAATTGTTCACATTTGATGTGTAGAAAGTGAGTAATTTACCATTGATGTGCAGTAACATAAAGTGTTCACATTTGATGAGGTGGAATTGATGTGTAGTAACATAAAGTGTTCACATTTGATGTGTAGAAAGTGAGTAATTCACCATTTCATGTGCAGTAACATAAAGTGTTTACATTTGAGGAGGTGGAATGGAGTATTCACTAGTAGAAAACGGGTGAGGGTGAAAATCTTATTTTAAGGAGGGTGTTTTGTATAATAGAATATGGTGTCAAATTATATTCAGTAACAAGACAAATTTTCGCTCTTTTAAAACACTTGTTTCAATGTTTCCACAGAAGTTTTCATGGTGGTTCTATTCACCTATTCATTCTGAGGTCTTCCTCCACTAAACTAGATCTGCCAGATGTAACGTGTTATGTTTAAAAATTGGTATTAAATCCCATTTAAGTAGCACTCAGACTTATACAAATAACTTTTGATTGATTGCATAAAAAAACAAGTTGGTACTGCAAAAACACCAAATTCTAATCAAGTATATAACGCTATCAGCAAATGTTTTAATACATTACTCCGGACAATTTACACATAGTGTTGATCACTGTTACAGGACATAGCAGTTTATGTCCCCCACTTTGTGAAAAGCGGGAACACTAATTTGGGTTTGTCCATCTGTCTGTCCGTCACACTTTTGTATCTGTGCAAAAATTTAAGAATACCTGAATCAAATCTTTTGAAATTCTAATACAATGTTTATAATGACAAAATACAGGCTAAGTTGCTGTCAAAAATTATGTGTATTTGATGTTTTGTGCACTGTAGCACACACAGATTATATTTGATCTTCATCAGACTTACACAGTTGTTATGTGAACATATTCTGGAACTGGTCAAATTGGATAATTGTTGTTGGGGTGTTATGGTCCATGAACTGACAAAAGTTGCGTTATATGAATTTATGTACTCTCAAGCACCTGCAAAAATTTGGCATGGTCTCCTCTGTCACAGGTGAGCGATTTAAGGCCTATTTGGCCCTCTTGTTTTTGTTTTCCATGCAGTAACTTAAGAATGCCTGAATTAATTTTTTTTTATAAAAGCAGAGGTCATAAATTCACTGAATTTGCTTGTTAGAACCATTTATTGTTTTATTTCGAGAACAGAAATATTTTCATAATTGGCATAAATTCATGTGTGGTATAAATGATGGCCATATCATATTAAACTGAAGTTTGAAATTTTCTCAATTTCATAGGCCAAATCAATTTTGTTATGTGTTTAATGTTAACCTGACCAACCCAGAAATACCTGCCCCCTCAATATCTTGTCCACAGTTATGCAGTTATGGTACAATCAAATTTATTTGGTCTTCTGGAATTTTCGATCATACATAATTCTTTAAACAATTATTTACTATTTAAACGATTTAAATATTAAAAAATTGTTTAAAGAATTGCATAAATAGTAAATAATTGTTTAAAGAATGATGTCCAATAAACAAAATTTTGGTATTGTAACTTTAGAAAATGATACACTATTCCATGCATGATGGACAGAGAGAAATGCTAAATGTGTATTCGTATAAACGTGATCCTTTGTGGTCTAGTAGTCTAAGCGGCTGTCTCTCAAGATTACGAACTGCTCATCACTGAGGTTGTGGACTCAATTCCACTTAACCCTTTACTCCATAGATATGCATTTAACCACACCAATCACAGAAGGCCTTTGAAAACAGTGCAGGAAGAGTTCAGATTGCTCGTAACTCTGTCAGTTAATATAAACATAATTCACCCATTGCTGATACGTGGTGAATTAATGCTTTCAATATTAGGTGTCCAAAGGCGTCTATATGAGGTAAAGGGTTTAAATAGTAGGCTGGGTTTGGATAATATACAATAAATGAAAATGAAAAATTGTTTTGTTAGGTGATTATTTATGGTTTTAACTATTCTTTATTTAAAATAAAGTTTTTGTAACTATAATTCTTGTATATTGTTTCACTGTTGATAACCACTTATTATATGCTTCTCTTTGGGAGAGCCGTTTAGCTGAGCTTTGTCTGTCTATTTGAATTCTTGTCAAGAGCATAACTAAAAAAAGTCTTGAATGAAATCCAACATGTGGAACATGGTTAGAGGGTAATATATAGATGTTTAGAGCCACAAAGATGGAGGAAAGAGAGAGCAATGTGCTATAACTGTTATCTTGAATAATGACAGCATTACCTCCCCTTTTGTCTTATTTTTGCTTGCGTGGAGTACAACTTCAACAGCATGGAAGGAAAGTTAACTACTCAATCAAGCACTTGTTCGGGGTGCATTCAATACCCTTGTTATCTACTAGCCACAAGGGCTCAATTAATAGTTTTTTTATCATCACTAACTTGCATTAGCAGTATTTTTTATACGGCTCTATCAACATTACATATTTTCCAAGTTAATGCTTTTTGGATATTTTTTATCCAATAATCATGATGGCCACAACATAAAATAGCTTGAAGTTGTTTTTCAGGAACAACATACAGGTATGTGTCTCCCTCTTCAGCTTAAATAGTTAAATCATTGTTAATTTCATTAAGTTATTAAAATATTTACTTAAACAAGAAGCGTGCCAGTTGACATGAATGCCCCTGCTGAGCCTTCACATGTCATTTTAAGTTCTACTGAATGGAACAGCTAACCTGCCACTTGTATTTCCAATATATTCATCGAAATAACGAGAAACGTTATTTAACTTTTTTAAGAAATTAACCGACAATTATATATTTATTTTAAATAACCTCAATGTTCTTTCTTATCCAAGTCCAAATTTCAGAGAAATTGCTTTCATACTCTTAGAGAAAATACATAAAATGTTATGTGGCAGGTTAGCTGTTCCATACAGTATATTATTGGCAATGCCATTTGACTGAGTTTTGACAGTAATAGCATACTGCAGACGATATGTGCAACTGAATGTCATACTAATGTTGCTAGCAAGTGTAAACTTCCTGGCAAGTTTGGTCAAAATTAGTGGAGATTTTAGGACTAGTGCTGACAAGATTTACCATACAAATAATGAAAGAGCCAAAACATCGCCAAATGTCAATGGACCGAACATAAGAATTGTGTGCGCAAATCTGGTAAGAAGTTAGGAAAAGTAGGGCTGACAGGAAATATACAAATAAAATACTAAACAGGATCATAACTGCTGAAAAAGTTGATTGACTGGAACACGACGAAGATAAATGCAACTAGACTGCAAGCTGATATTATCTAACAAGTTTTACTAAAATTGGTTGAATAGTTTGGGAAGAGTAGAGCTGACAAGAAAGTGTGCTGTATATGGGAGAGAGAGAGAGAGAGAGAAAGAGAGATTTACCAATTTCAAATAATTAAAGGGCCAAGTCGATGACTGGACTTCATACTGATACTCCCTAGCAAGGTTAGTGAAAATTGGTCGAAATGTTTTGGAAGAATAAAGTTGATTGACTTGATTGATCAAATATTTAGCGTCATTTTTATGCCATCGAGGTAACAGACGATCAGTTAACCTAACCACTGTTTCCTGGGATCCTGGAAGGTTAACCAGTACTTGAGCACACCCCATCTCCTCAAGTAACTGATAACTTTCCCACTTGAATCAGTGGTGAGAGACAAATGATAATGAGACGCAATGTTGTATATCAAACATCACTGAGATTGTGACTGGGCGGAGATTCGAGCTCACGACCCCTAGATTGATTGTCAGACAAGCTATTATAAAAGAGTATTGTCAGACAAGCTATTATAAAAGAGTAAAGTTGATAAAAAAGTGTGATATACAGAAAAGGCTGCTCTGTAGCCCCCAACCAGATGCACATTTATAGTAGAGCATTGTGTATTGCTGCTTTTCTTAACTTAAATTTTTACATAAAGTATAAATAATAATCTGAATACAAAAGAAACCAGTGTGTTGATTATTCAGAAAGACTACACATAGATTAATATCTTTAACGTCTTTCCAAGATGACTTGCTTCTCAAAACACAAGACGGGTATTCCCGACATGTTGGACTGTAATGCGGGTTGTGTGGATTGTGTTGTGGCCATTGACGCTTGTTTGTGAAAAACATGTAATTAGGTTTCGCAAAATGTTTCAGCCCGTTAAGATCAGTTTGCGCGGTCTAGTGGTACAGCATTGGAGGGTGATTGGTTAGATCCTCGACAACAGATGATGATGTCACAAAGTCTCGAGTATTTTACGTCTCACACAGCTATTACATTTCCCATGGTGCTCCATTGTAACATTTAATTCCAAAAGACTGTGAAACAAGAGACATGGGAATTCCCCGAAAACCATGTTTTTCAAACATTTTAGCTATTCAGTAACTATAACTCTGTTTCATGCCAGAATTTTATGTACATTGAAGCAGAAAATAAAAAAGCATACAATTCAAATTTTGTTTTTTTATTTGTAAAACACTGATGCAATAGTTTTGTTAAAAAAGCATGAAATAAGGTTTTTCTCTTGTTTCTGTGCTATTCACCGGTTGTTTGGCTAAAATTATGCTTCCATAATTCACAATATGAAAGATGTAATGTGACAATACTTGGAAACAAACTTGCATATTCATAAAATAATACATCAATATTTTCACAATTTGCATTAAGGCTTAAGTGGTGGTATTGTTTCCATGAGTGCTCACTGGTAGGAGGTAAGTCACACATGCTCAACTGATAGCAACAATTTCTTAAACACAATGTTTGATTCTACAAATATATTACAAAATGCATCAAACATTATGAGAAATTCAGCTGTGTTGTAAAAATTTTAAATGGACCTGTACATTTCTCTAATAAATCATTTGTTTTTTTTATAATATTTTTTGCCTCATGGCTATCAACTGAGCAAGGGCACTGCAAACCATTTTCAAGATAAAAATGTGCATGTTAATGGAGTTTCATTTTAATATATATCAATATATCAATCCAAACTTTTTTAGTATCTTCATCAAAATAACAAAAGAAAAAGATTATTTATACTTTACAGATAGAAAAATTGCATAAGTTTGGTTGCGGAAACAATCAATTTTAGCATTTTTGACTAATTAAAGGGCCATAACTCTAAAGATAATGGTCAGAATTCGCTGGTTATCGAACTTGGCTCAGATTTTATAGAGATACACACTTTGTGTAAGTTGGCTTCAGTTCAGATAAAGAATACTTTAGTTATTGAGCGGAAACATTAAATTTTAGCATTTTTTACTAATTAAAGGGTCATAACTCTGTAGATAATAGTCTGAATTGGCTGGTTATTGAACTTGGCCTAGATTTTATAGAGATTTACACTTTTTGTAAGTTTGCTTCAGTTCTGATAAAGAATACTCTAGTAATTGAGCGGAAACGGGCAATTTGAGCATTTTTTACTAATTAAAGGGCCATAACTCAGAAGATAATGGTCCGTATTGGCTCATTATCAAACTTGGTCTAGATTTTATAGACATGCACACTTTGTGTAAGTTTGCTTCAGTTTTCATAAAGAATAATCTGGTGGAAACGGTAAATTTTAGCATTTTTGACGAATTAAAGGGCCCCAACTCTAAAGATAATAGTCTAAATTGGCTGGTTATTAAATGTGGCCTAGATTTTATAGAGATTCACACTTTGTGTAAGTTTGCTTCAGTTCTGATAAACAATACTCTAGTTATTGAGCGGAAACGGGTAATTTTAGCATTTCTGACTAATAAAAGGGCCATAACTGTGAAGATAATATTCCGTATTGGCTGGTTATCGAACTTGGCCTAGATTTTATAGAGGTACACACTTTGTGTATGTTTGGTTCAGTTCCAATGAAAAATACTCTAGTTATTGAATGGAAACAAAAAACTTGATGCCGCCTATCTGCAGACAACCAGGTTTTCAACTATGAAAAACCTGATTAAAAACAAAATCTGCAGCATGTGTCTGAGTTCAAATTCGTCACTGGTTCAAGATATGCAATTATAAAGGGAAAAAAGCATACCTTAACCAGGTTGGTTCTTTTTAAAATCATCGCTTTTGTGAGATATCAATTTCCAGAGTAATAATATGTCAACTATTCGCACATGATGCAGTTTGAACCAACAATTCTGAAATGACACAGAATTGTCTTGAAAACTGGTAACCGCATCAAATTTTCAGTGGTGATTGCTAAAATACTGACCCTTTAACTTGTGATAAAAAAAAAATAAATTCACTGCAGTACAAAGCCCTGAAAAAAGAAGAAAAAGAGAACTAAAGTTTTATTTCTACCTCCATCGGTAGGTCCGGAGTACTTAAGGGAGATTAATATTGTAAAATTTGGGAATACAGTAAATGTATTGAAATAAAACAAGAAAAAGTCTCGCGTATATTTCTCCTTTTAACATGACAATGGAGTTTCAACAAATATATTGGAGCACTAAATCTAATTTATATCTAGGTTATCTCTTGACAAGAGAAGAGGTCCAAATGGGCCAAGTCACTCGCCAAATTTCAACTATTTATCTATTCAAACATGCTAAAATTAAATATTGAGACGGGATTTCCCGATAAGACTAAAATAGATTTCCTGCTTAAAATTGCAACATATTTTGTGATATATCAAATGAATCGCGTGATATAATCTTGATACGTCATATTGATTTATATATTGTAAAATTTTAAGCGGGAAATCTATTTTAGTCTATGAGCTCAAGTTAGGAAACCAGACATAAATGTACAGACCAGATTATGGTGAGCGCGCCTAGCAACAATACAAACCATAGACACAATATCAAGGCATCTAACAAACCATATACATATTTATGTGTGTGAATAAAGTTATATACATAATTGTACACATACTTCACATATCAACAACCTAGGAATTCTTTCAAGGCACTTCAGTATGTTTAAATTATGAATAACAATAGAATAGAAATAGTCAACAGTGAGTGCAAATAATACAAAAAATGTGTAACATGAAATAAAATAAAATAATGGTACAACTATGTCGACTAAGCTACATTTTATTGAGACAGGAAGAAGGGTCCACATGAGGCACCCCGATTTAATTATTCTGCAATAAGGCAACCAATTATGTGGTTAGAGATAATGTTGTATTCAATAGGTATTTACTCCCACAAAAAACCACAAAAATGTCTTTGCCATCCCACAGAAAGTAAAATGTACCTAACAGACCACCAATAACAACTGTTCAATAATTCAGGCCACGTCAATTTAAAGCTTTGCTTCATTTTACTGTTTTTCTTCTGAAATTGAGGAACAAGAATATGTTTTTACAACTATGTGTCATTGTTTGATTGATTGAATATTTAACGATTAGTTAACATAACCAGTTTCCTGGGATCCTGAAAAGTTAACCAGTACTCGAGCACACCCCATTTCTGCAAGTAACTGGTAACTTTCCCACTTGAATCAGCGGTGAGAGACGAATAATAATGAGACACAATGTCATACATCAATCATCATGGAGACCATGGCCAGACAAGGATTCAAATTCATGACCCCTGGATTGATATTCAGACGTACTACCGACTGCACTAATCGGGCCAAGTATAATTATGTTTAATCAAAAACATGAAACCATTTAAATAAAGAAAAACATACTGCAGCCTCCACTGGAATATATTCAGATTTTGAAAGATTGAGAATTACTAAAGTATAGTTGTTCACCACAGGATGTTTGGCAAATACTTCATATAAAATAAACTGTTTTTAAAATAAAGTTATTGTCAATGAATTTTAACCTGTGAGGTAATGACACAATGCTCATTGGGCAATACAATACCATATTGAAGACTGAAAAAAATAATTTAAGGAAGCAAGGTCAATATGCTTGGTGATGATGTGCAAGTACTTCCTTCTTGTGACAAGGAAAACAGATATATCAATTGGTTTTATTCCATAACTATACTTAAGATTTTATTTATTTGCCATATTTTGCAAGGCCTACGTAGCTCAGTTGGTAGCATGTCTGACATCAATCCAGGGGTCATGAGTTCAAATCCCAGCCCAGCCACAGTCTCTGTGATGATTAATACGACATTATCTCATTATCATTCATCTCTCACCGCTGATTCAACTGGCAAAGTTACCAGTTAATTTTGGAGTTGGGGTGTGCTTGTGTACTGGTTAACCTTCCAGGATCCCATGAAACAGTGGTAATATCAACTTATCATCTGTAAGTCCCCGATGGCATAAAAATGAAGCTAAATATTTATTCTGCTCCTGGGTAGTTCTAGTACCAAGTGTTGTTTGTTTGAAGAGGCCAAAGGATTGAACTGGCAACCTCTTGTGTGAGTGGCCAACACTCTATCCACTGTATTCCTGCCCGTTTTGTCATGTGTTATGTTGTTAAAAGAAAAACAAAACAAAACACAACATAAAACTGACAAACATAAGATTATATATATTTGACTTAATACTTACAACATGAATTTAGCTGAATCATATTACTTGCAATGAGAAAAATTCCTATATGGGTTATTATGGTATTGGGAAATTCACATTATCAAGTCATGAAATGTTAATACCTTCATTTCAAGCACTCCTTTAATAAAACTACAAACTAGTAAAATAAGGTATTAATGTGAGAGATTTTTATTAACTTTTAAAGGGAATATATCAGGATTTTTTAAAATTTCAAATTTTGCTAAAAACATTTTATCGTTTATGAATAAAATATGGTTTGGTATGTATCTATGGATTTGACATACCAAACCATATTTTATTTATTAACGAAAATGAGAATTGCTTTGTATCCATTTTAAAAATAATATTATTCTTTTAGACATTGAAACTGATTTATCCTGAACATATTGCCTTTGAAGTCATATTTTTACAACAAGAAAGATACATGTACAAGATGGCAACTGGTTATGTTATAAAAAAGTACAGAATAAGACAGACTTTAAATCTTTGGTATACAACTACGTCAATGATTAAGTATACACTTTATGTGATTACTAAAATCTATTTTTTCTCCAGAAATTCTCTAACCAATTTGTTACATTCATCTGGTCTATCTAAATGCACAAAATGATTAGTATTTCTGACAATTTTAACTGTCAGGTTTGTGACGAACTGGTCACAAAGTTGGGCCAACTCGGTATTCAGTGCTGTATCCGGATCTCCCCATATAACAAGGGTAGGTAAATCTATCTTGCCTATCTTGACTTCGTTGTAAGTCATAGCCCGTGTGAACGCCGCTCTGTACCAGTTGAGAGGACAAGAGATGCCACCTTGATAAAATGAAATCATGGAATTTAGAGATTTCATGGAAGGTATAATATAAGACGGTGTGACTGTACAGACCCCAGAATTGATCTGAATGCAAATGGGATGGGGACAACAACAACAACGCCGTATTCAGTCTGCAATGTCTGAAAAACACTAAATACAATTGTATTCACTTACAGATCACAAAACACTCGCAGTCTATGTACATTACAGATATTCCAACCTATAATCTCAATCTGCACCATTTAAAACACAAGTTGATATCAGTAAATATATTTCCATGGTTTCAGTATTAAAGAATGTTAACACCCATCTCATAAGGTCTGTTTTCTCTCCTTGCCATATCTGACTTCTTAAAAATCCAATTAACTTCAATATTTTCTCTTTTTTTCATTTCATCAATGCTGCTAAAAATTGACTTTCATAAAATGTATACATGGAACTCATTGTCAACAAAAAATGTTAAAGCTTGAAAACCAAAAAATACGTCCAAAGGACATAGATGCTCCTGCTGTGAAATTTATCTTTATTAGTTAACAGGTTTCTTATCTTCAAGTTCGAATTCCCACCTGGCCAGTCTCTGTGATGATTGATATACAACATTGTGTCTATTATTGATCTCTCAATGCTGATTCAAGTGAGAAAGTTATCAGTTTCTAACAGAGATGGGTGTGCTGGTTAATCTTCCAGGATACCGGGAAAAGTGGTTATGTTAACTGATTGCCTGTTAGTCCTTAATTCCATAAAAACGCTAAATATCAAATAAATCTTTTCTTCAATTGTTACTTCCACCTTTGCATATTGGGAGTTGTACATAATACATGTTCTTCATCTGAAATATTTCTGCTTGATATTTTTTAAATTAAGAAGGAACTTGATCTTCGACCTCAGATATTGAATTTGGGATGGCGTGTGTTTATCACTTACTCAACATTTCTACTTATTAATTAAAATAAATCAAATTGTTTTCACAAGAAAAGGGATTTGATCTTTCAGCCTCACAGAGACCTTGACCTTGACCTGGGAATTCATTCAAGGTATTCATGTGTTGCCCTCACATTGTCGTTGACTTTGGGATAATAGAGGTTTTTGTGACACATATTCATGTGCTTCACATTCCTGCAAAATATTTTTCGTAATCCAATCCTCCACTTCAGAGTTAAAGCCGATTGCATCTCACTACACAGTTACGTCCCTTTTTTCCCCACGGTAACATTATTCTTAGAAATATTTTCAAAATGGTTCATAGTGGTTGTATTTTCTTGCTGCAGATGAGTAGAGCAAAAGCTAGCATAGCATGTACTGGTGTTAAAAAAGTGACTTATATAGGATTTTAATGGATGCATGTATTGAAGATCATTTGAAGACTTCTTAAAATGCCAATGCACCCTCTTTAAAAAAAATTAACCTGGTCAACCTACCAGTCATTGTGCATATTTATGTGGGTTTACATTCCTGCTATGAAAAAAAAACACATGGGTTTTTTTTTTTACCTTTAGTCCTAGACCTTATTTTATATCGAACAAAGAACCAAATTCAATTATGAAATAAGACTATGAGGAAAAATGTGATGGACAAACATCACTAACACTTTCTCTTCTATTGTAATAAAACTGGTTTTATTTGTCCTAAATCAATTTTATTACCACAATCCTGTCATTTGTAAAAAAAGACTACATCACTCAATATAGACTGTTTGTAAAACAGGCCAAGTGGGCCAAATTTGGAAATAAAGAAGTAAACTTGGATGCTCGGGGTGTCCCTATAGTTTTTCTCTTAAACTATTATTAAGCAGAGAAACAGATACAATGTATTATTGATTGTACATCTTAGGCAACGTCTCAAGATCACTTACCTCTCACCACTAAGGTTGTAGGTTCGAGCCTTGCTCGCTCAAAAAACTTAATGTGAGAAAGTTTGCCAGTTACTTGCGGAAGGACAGTGGCTCTACTCCGTCTGATTCAGTCTGAGGTCTTCCTCTACCAGTAAAACTGGAGATGCCATATATAAGCTGAAATGTGTTGAAAATGGCATTAAACCCCATTCAAAAAAAAAAAAGTAATTGTACCTTTGTTGGAGAAGGCATACTTGTATGCCTGTATATCACTGTCTGACGTTTTGTTGTTGTCAAATTTGGAAAACATCATATCAAAGATATGCATGTCATTCGCCATCAACATCAATTCTGGCACCAGTCTAGTTTGGAAGAATAATGTATACCTGAAATAGGAATAAAACATTAATGATTATTTGATTGATTGTCTGAATATTTAGCATAATTTTTATGCCATTGAGGGCTTACAGACAATCAGTTAAACTAATCACTGTTTCCTGGGATCCTGAAAAGTTAACCAATACCCAAGCACACCCCATCTCCACAAGTAACTGATAACTTTCCCACTTGAATCAGCAGTGAAAGACAACTGATAATGAGACACAATTTTGTATATCAATCATCATGGAGACTGTTGCCGGGCATGGATTCAAACTCACGACCCCTGGATTAATAGTCAGATGTGTAACTGACTGAGCTAATCAGGTCTAGCCAAACCTTAATGAATCTGGTATAAAGATATACTTCACTTACAAGTTAGGGGTCCTCCACAGAGAAGTGGTTCTATAAGGTGTTTTCTCAAGATCATTTTCCTATCACCATTAGGTCATTATAAATTAATTGCTAGATTATCATCCAAACTTTTCTTAAAAACGGGGAGGTTGGGAAAATTCTTTTTTTTTATGAAAATAAAAAGGATCTGGGCGGCATGAATATTAGAGGGCGGGCAGGGATGATAATTTAGCAATTAATTTATTATGGCCTTAAGGTAGTGGGTTTCAGCCATGCTCTTTATAATAAGACAAAAGTTTTGGCCTTGTTAGCTCAGTTTGTAGGTCATCTGACTATCAATTCAGGGGTCTTGAGTTTGAATCATCACCCAGCCATATTTTCCGTGATGATGATTATACAGTTCTCGACTCTAAGGTAATGATGCTCAGGACTCGCACCACTATTATCTCCCTTGAGTACTCCAGACCTACAGATGAAGGAGGTAGAAATTAAACTTAAGTGGTCTTTTTCTTCTTTTTCCAGGGCTTTGTATTGCAACAATTTTTTTCCCTTTTTTCTACTTTGTGGTAAATGGTCAGTATTTTAGAAATCGACACTGAAAATGTGATGCTGATACCAGATTTCAAGGCAATTCTGTGTCATTTTAGAATTGTTGGTTTGAACTGCATCGTGGGTGAATAATTGACATATTACACGTATTTTATCTGGAAATTGATAGGAATCACAAAACTACTGAATTAAAAACAAGAAATGTCACTGTTAAGTGTCGCATGCCCCCCAAATGGTCATTGAAAAATAACAATATAATTATCTTATAATAGGTAGCGACGTATCCATGAATATAAGAGTAATGGACTGATGTTTCAGATTAGGTTATTTCATGTTTTTTACATTAAAGTGTGACCTTGACCTTTGTGTAACCTTGACATCTGATGTAATGGTCTGCATATTTAAATCCTGCTGAAACATCATCATGACATGCTGATCACTTGTGTCAAGCTATTTTAAAATCCCTAAATGTAAGACAAAGTTACAGATCAATTGTTGATAAATTGAGCCAAGTGTTTTTGAAATCCATCCATGTATGATAAAGTTTAAGGACAGACTTGAAATCTTAAACAGATTCAAAGTGTTGTCATACATACTAAAAGTGTGACCTTGACCTTTGAGGTATGGGTCTAGGTTTTACTTATGACACGTCGTCATGTCATCTTGATAAATTCAGCCAAGTTAAAGGCAAAATCACAGACCAGACACACAATATCAAACAAATTGAAAATGTGACCTTGATCTTTGAGGAAAGGTTCTGGATCTTACATGCGACACTTAATTATGTCGTGTTGATCAACTGAGCCAAGTGTTTTTAAAATTTATCCATAGATGACAGACTGGACAAGAAATGTCAAAATGACTGAAAGTGTTGTGAAACAAAGTTAAATTGTGACCTTGACCTTTGAAGTGGGAGTTTGGGTATTAAGTGCAACACGTCGTCATGTTATGTTGATCATTTGTAGCAAATGTTTATAAAAATCCATCAATGCATGACAAAATTGCAGGCTGGACATGAAATCTCACAGACTAAAAGTGTGACCTTGACCTTTGAGGTACGGGTGTGGGTCTTACTCGTGACACGTCGTCATGTTATGTTGATCAATTGTAGTAAGTAACATTAAAATCTATCTATGCATGACAAAGTTACAGGCCAGTCACAAAATCTCACAGACTCAAAGTGTTGTTAAACAAACTCAAATTGTGACCTTGACCTTTGAGGTATGGGTGTGGGTTTAACTCGTGACACGTTGTCATGTTATGTTAATCATTTGTAGAAAGTATTTATAAAATCCATCTATGCATGACAAAGTTACAGGCCAGACACGAAATCTCACACAAACTCAAAGTGTATTCAAACAAACTCAAATTGTGACCTTTGAGGTACTGGTGTAGGTCTTACTCACGGCACGTTGTCATGTTATGTTGATCATTTGTAGCAAGAATTTATGAAATCTATATATGCATGACAAAGATGCAGGCCGGACACAAAATACCGAATGGAAGGACAGACAGACGGACGGACGCTGCAATTAATATATGCCACCCCAAAATTTTTTGTGAAGGCATAAAAAAACTGATCAAAGTATGCATTTTTCTTTATAACTGCAGATTTTGAACCAGTGAAGAATTTGTGTTCAGACACATGCTGCAAATTTTGTTTTTTCACTGCGTGTTGGACATAAATGTTACTATGGCGCCCTATGGAAAATGTAATAGTGGTGTGAGGCGGTCACCTCAATGCTAGGATGTTTCCTTTTGCTGATGTAATTCTTAATTCTAGGATAATCCTTAATGCTGGTATTACTGCTAAATTACTGAAAAACCCCAATGCTGGATTGATCCTATATAAAATACAAATTTGATGTTTAACACCAAGATGATCCCAAATGTTGATCAGATAATCCTTAAAACTGGGATTATCCCCAACACTGCGATGATCCCCTATGTTGATCAGATAATCCTTAAAACTGGGATTATCCCAAACACTAGGATGATATCCAATATTGATCAGATAATCCTTAAAACTGGGATTATCCCTAACACTAGGATGATCACCAATGTTGATCGGATAATCCTTAAAACTGGGATTATCCCTTACACTAGGATGATCCCCTATGTTGATAAGATAATCCTTAAAACTAGGATTATCCCTTACACTAGGATTATCCCCTATGTTGATCAGATAATCCTTAAAACTGGGATAATCCCCAATGTTGATCAGATAATCCTTAAAACTGGGATTATCTCTAACACTAGGATGATCACAAATGTTGATCTGATAACCCTTAAAACTGGAATTATCCCCAACACTAGGATGATCCCGATGTTGATCAGATAATCCTTAAAACTGAGATAATCCCAAACACTAGGATGATATCCAATGTTGATCTGATAATCCTTAAAACTAGAATAACCCCCAAAATTAGGATGATCCCCAATGTTGAGCAGATAATTCTTAAAATTGGGATGATCCCCAATGATGATCAGATAATCCTTAAAACTGGGATTATCCCAACACTAGGATGATCCCCAATGTTGATCAGATAATCCTTTAAACTGGGATTAACCCTAACATTAGGATGATCCCCAATGTTGATCAGATAATCCTTTAAACTGGGATTATCCCTAACACTAGGAATCCCAAATGTTTATCAGATAATGCTTAAAACTAGGATTATCCCTAACACTAGGATTATCATGATCCTTATTGTAGGATCCATTGTGCTTGGATGAGTCCTCAGTTTAGGATGATAGAAGATAAAAGCTAACTATACCATGATTTCTTCCGCTGTTCTGCGTTTTCTTGCATGTATGTAGCAAAGGTTCCCGGGTGAGGAGCGTTAAACACAACAAGTTTGTCCACCATTTCAGAATTAACAGTTGTAAAGTTCCAAGCCACAACACCACCCCAGTCATGTGCCAGCAGTGTGCAACTCTCGTACCCTGTGACAAATTAAGACTAATGCAATTATCCATTATCAAGATGTAATAAAAGATATAGAGAACACCAGCTTGCTGCTATTCCCTACAAAAACTGCAACAAGTCGAGGTTCTGCATAGCCATTGTTGGGTTTTTGAGCCAGACCCAAAATCTTTGCAGGGAAAGGCCAGCACTTCTCTAGCGGTCTTTATATCCTGTTGATTAAAAATGTATATATACTGAAGGGAACAGCATACCCGCCACCTGACATTTCATGTACCCGACATTTTATGTAATCTCTCAAAAATAATCAAAAGTAATTTCCTTGAAATTTGGACTAGAATAAGAACATTAAAGGCTATGGAAAAATACTTAAGTGTCTGTTAATGTGGTATACAAACTTTAAAAGCGATACTTTATATTTTGACGAATATATATTGGAAATACAAAAATGGCGGGTTACCTGTTCCGTTCAGTATATGTATGTTTCAGTCACACGATCTTGGAAATTAATTTGAAGGAAGAGATACATTGTATCTGAAAGCAAGGTTATCATCGTTTATTACTTGTATGGCAACTGCCAAATAAACCAGGGAGTGAGTGAGGGAGTATGGAGCAAGCTAACCTCCTTTCTTGCTACAGGAATACTAACTGTCCAGGGTAGGACTAACGCTGGATCTCTTCCCCGATTATTAGGGCACGTCTTTATTATATCAATATGTTAAATAGAACTACTGAAAAAAATTGTTTTTTTACAACTTGTAAATTTTTGATTTAGAACATGAATATCGTTAATTTAAATTTTTTTTTAATAGGGTTTCATGCCATTTTCAACACAATTTAAGTTATATATGGCATTTCCAGTTTTACTGGTGGAGGAAGACCTCAGACTAATTCAGACTGAGTAGAACCGCAAGTAACTGGAAACTTTCTCACATAAAGTTTTTAGAGCAAGCGGGACTCGAACCTACAACCTTAGCGGTGAGAAGTAAGTGATCTTGAGATGGCGTCTTAGACCACTCGGCCACGGAGGACCCTTCCAGCATCAAAAACTAAAGAAATTTAAGAATTATTTTTTTGCTTATTAATTTGGTTTGTAGAGTTTTCCACAAAATTTGAAATAGCTGAAATACATTTAACTAATATTAGTGTTAAAATAAAAGTAATGTGTGAGTTGGTGGGAGGGCTGGGGGGTTCCTAGGAAATGATCCACCCCTGAGGGGATTTCTCCCCATGTAGTTCCTAAATCACCCTCACTCCAATTATACATCTCATTACTTTTTTACCATCACAAAATTGTAATTAGAACATCATCTAAATACAATGTAACCTACACATTTTTACTATAAGTAATATATAATAAGTATTAATAATGATAAAAAACATTTTTTTAGCAAATGTGCCGACGGCCACCAAAGTAAATAAGTATGGCTGGCTCTATAGCACCCCACTGGTATATTTCGTATTCACTTGGTACCGGGATGATTAATTATTAGTATGTGTAAAGCATGTAAATGCATAACTTTAAGTATATCTCATTAATAGTTAAGTTGTTCAATTATCTTATAATGTCAGTTTCTTTCTTTCTTTGATTGATTGATTGATTGAATATTTAGCGTTATTTTTATGCCATCGAGGGCTAACAAACGATCAGTTAAGCTAACCACTGTTGTCACGGATCCTTAAAGGTTAACAAGTACTCTAGCACACCCCATCTCTGCAAGTAACTGATAACTTTCCCACTTGAATCAGCGATGAGAGAAGAATGATAATGAGACACAATGTTGTATATCAATCATCACAGAGACTGTTGCCGGGCGGGGATTCAAACTCATGACCCCTGGATTGATAGTCCTTTACAGGTATTAACAATCGAGCATAACTAAGTTTCCTGGATACTTTACAGGTATGAACAATTGAGCATAATCAAGTTTCCTGGATACTTTACAGATATGAACAATTGAGCATAATTCAGTGTCCTTGATTCTTTACAGGTATGAACAATTGAGCACAATCAAGTTTCCTGGATACTTTACAGGTATGACAATTGAGCATAATCAAGTGTCCTTGATACTTTACAGGTATGAACAATTGAGCATAACCAAGTTTCCTGGATACTTTACATGTATGAACAATTGAGCATAATCAAGTTTTCTGGATACTTTACAGATATGAACAATTGAGCATAATTCAGTGTCCTTGATTCTTTACAGGTATGAACAATTGAGCACAATCAAGTTTCCTGGGTACTTTACAGGTATGACAATTGAGCATAATCAAGTGTCCTTGATACTTTACAGGTATGAACAATTGAGCATAATCAAGTTTCCTGGATACTTTACAGGTATGAACAATTGAGCACAATCAAGTTTCCTGGATACTTTACAGGTATGAACAACTGAGCATAATCAAGTTTCCTGGATGCTAACAACTGAGCATAATCAAGTTTCCTTGATTCTTTACAGGTATGAACAATTGAGCATAATCAAGTGTCCTGGATTCTTTACAGGTATGAACAATTGAGCATAATCAAGTGTCCTTGATTCTTTACAGGTATGAACAATTGAGCATAATCAAGTGTCCTTGATTCTTTAGAGGTATGAACAATTGAGCATAATCAAGTGTCCTTGATTCTTTACAGGTGTGAATAATTGAGCATAATCAAGTGTCCTGGATTCTTTACAGGTATGAACAATTGAGCATAATCAAGTGTCCTTGATTCTTTACAGGTTTGGACAACTGAGCAAAATTAAAACTAAAATGACATTCAACCCTCATTGTTTAAAACAGCAGGAGTACTGTAATTATTATCTATATTTAGGATACAGTACAAACACCTTAGATCATAACAATAATTTTATTTCATTAAAAAGTACATCTAAACATAAATTAATAATACTGAAGTACTAGCAAGTAATATGTATAGATTATTATTATGATGGCAAAGTGCAAACCTGGCTCCTGTGTCACCAACATTTTAGTTAAATACTTAAAAACTTTACTAAGGTTTGACTGGTTATTTATCTATAATATAACCAATATCAATGAAACGATATGCAGTTTTATTGGAACCAGTCTAAAATCATGATCATCTAGCTGCTTTTCTTAGATTTAACTTTTTATGTATTTAAGTGAATGTTGGTGAAACTTCTGCCTACTTTGTCATTGTTGTTTTGTGTAACAGCTTCATTATACAAAGTGTGTGCAGATAAATAAAGCAAACCAACAAGATAAAGGAGTGCAAGATATGGAAGACATGATATGGGACAACAATATATGGGAGGGCAAGATATGGAAGACATGATATAGGACAACAATATATGGGAGGGCAAGATATGGAAGACATGATATGGGACAACAATATATGGGAGGGCAAGATATGGAAGACATGATATAGGACAACAATATATGGGAGGGCAAGATATGGAAGACATGATATGGGACAACAATATATGGGAGGGCAAGATATGGAAGACATGATATGGGACAACAATATATGGGAGGGCAAGATATGGAAGACATGATATAGGACAACAATATAGGGGAGGGCAAGATACAGGACACCAATATATTGGAGGGCAAGAAACAGGATGAAATTACATGGGAGGGCAAGATACAGGACACCAATATATGGGAAGGCAAGATACAGGAAGGAAATATATACCGGAGGACAAGATACAGGACACCAATATATGGGAGGGCAAGATACAGGAAGGAAATATATGGGAGGGCAAGATACAGGAAGGAAATATCTGGGAGGGCAAGATACAGGAAGGAAATATATGGGAGGGCAAGATACAGGAAGGAAACATCTGGGAGGGCAAAATACAGGAAGGAAATATACGGGAGGGCAAGATACAGGACAAAAATATATCAGAGGGCAAGATACAGGATGGCAGATACAGATTATATCTAAAATGATTACAGTAAAAATCACAACCATATAAGTGAGTACTTAGAATCCAAGGTATTGATAACTAAACCACATAATGGAGATGACACTCAGGGAGAATTTCTTCCCCTTCACAGTCACTAACACTGATAAGACACAGGTTCCAAAATGTGAAGCATTTACAGTTACTGCATTGTTATGTGGTTATCTCACATAAGAGAAGCACCCATCAACCTGGGAAGACACAACTGATCTGGCATAACAGTAATTGTTTACCAACCTTATGGCATAAAACAGCTGTCCTACTTAGCATTCTGTGGTTGATACCATTACCCCTACATTATCATTACTTCATACAGAGGTTTGTCCCACATACCACAGACATTTAATTATTGTTATCTTGTGAACTTTGGTTCAGATTGTAACTTCATTATTATAATTGTATATATTGCAGCATAGTTAATCAACCATTGTTTATGTATTTTGATTTTTCTATTATGGCAACAGAATTAACTTTATTGTTTAAGTTGTATATTGGTTTATATCTTTGCTGTTTAATTGATTGGTGTAACAATAAATTGATTGGTTGGTGTAACAATTGATTGATTGGTTGGTGTAACAATAGATTGATTGGTTGGTGTACCAATTGATTGATTGGTTGGTGTTACAATAGATTGGATGGTTGGTGTAACAATATATTTGTTGGTTGGTGTAACAATAGATTGAATGGTTGGTGTAACAATTGATTGATTGGTTTGTTAAACAACTGATTGATTGGTTGGTATAACAATTTATTGATTGGTTGGTGTAACAATAGATTGATTGGTAAGTGTAACAATGTATTGACTGGTTGGTGTAACAATATATCAATTGGTAGGTTTAACAATATACTGGTTGGTTGGTGTAACAATAGATTGATTGGTTGGTGTAACAATTGATTGATTGGTTGGTGTAACACTTGATTGACTGGTTGTTTAACAATATATTTGGTAGTTGGTGTAACAATAGATTGATTGGTTGGTGTAACAATAGACTGATTGGTTGGTGTAACAATAGATTGATTGGTTTATGTAACAATTGATTGATTGGTTGGTGTAACAACAGATTGATTGGTTGGTTTAACAATATATTGGGAAGTTGGTGTAACAATAGATTGATTGGTTGGTGTAACAATAGATTAATTTGTTTGTGTAACAATAGACTGATTGATTCGTGTAACAATAGATTGAAGCATCTAGATTGATTGATTGGTTGGTTTAACAATATATTGGGTAGTTGGTGTAACAATAGATTGATTGGTTTGTGTAACAATAGATTAATTTGTTTGTGTATCAATAGACTGATTGATTTGTGTAACAAAAAATTGATTGGTTGGTGTAACAATATGTAACAATAGATTGATTGGTTGGTGTAACAATATGTAACAATAGATTGATTGATAGGTTTACATACAACAAACACAGGGTGATCTTTAGCTTTGCTTAGGTGAGCTAAAAAACTAGAAACATTAATAAATACATCACTTGTTCCTGGCATATGAACAAAGTACTTGACCTATAAAGATAAACATCCTTTGTTATTTACACGCATTGTCTTGCATTTTTCATGAGACAGTGTCTTGACACATTTTTGTGTGAATAATTTGTAAATTATAAAGCCTTACATTGATACAAATTACATCTGAAGGACATATCTAAAATTGGAACAAGTTAATTGGTGATGAGGTGATTTTGACAGTATTCATAGATATAAATATCACAAATGAATGATTGAATATTTAGCGTCATTTTTATGCCATCGAGGTAACAGACGATCAGTTAACCTAACCACTGTTTCCTGGGATCCTGGAAGGTTAACCAGTACTACAGCACAACCCATCTCCCCAAATAACCGATAACTTTCCCACTTGAATCAGCGGTGAGAGACAAATGATAATGATATGCAATGTGAATGTTCGAATTATAACTACAGCATTCTCACAGACTTTATCTTATGAATATCAATTAAACTTATAGGGAATCTTTAAAAATCTTCTCCAAGTCAGCATTTGCAGACAAAAACTACAGTAGCAAACTTAAACTACAGCAGCAAACACAAACTACAGTAGCAAACTTAAACTACAGTAGCAAACACAAAATCAAGACACTTTCTTAAATTCAGTCATTTATGATAAAAACTTGTAACTGGATACCTGTCAACTTTAGGCTTTGCCATGAGCAGAATCAATGTCAGCAGCATAAGGACTTGGTGTTTTGCGGATATAACAAACTTGCAACCTTTTTTTCTCTTTTTTTCTTGAATGGGGTTTATTGCCATTTTCAGCACAATTCAGGTTATATATGGCATATCCAGTTTTACTGGTGGAGGAAGACCTCAGACTTAGTAGAACCCCCATCCTTCTGCAAGTAACTGGCAAAATTTCTCACATAAAGTTTCTGAAGTGAGCCGGACTCGAACTTACGACCTTAGCGGTGAGAGGGAAGTGATCTTGAGACGGCGACTTAGACAACTTGACCACAGAGGACCCTTAAACTTGCAACCTAAAACACATAGCATTTTACGGGGTTTAACATAGCTCATATAGAAAGCAACTATAATTTTTTATTTTTTTTAAAGTTTTAAACCCAACATGTGATCAGCATAATGTTTTCAGTAATTTTACTGTTTTTAACCTCAAGTGTTATTGTCAGGTTAATGATAAACCCACGCATCTAGACATAATAATGCACTGTTGGTGCTTGTGCACTATCTTTATAGAATAACCTAAATAGGTGAATGCTTTAACGTGTTTGGTATAATATAACATGCCATAAACCTGCTGGGGTATTGAATGGGTAAAATGAACGGCAATTAAACAAAAACTGTTGAACAAATACAATAATTGTGCACACTAGTGACGCACATTAAAATAAATGCATGCATAAAGCCAAACACAAAATGTCTGACACTTATACGACTATAAATACATGTTTTTTTGTATATTTCAAAATTTTGTTTTGTTTTGTTTTCAATTATTTTCTAACTAAATTTGAACTTCTATCTAAATTGTCGGCAATAAGGATCGCACTCACACATTGTGTCTTCACAAAGGTTACAGTATCAAATTTACGATGTTGCACTTAAGTTATAATTCATTTTTTCTAGCTAATTCACGGAGATTAGCTACACACATAAATAACATCATAAATAGAACTTTTGATTACAAAGTCATGAAAAATCATATAATAGTCGTACAACTAAATCATTTTTTTGTAATACATGTATAATCACAATATACATGTAGTTGTTTCTCCAATTTATGCTAAAAAAATCAAACAATATCCTGATCCAAATCAACAAACAGTTATCCCCCTTGTGCCACATTTTTAGTATAAACACGTCAGGTAAACAGGAGCCATTAATTTGAAATTAAGTAATAAAAAAAAACAACACCTTCCGTGGCCTAGTTGTTCCCCTTGGAAGCCGGAGGTTGAAGGTGCGAATCCCGGTGGAAGCATTTGGATTTTTTTCTGATGCGGCCAGTTGCTCACCTAGCGGCTAGTTAAATTGAGGGGTACAGAATGTCTAACAGCCTGACTCTTGGCAATGATAGCTTTGGGAAGTAAAGGTGTCTCATAAGCCCATTGTGGCTGGCCCTTTCAAAATGGTAAACAAACACTTTACTTTACTTTTTAGCTGTAAGTCCAATTAACGTATGATTTGGGATAAAAGTTAGTTTCCCATGTGGGTGCTATCTGCTGCAAGAGGTACACTATCTTCCCTTAAAATCATGCACCAATACTTTTAAAATTTGTCCAGTTGGGTTCTTTTGTATTGAATGTGTGATTTTAGTTTGCGCAAGAAGACAATTTGACAAAAATTTATACAAATAATAACTTTATCGAAGCACAAACAGGCAAAAAGATAAATTTGTGAAAATTTGGTGACATGACATTTTTTTTAATATTTGCATATCTGCTTTCTCAAACACTCTGTTTCGTTCTGTACCATCCGGTCTTTGAGCTTTCAGGAGTTGTTGGATGCCCAACATAGGGGCAGACAACGCATCAAGGGGCCAGGCAATGCAAATTTTGCAATGAGGTGCTGTGTCATAGAGTGAAGTATTTGCTATATGGCTAGTTTTTTAATTACTTTTTAATCAGGAGTATTTGCAAATTACAACTTTAACCTAAATAGATTTAGACTAAGCAAGTGATCTAACACACTCCTGGTCATCCATAAAACTCTTAAAATAAACAAATAAAAAGTTTCCATATATTTTATGATGTAATTTTGTGACATTTATGTGCAGTAAATACTGCCAACTGATTACTATCATGATAACTGATTAGACCCTATTTCCCTTCCAGAAATTCTCTAACCACTTTATTACATTCATTTGGTTTGTCTACTGTTACAAAATGATTAGTGTCATTGATAATTTTAACTGTCAAGTTAGTGACAAATGCTTCTGATAGCTGTGCTAGCTCCGTGTCGAGGAAGTTATCTGGGTCGCCCCACACAACCAATGTAGGAACATCTATCTTGTTGGTCCTCACGCTGTACGAAACTTTTCGAGCAAACGCCGCCCTGTAGTAGTTGATTGGACAAGAAACACCACCTGGGTCAAATATAGAAAACACATTTCACTAACATTGATAGAACTAGACGTAGTTGTTTTCATATCTCTTCAGAGTCTATAAATGTTGGTCAATATAGAGATGTCAAAGGGAAATAATAATTCCCTGTGTTAATCAGAAGAAGTGTTTTTAGCCAGTGTTTCTTCAAAAAACAAATTAAGATAAACAGGGCTTGATATTTCTTATAAAAACTACTCGTACTCCCTTTCCATTATTTTTTATTGAATTCTTACAATCAATGAAATATTAAGGTCAGTTTCTTAACTATTACTTGTCCTGACCAAATGTTCACTCGTCATGGCGAGCGGATGAGTGGAATTTTCCAGCCCTGATTAGCCTATAGATTGTTCTAAATGAACCAACGTTAGGTCAACTCCTGTAATTTAATGTCTTCGATTTAAGATGAACTTAATGCCACAAACATAGCTCTGCTTACGTCAAGCTTTGAAGTCTTAATCTGAGCCAAACTGAACAAATACAACACGGACTACTTTTATTTGTTGAATTTCATTATTGTTCAAATCCAACAAATAAAAAATATATTGTAGACATCATTTCATGTCCTTTTTTTTAAAATATTTCATATAAAAAAAACACGCTACAATAATATAAATCAAATTAGGCAGGCGTATGACTATTTATTAAAGCCCGGCTATCTGATAGTATAATTTGTAAATTAATTATAGTGCTTATACTTTTTTGTTGTTTTTATTAATGGGGTTTAACACCATTTTCAACACATTTCAGGTTATATATGGCATATTCAGAGAGTAGATGCAAGTAACTTGCAAACAGTTTCACATTGACCACTTGACCGTGAAGAACCCCTTAAGGCCATCCTTAAAAAATATTGGTTTGCTGTGCTCCGACCCAGTATTTTTCATGTGAGTAGGTAGGTAGCTATTTTTTTTTTGCCAAATTTTGATTTTGCATAGTTATTTAAAAGAAAAATGGACAGAATCCATGAATTATTTTTTAAATATTTTGAAAGTCAATAAAAATGTGGGTAGCTGCAATTCTGAGCGAGTAGTAGGAGCACGGCAAACAATATTTTTTAAAGATGACCCAATTGTTAGTGTTATATACCGAAGCAAATTAACACTTCATATTACCTCAAGTGTGACAAACAAGGGAGAGCTGGCACAGCACACTAAACTGACCACAAAATTCACTCTTATTAAAATCTTTCCATAAGACCATTGTAAATTAATTGCTAGATTATCATCCAAATTATTAAAAATGGGGAGGGAAGGCGGATTTTATTTTTAAATTTTTATATATATATATATATATATATATATATATATATATATATATATATTTTTTTTTTTTTATGAAAATAAAAAGGGTCGGGGCGGCATGAAAATAAGGGGGCGGGCAGGGATGATAATCTAGCAATTAATTTATTATGGCCTAAACTTTAGTTTACACTTTCTGTGCTTTGTAGTGATATCTTTTACAAAGCAACATAATTTACAAAGTTTAAACAAATCTCCTCAGTCAATATTGTGATGTTGATTCACATCTTCTGACTCGCACTGCCATGACAGGGACTTAAATCCCTGCAGCAGCGGAGAATTTCAAACAATTCTTAAAACAAGACTGCCGGGTCCGATTAGCTCAGTCGGTAACACATTTAACTATCAATCCTGGGGTGGTGAGTTCAAATTCCCGCCTGGCAACAGTTTCCATGATGACTGATATACGACATTGTGTCTCATTATCATTCATCTCTCACCACTGATTCAAGTGGGAAAGTTATCAGTTACATGCGGAGTTGGGGTGTGCTTGAGTATTGGTTAACCTTTCAAGATCCCAAGAAACAGTGGTTAGGTTAACTGATCATCTGTTGGCCCTCGATGGCATAAAAATGACACTAGATATTCAATCAATCAATCAGTATGTTTAAATGCTTTATAGAACTAGAACATAGATCAGAAACTTGCTAGGTTGTATCACCTTACACAATGTCGTTAAATATGAAATGTTTTTCTTATTAAATTTCATCTGACACTTCTACATATCAACCTCTGTCCATGTTCCAAGTTGTGTTGGATTCCTTTGCGTACTTTTAAAGACATATTCTTGACAAGCAAATATAACCAAAAATAAGTACAAAAGGGAAGATAATTCTGTCATTATTCAAGACTATTCTGTTTTTCACATTGCACTCTGTCCAAATCACGTTCGATTCCCTTACATATGTTAGAAGATATATATATAGCACTCAAATATATAGCTAAATATTCATTCATTCATTCAATCAATCAATCAATCAATCAATCAATCAATCAATCAATCAATCAATCAATCAGTCAATCCACTTGATATAGATGCATCCTAGCAAGTTTCATAAAATTCCAACCAGCGGTTGTTGAGATAATAGTGCTGGTAAAAAAAAAGTATTCAAAAACAAGGATCATACAGCATGCCATCCTGCAGATAATAAAAAAAAGAGTCCTCCTCACCTTTGCTGGAAAATGCGTATTTATATGCTTCAATGTCTTCTGCTGATGATTTGGTGTTTTTTAATGTAGTAAATATCATTTCAAGTGATTTCATATCATTAGCCATCATCAGCAACTCTGGCACCAGTTTTGTTTGGAAAAACATCATATACCTGCAAGTGAATGGCAAAAGTAGAATTACGATATGATTAATGTAGTTTTGTCATTTATAAGCACTTTAGTTAATACTTATTTATTGAAGCTTGACTCCTCTCAAGCTCAGAGCTTATATGAACAGCTCTTAAGTTTCCAGATTGTTTTGTATTTTTTAGAGGTAGCTGGGGATTGAACCTGCAACCTCTGGCATGAGCAGCCAACACTCTATCCACTACACTACCACCTCACATCATTCCTTTATCATCTACAACCAGTAAAACAATGAGATTATAAGAATCTTTCATGGATTTGATTTCGGGTAGAAAATCCCGTCCCGAGGGATAACTGTTTTGGCGGGAACGAGGCTCTGCCGCCATCCCGTGAAAACAGTTTTCTCAAGGAACGGAATTTTCTATTCAAACCAAAACAGCCATGAATGATTCTTTTTCTTGCATACCAAACACAATGAATAATTGTTTTAACTTAATTTTTCAATATAGATTTTACTTCGGTCGCTTTTAAAACGTTTTATTATACGATTTACGTCATATATTTTATACGTTTCATCATCTGGATTGTAGTAACCTCATAGCGCAAGAATTTTATCTTGGCCTTAGGGTGAGATAGAAATATCTAACCAGGTTAAAAGTGCAGATATCCTTATCCGGTGTGCAAGAAACATTGTTTCCCTCTGTTTGCTGCCTGTGGTAGGACAGATACAATCAGATAATGATGGAGTTAAGTCATGAATTGTTCAGGTGGGGCAATTGTGAAACTGACCCAAATGAAGAATGGTAAGAATCCAATAATTCAGATGTAGTAAAAAGATGAAGATGACAGGAAAACAAGAAGACAAAAGGGGCCCCAAGTTAATCATTTAATTCACCTTCTTTTCAAATGCTAAATGGACTAAACATATAAAGAACAAGAGAGCATGAATGAATGCATAAACACATGTACGGATGGATGGATGGATGGATGGACAGATACTAAGTCACAGATGAAATATGATGGCATGTACACATGTATGAATGGATGGATAATAAGGTTACAGGTGAGATATGATGGCAAGTCCACATGTATGGATAGACAGATAATAAGTTACAGGTGAGATATGATGGCATGTACACTTGTTTGGATGGATGGATAATAATTGACAGGTGAGATATGATGGCATGTACACAGGTGATTGATTGATTGAATATTTAGCGTCATTTTTATGCCATAGAGGGCTAAAAGACGACCAGTTAACCTAACCACTGTTTCCTGGGATTAACCAGTACTCGAGCACACCTTGTCTCCGCAAGTAACGGATAACTTTCCCACTTGAATCAGTGTCGAGAGACGAATGATAATGAGACACAATGTCGTATATCAATCATCACGGAGAGTGTTGCTGGGCAAGGCATTCAAACTCACGACCCCTGGATTGATAGTCAGACGCTTAACTGACTGAGCTTATCAGGCCCGGCCACTTGTATGGATGGATGGATAATGAGTTACAGGTAACATATGATGACATGTACACAGGTGAAATATGAAGGCATGTACACATGTATGGATGGATCGATAATGGGACAAGTTTTAGCCTGGGAACAATGGTATTGATATGGTGGTGGTGACTGTATTTATACAAGCTCGCTTGTAAACACATACCAAGATTTCATCATCTGCTTTCTATTTGTAGAAAGGTATCGCTGGAATGTTCCTGGGTGCGGGCAGTTGAAGATGACGAGTTTATCAACCAAGCTCGAGTAGTGTGTAGTGAAGTTCCACGCAACAGCACCGCCCCAGTCATGGGCCAGCAGGGTGCAACTGCTGTGACCTGTAGGAAACACCAGTTATACTTAAATGTGAAAAAACATAACAAAAACATTCTTAAAGATTTTACTAGCAAAAACGACAGGTCACTTAGATTTGAAGAATCATTCTAGTTTTCTATTGAGGCACTTGAGGTAAAGGTTTTTGTTTTTGTTTTATATGAAAGAACAAAACTGGTACTGTAGTTCTGATACAACTCTCTCTCTCTCTCTCTCTCTCTCTCTCTCTCTCTCTCTCTCTCTCTCTCTCTCTGTTACATCAGAACAGAAGAAACAAATTTTTGATATGGTAAACTGAGCTAAGTTTTGAGTGTCAATTTCTAAAACTTTCAGGTATACCAAAATACCAATTACCAGTAGAAAACCTAGCTGAAATGTCTTCTAAAAGTTCATCCTAAACTACAAAAATAATCTACTTTTAGTTTTCATAAAATTTCATGAAACTAACTTTTAATGCCAATCAATGATTCTGCTGCTTTATTATCAGCAATGGGAACAGTCAAATCTGGTGCTTTACTATTATCAGCAATGGGGAACAGTCAAATCTGGTGCTTTACTATTATCAGCAATGGGGAACAGTCAAATCTGGTGCTTTACTATTATCAGCAATGGGGAACAGTCAAATCTGGTGCTTTATTATTATCAGCAATGGGGAACAGTCAAATCTGGTGCTCTACTATTATCAGCAATTGGGAACAGTCAAATCTGGTGCTTTACTATTATCAGCAATAGGGAACAGTCAAATCTGGTGCTTTACTATTATCAGCAATGGGGAACAGTCAAATCTGGTGGTTTATTATTATCAGCAATGGGGAACAGTCAAATCTGGTGCTTTACTATTATCATCAGTGGGGAACAGTCAAATCTGGTGCTATATTATTATCAGCAATGGGGAACAGTCAAATCTGGTGCTTTAATGTCAGCAATGGGGAACAGTCAAATCTGATGCAATGGGGAACAGTCAAATCTGGTGCTTTTTTATTATCAGCAATGGGGAACAGTCAAATCTGGTGCTTTTTTATTATCAGCAATGGGGAACAGTCAAATCTGGTGGTTTATTATTATCAGCAATGGGAAACAGTCAAATCTGGTGCTTTTTTATTATCAGCAATGGGGAACAGTCAAATCTGGTACTTTATTATTATCAGCAATGGGGAACAGTCAAATCTGGTGCTTTAATGTCAGCAATGGGGAACAGTCAAATCTGGTGCTTTACTATTATCAGCAATGGAGAACAGTCAAATCTGGTGCTTTACTATTATCAGCAATGGGGAACAGTCAAATTTGGTGCTTTACTATTATCAGCAATGGGGAACAGTCAAATCTGGTGCTTTATTATTATCAGCAATGGGGAACAGTCAACTCTGGTGCTTTAATGTCAGCAATGGGGAACAGTCAAATCTGCTGCAATGGGGAACAGTCAAATCTGGTGCTTTTTTATTATCAGCAATGGGGATCAGTCAAATCTGGTTTATTATCAGCAATGGGGAACATTCAAATCTGGTGCTTTATTATTATCAGCAATGGGGAACAGTCAAATCTGATGCTTTATTATCAGCAATAGGGAACAGTCAATTCTGGGGCTTGATTATTATCAGCATTGGGGAACAGTCAAATCTGGTGCTTTATTATTATCAGCTGCAATGGGGAACAGTCAAATCTGGTGCTTGAATGTCAGCAATGGGGAACAGTCAAATCTGCTGCAATGGGGAACAGTCAAATCTGGTGCTTTATTATTATCAGCAATGGGGAACAGTCAAATCTGCTACAATGGGGAACAGTCAAATCTGGTGCTTTATTATTATCAGCAATGGGAAACAGTCAAATCTGGTGCTTTATTATTATCAGCAATGGGGAACAGTCAAATCTGGTGCTTTGTTATTATCAGCAATGGGGAACAGTCAAATCTGATGCTTTATTATTATCAGCAATGGGGAACAGTCAAATATGGTGCTTTACTATTATCAGCAATGGGGGGACACTCAAATCTGGTGCTTTATTATTATCAGCAATGGGGAACAGTCAAATCTGATGCTTTACTATTATCAGCAATGGGGAACAGTCAAATCTGGTGCTTTAATGTCAACAACGGGGAACAGTCAAATCTGCTGCAATGGGGAACAGTCAAATCTGGTGCTTTATTATTATCAGCAATGGGGAACAGTCAAATCTAATGCTTTATTATTATCAGCAATGGGGAACAGTCAAATCTGGTGCTTTACTGTCAGCAATCGGGAACAGTCAAATCTGATGCTTTACTGTCAGCAATGGGGAACAGTCAAATCTGATGCTTTATTATCAGCGATGGGGAACAGTCAAATATGGGCTTTATAATCAGCAATGGGAAACAATCAAATCTGGTGCTTTACTATCAGCAATGGGGAACAGTCAACTCGAATTTAGTTTAAAGCCCCTTAATGAAGTGGTTTGTTGTACATTAATAAACTTGGTATTGGACCATGGGTGCATGCTTTGTTATATTATTATAATATATCTAAGCTCTAACTTGGGAGTTTTAGAGATTTGGATTGTTTTTGTAAAAGTTAATGATGGTCATATTTTAGGCCTATGTGAGCTAAATTGAAGAATCAAGATTTTTACTGAACAATAATTGCGCTTCGTCAAAATAAATTTGCCAAGTGATTATTGACCTTAATAATACTAGTTTATTCTCCCGAGTAAATACTAGTTTATTCTCCCAGATAAATACTAGTTTATTCTCCTAGGTAAATACTAGTTTATTCTTTCAAGTAAATACTAGTTTATTCTTCTGATTAAATTCTAGTTTATTCTCCTGGGTAAATACTAGTTTATACACTTGAGTAAGTACTAGTTTATTCACCTGACTTAATACTAGTTTATTCACCTGAGTAATACTAGTTTATTCTCCCGAGTAAATACTAGTTTATTCCCCTTGGTAAATACTAGTTTATTCTCCTGGGTAAATACTAGTTTATTCTCCTGAGTAAATACTAGTTTATTCTCCCGAGTAAATACTAGTTTATTCTCCTGGGTAAATACTAGTTTATTCTCCTGAGTAAATACTAGTTCATTCTTCTGGGTATATACTTGTTTATTCTCCTTGGTAAATACTTGTTTATACACCTGAGTAAATACTAGTTTATTCTCCAAAGTAAATACTAGTTTATTCTCCTGAGTAAATTCTAGTTCATTCTCCTGGATATATACTAGTTTATTCTCCTGGGTATATACTAGTTTATTTTCCTGGGTATATACTAGTTTATACACCTGGGTAAATACTAGTTTATACACCTGAGTAAATACTAGTTTATTCTTCTGGGTAAATACTAGTTTATACACCTGAGAAAATACTAGTTTATTCTCCTGGGTAAAAACTATTTTATTCTCCTGGGTATATACTAGTTTATACACCTGAGTAAATACTATTTTATTCACCTGACTTAATACTAGTTTATTCTCCTGAGTAAATTCTAGTTTATTCTCCTGGGTAAATACTAGTTTATACTACTGAGTAAATACTAGTTTATTCACCTGACTGAATACTACTTTATTCTTCCGAATAAATACTAGTTTATTCTCATGAATAAATACAAGTTCATTCTCCTGAGTTAATACTAGTTTATTCTCCTGAGTAAGTACTAGTTTATTCTCCTGAGTAAATATTATTCTCCTGAGTAAATACTAGTTTATTCTCCTGAGTAAATACTAGTTTATTCTCCTGAGTAAATACTAGTTTATTCTCCTGAGTAAATACTAGTGTATTCACCCGAGTAAATACTAGTTTATTCACTCAAGTAATACTAGCATATTCACCTTAATGAAAATATTTCTGATATAAAATTAATTGATATGAACTCCATATTAGCTTTAATATCATACATAAAATGTACACATTAAATACGCCTGTGCATGATTAACAAATGTGTAAAAGCTGGTTAGTAGTTTTAAAGGGCTGAAAAAAGGGGCAATCCCTAAACTCAGAACCCAATCATACAATTAGGGTGGTGTATATTGAAAGAGGCTGAAAACAGTTGGGTCTTTTATGGCTTAGTGCTGATAATTTATTAACATGCACATTTCAAGGGTTCTTGTTTCCATTAGTAAACCATAGTTTAGACAACGTAGTGTATATGCCCATTTGAACAGTAAACCATAACATAGATGAGACTTTGACTGGTAAACTGTAGTGTAGATGCAATTTTGAATGGTTAACCATAGGATAGATGCAACTTTGACTGGTTAACCATAGTGTAGATGCAACTTTGACTGGTTAACCGTTGTATTGATGCAACTTTGACTAGTTAACCATAGTGTTGAAGCAACTTTGACTGATAAACCATAGTGCTAATACAACTTTGACTGGTTAACCGTAGTGTAAATGCAACTTTGAATGGTTAATCGTATTATAGATGCACTTTTGACTAGTTAACCGTAGCGTTGAAGCAACTTTAACTGGTTAACCATAGTGTTGATGCAACTTTGAATGGTTAACAGTAGTGTAGATGCAACTTTGAATGGTAAAACCGTAGTGCTGAAACAACTTTGAATGGTAAACTGTAGTGTAGATGCAACTTTGAATGGTTAACCATAGAATGAATGCAACTTTGACTGGTTAACTGTAGTGTAAATGAATCTTTGACTGGTTAACCATAGTGTTGATGCAACTTTGAATGGTTAACAGTAGTGTAGATGCAACTTTGAATGGTAAAACCGTAGTGCTGATACAACTTTGAATGGTAAACTGTAGTGTAGATGTAACTTTGACTGGTTAACCATAGTGTAAATGAATCTTTGACTGGTTAACCATAGTGTTGATGCAACTTTGAATGGTTAACAGTAGTGTAGATGCAACTTTGACTGGTAAAACCGTAGTGCTGAAACAACTTTGAATGGTAAACTGTAGTGTAGATGCAACTTTGAATGGTTAACCGTAGTGTTGATGCAACTTTGACTGGTTAACCGTAGTGTTGATGCAACTTTGAATGGTTAACCTCAGTGTAGATGTTACTTTGAATGGTAAATCGTAGCGTTGATACAACTTCGACAGGTAATTTGTAGTATTGATACAACCTTGAAAGGTAAATCGTAGTGCTGATACAACTATGACAGGAAAACCGTAGTGTAAATGCAGCTTTGAATGGTAAACCGTAGTGTAGATGCAAATTTTAATGGTAAACCATAGTATAGATGCAACTATGACTGGTTAACCATAGTGCTGATACAACTATGACAGGTTAACTGTAGGGTAAATGCAACTTTGTATGGTAAACCATAGTGTTGATCAACATTGAATGGTAAACCATGGCAACCTTAAACTCCAATTAATATTTTACATTATATACTTCATAATATAGTATAATAATGAACTGAAAATAAAAGAAAAACATCTATGAAAAAGTTAAATAGAAAAATTCAAGAAAATATGCAAGATTTATAAATAGTATACCTATAACGTATATGAAACATATCCATTAACCTTTAACCCAGAGACAAACAGCAGCCATCATTGGAGAAATTTTAGCAAATACTGTTGTGTAGAAATAAACATTTAAAGAATAAGGTCTTATATTTGGAATAGAGGTAACCATGACTTTTGACCTCATGACCAGGACCAAATATCCGCTGTTTTCAGCCCACAGAACAGTGATGAGATAGACAAGACAACAGCATCTGTGATAATCAGCTAGAATAAGTGTGCGTCTAAAAGGGAGTATGTCAGGATAAATAACTGTAGGTTTAAAAATAAAATTATTTTCAAAATGAAAGCATCTTAATATAACTAATTAGTTAGTCTTTCAAATTGGCTAAAATGTGACCAAAAAAAACAACAGCCATATTATAAGCAGATCACACAAAAAAAAAAAGTTTGCAATTTTCAAACAGAAATCAAATTTAGAGTAACCTGGGCCAAAGGCAAAGTTTAGGAAATGATCTCTTTTCATATTTTTGCATTTTAAATTAAAAATCCTGATATACTTCATTTAGCAGAAACCCAATAATAGTATACTGAAGATAAAAGCAAACAAAAATGAAGAAAACAGAGATGAAGAAAGCAAATTTAACAGATAAATGAAGCACACTATGGTCAGTTGTCGTAAAATCATACCTGTGAACTTTCCCCGACTCATACACCATTCTACCGACTGATAGGCCGTCAAACAAACTAATGCTGGCGAAACCCCAAGAAACAACAATGCATATATCCCAAACTTTTGGACAGCACCTTCGTGGTTTCAAAATTCAGCGAGCCGCGATATCGGTCTTAGTATATGAGTTGGGCTTCAAATTAAAATATGGAGAGTCCAACCGACAAAAATTTCCTTTTTTTTTTTATATATCCTTTGGCGAGGGAGACATTTCTTTGAGCTTGCGTGGAATGTGTGCTTTTTGACTGTTAAGCATTAGTTGACATGTTTCTGAATTCCAATTAATGAAATTACTAAATATTGTGACAATGGCTTCAAGGAATCTGTTTTATATTGTTGTTATATATATATATAATTACAATATATTAAGAAGAAGAGTTAAAGAAGCATCACCAAGTAAATCTGATATATTTGGGATTAACTGTTAAATAATGATTATTACAATCGTTCCTTAAATAATGCTATTTTGTTTTGAAATATGTCTTCTTTTCTGCCTCTGTTACATATGGATGTTGCAGACAGAAGGTGGAGGGCTGTTTTCATTGTCACACCCTGTCTACATCAATCATATAGATATTTCTGATTATTAAGCAGAAACATAATAACAACAAACGAACGTATGTAATAAGTTCAAAGTATTCATGTTTTATTTTCTCTGAAAACAATCGCAAATACAATTTGTTATAGATCTAAAGCACAATTCAAAGAAACAAGTGTTGCTGAAGAAACTCACACAGATTTCTTCAAATTACACATTTTTTTCTTCCACAGACAGTTAAACCTGTATTAAGCAGCCAGTCAAGGGAAGGAGCAAAGGTGGTCTTTTAAGATAGGTTGTTGCTTAATACAGGTAAATTTGCTCTGAATGCACATAAATGGGAAATGGCGAAAGTGGCTGCTTGAAACAAGTGGCTGCTTAATAGAGGTGGCCGCTTATACAGGTTTGACTGTACATCTGAATTATGATTGATTTGTCATAGATCTTTGGTAAGCCTGATATTGGGGGAGCATCATATTATTTAATGTATTATATTGTTAGTCTGATTACATATGGTGTACATATAAATATATGTGTATTGATTATATATTAATTTTGTTTTGAATGGTAAATTGCAATCTCATTTAGAAGTTTCAAGTACTTTCAACATTAAAACAAATGGAAACTTGTAAATCAATAAAATCTGATAATCTAATAGTCTGTTCAGTGTAGCACAAAATACTAGTATTATACAGATATTGGTATGCAAGAATAAATGTTATAGAGCATATTACAAGAAAAAAATATGTCATTTGTCCATATTCTAGATAATATTAAGCACAGGGCTTAGGATCACACCTCGTAATCTGATTAGCAGTAAGTAGAAATAAGCTGAGGCAAAAAGTTGCCAGATTTAGGGACATATCTCTTTTCCATTGAAAAATTTAATTGTCCAGTAGAAATAAAATATTTTAATCATTTAGTTGAGGTAAAAAGTTTGGCCAGGTACCTTTTTATTTCATCAATTTAAAGTAGCCAGATATTACAAAACATTTATACATTTCTATCAACGTTCACTTGAAGCTGAGATAAAATTGCATTAAAAGAACAAATGGTTGCAGCAACATTACATGACTGGTATTAGTTTTAACTGGAGTTGTTTTAACAGCTTATTTCACATAACTGCTGTTATGTCATAAATTAGAAGATTGTTCTTTTAAATTTTCAAAATAAATATTTTTTCTTCTTTTTTTTTTCTATTTTATACATCTATTAATTCTGCTAAAGTACTCTTCAACCATTGAAAAAAGTCCCTATTGTTAAATTTTAGCAATAAATTATTTCAAAATGATAATTTTATTGAAATATAAACACAATATTGGAGTAACAGTTTACTGGTATAAGCATCTTTAAGCTGGGTTCAGTTAGCTCAGTCAGTAGTGCCTCTGACTGATATATGACATTTTGTCTCATTATCACTTGTCTCTCGCTGTTACTTGCACAGATGGGTGTGCTTGAGTACTGGTTAACCTTCCAGGATACCAGGAATGAGCGGCTAGGTTAACTGATTGTCTTTTAGTCCCTCTCCCCCACACCCCCATCCAGATGGCATTAATATGTTGCTAAATATTCAAACAAAACAAAACATCTTTAATCTGCATACAAACAAATTTCTTCACGGTATTTAGTGAAGATAATTTTTAAACAATTTCATCCAATATGAATATTTCAAAACTGACAAAGTGGAAAACAGTGCAGGAAGTGTTCAGATTGCTTATTATGAGCAATCTGAACTCTTTCTGCACTGTTTTCAAAGGCCTTCTGCGGGAAAACACGTATCTATGGAGTAAAGGGTTAGTAAAGATATTCAAAACTGCACACTAAATTGAGGTGTCAATCATTATCTCTCACATGTGGGCTTTCTCACACCATCACTTGTTTACCCAGTGTTACAGTATATATTACCACTCCAGATGACAACTATAGCTGAAGGTCACTACAATACTTATAATGTAGCTATCTATTTACCTTGTAAGGTAAGAATAGACCTGAATGTATAAATGTTGAAGTGATTGTAACTAGTGAAAAGAATAGAGGTTGTTCAGGTGGGAGGAGGGCAGAGTGTTGTCATGAAATTATACCTTTAATTTCACACTTGACCTCCAGTGGCTGATAATGTGACACTACCTATTTATAAATTCCATCAAAGATTGCCAAGTTATAAACTAGACAAGATATCTGACCTTTGTCCTCTACTGTTGACACTGGGCAGACAAAAATGGGAATTTGTAATTAAGTAAAATAATTGATACCAGACTACCAGTACCTTTTATTGGTTAGAAAACTACAGGTAAGACAAAAATATCCAGACATACTTTTTTTGATAGTCAGGGATTAAAAATAATTAATTTGTAGGTCTACCAATTCTATCACTATCACTAGAGGACCAATTTAGTGACCTTAAACAATGGTCAAAGGTATTTGGTGCCTTTTTGGTTTGGACAGTAAGTCAAGTTTGATAAAGACCTACCTAGAGCTGGAATCAACTGTTTAATATCTCCAGCTAGCTTCTCTATGAAGTAGTTCTGGTACCCTGCCGGTTTGTCAGAATCTCCATATCCCCGCTGGTCAACTGCCACAACCCTGCAATAAGTACATTATTAACTATCAGTCTGCATTCATTTGTTTCATATATCACCATTTTTATCAGATAAAAAATTGCTTTGAGCATTATAGGTAATAGGATTGTTATTTACTTGTATTTTCTTAACAATAATGCATGATGAATTTTTGGGGGCAATAAGGCCAATTGGTCTGCAATAACTTCCCACCTTACCCATACAAAAGAGCTACATCAAAAACATTTCATAAATATCTCTTTTACAAATTGATTATCTTTTTAGACTATTTTTAAAACAGTTTCAAAAAGTGAAAAAAATACTTACATTTATAACTACATATTAATGAATATTAACGTTGTCATGACATTATTTTTTTTACATTGATTGTGAAACAAATTCATGCTCAAAGGCTTCCTGGGTAGAACCAGTACTAAGCATATGCAGATGAAGTGTCTCGCTCAAGGACACTACACAAAGCCATGGTGGAGGATTGAACCCACGACTCCCAATCCAGGGTCTGATGTTTTACCATTGAACCAAGTGCTCAAAACGAACATTTACATCAGGAACAACAAAGAATTGTGTCCTTGATATTTGGCAAGTTACCGATAAAGACAAAAATTATTTTATACCTGTAGTCTTTGCTGAATTCCCTTATTTGGTAGCGCCATGAATACCAAAATTCTGGAAAGCCATGTAAACACAACATCAATGGCTTGTTTTCATCGCCACAAGATACATAGTGAAGCTTTACATCCTAAAAACAAAATTAAAGAAGTGCTAGGAATACATCTTAAAAACATAAGTGAAACAATTCCATCCTATACACAGAAATGATAGAAATCTTTATAGTCCAACCTGTAAACAAAAGTAAAGTACATCCTATAAAAACAAGTGACAATAAAAAATCAGTTCCAACCAGTCGTGGCTGTTGTTTTTGAGATGACATCTTGTCAACCCTGTAATCGAACCTCAGACTTCTGTCACAAAGACCCAACACTCTATCCACTGCTAAACCTGTTTGACTACCTTTAAACAATAAACTTTTCCAATTTTTTTTTCATTCCATTACATTGTGCATTCAAGTCTCTTTAAGAACTCTCCACAACTCCAGGTACACAACACCAATGGCTTGTAACAAGAAGAATTTCATACTTTCATAAGTAAGGAACTGTGGGAATATATTTGAAAACAAAGGGCCACATTTACCTGTGATAGAGGAGACAATGTCAAAGATGGCAATTTCTGATAATGCAAGGACCATAACTCAGACATTAAATCTTGACCAGTTCTGATATTGTAGGTATATAAACTATGCAAGTTTGATGAAGATCAAATGAAAACTGCAGGTGCTAGAGTAATATCAAATAACACAAATTTTGATTATTTAAGGGACACAACTTCGACAAAATATATCAGATATTCCCAGTTCAAAAATTCTCCAAGATATTGTGGTTATATAACTACTATGCAAGTGCACACAAGATCAAATAGTGCAATTTTTTATGTTTCAAGGGCCACAAATAAAACAATCATTATTCAATTTGGCAAGTTCAAGAATTTGTCCAAGATATAGCAATACTGTGTAACTGTGATGAGGATGCAGATGATAGAGTGCATTCAAACAGTTTACAGACCAACAACAGGAGATCAGGTGAGCTTATATCCTATGTTAGGTGAATAGCAAATATAGAATAGAGGGCATATTCCTGACAAGGTAAAGATGCACTATATAGGTAAATAGCGAATACAGAATAGGGGGCATATTCCTGACAAGGTAAAGATGCACTATATAGGTAAATAGCAAATATAGAATAGAGGGCATATTCCTGACATGGTTAAGATGCATTATATAGGTAAATAGCAAATATAGAATAGAGGGCATATTCCTGACAAGGTTAAGATGCACTATATAGGTAAATAGCAAATATAGAATAGGGGGCATATTCCTGACAAGGTTAAGATGCACTATATAGGTAAATAGCAAATATAGAATAGAGGGTATATTCCTGACATGGTTAAGATGCACTATATAGGTAAATATAGAATATGTGATAAACTCTTCGCACAAAAAATATTACAAACAGTTAAATGTATATAAATTCTGTTCTCTTGATTAACTAAGAGGAAAGTAGACCAAACATTTAGCTCTGCTATGACTACATATTCATATTCATGAAGGTAGATCATACAGTATTAAAACCGTCAAGTATATTTATTGCATCTTGCCTTTGTTAAAATGTTATCACCACATGCTTGCATTTACATATTACTGTCATAATTACTTTTTGATATTCCACTTTTAAATCTTTATGGCCGTTGTCATTATTATGAAAAGTTTTCTGATTAACAGAATGAATGAATAAGGTGTTTCAGAGAAGAAGTAGTTTGAAGACAAAATGCAGATGATCACAATAGCTCACCCTGGGCTTCATACAGGTAAGCTGAAACATGATATACTTCAACTAATACCCTATCAAAAACACCCAGCCAGTGAGCCCATAACAGGGGCAATGTCACATTTAGATGGGGGCCTGGAAGTTAATCTTTAGCAAACTCTCAAAAGGGTGAGAGGGGTTCAGGATTCCAGATATACCCAACTGAATCTGCTTCAAAATATACTAATGTATAATTATGTATGTTGAAGAATAAAAATGTTGAAAGTATGCTCAATTTACCACCATACATTGTCATATTGGAAAAACAAAAAAACAAACTCAAATGCACCACTTACATATTGTCAAACCCTAACCACTCATGTGTTGCCAAATCTTCACCACTTATCTGTTGCCATACTGTTACCACTCATGTGTTGTCAAACTGTTACCACCCATGTGTTACCAAATAATAACCATTCATTCAAACCCGCTCCACTTACATATTGCCAAACCCTAACCACTCATGTGTTGCCAAATCCTCACCACTCATGTGTTGCCAAATTGTATTACCTCACATGTGTTGCCAGATCCTCATCACACATGTGTTGCCAAATCCTCACCACTCATGTGTTGCCAAATTGTATTACCACTCATGTGTTGCCAAATCCTCACCATATATGTTTTGCCAAATCCTCACCATTCATGTGTTGCCAAATTGTATTACCACTCATGTGTTGCCAAATCCTCACAACTCATGTGTTGCCAAATAGTATTACCACTCATGTGTTGCCAAATCCTCACCACTCATGTGCTGCCATACTGTTACCACTCATGTGTTGCCCAACTGTTACCACCCATGTGTTGTCAAACATTCACAATTCATGTGTTGCCAAATCCTCGCAACTCATGTGCTGCCAAACTTTCACCACTCATGTTGCCAAACCCTCACCACTCATTGGCTGTTAAATCCTCACCACTCAGGTATTGCCAAACCCTCACTGCTCATGTGCTGCCAAATCCTCACCATGCATGTGCTGTCAAATCCCCACCAAACATGTGTTGCCAAATCCTTACCACTCATGTGTTGCCATACTATTACCACTCATGTGTTGCCAAACAGTTACCACCCATGTGTTGTCAAACATTCACAATTCATGTGTTGCCAAATCCTCGCAACTCATGTGCTGCCAAACTTTCACCACTCACGTTGCCAAACCCTCACCACTCATTGGCTGTTAAATCCTCACCACTCAGGTATTGCCAAACCCTCACTGCTCATGTGCTGCCAAATCCTCACCACACATGTGCTGTCAAATCCTCACCACTCATGTGCTGTTAAATCCTCACCACTTATGTGCTGCTAAATGCTCACCACTCATGTGTGTCAAATCCCTACTAGGTCACTCATGTGCTGTCAAACTCACACCACTAATGTGTTGCCAAATCCTCACCAAAGTAATCCCGTGTGGTTCCAGCTAAGAACAGAATCACTGCCGATCTCTGCAGAGGGGTAGGAATCCTCAGAATGGGTGTCATGTTCATTTTGTCATTTTTTTCTCATGTTCACTATTGTGGTTAAATTATCAACCCCTGTGTGGTTTCAGGGAGCCATTTGAGTGATGGCAAGAATAGGACCACTGTGGCTCATACATGTCGTAAAAAGCGACAATTTAAGTAATATGATAGGTATCAAGGTTCTAGGTTATTCTGCATATTCATTTGTTGGTGTATTTTTTTTTAATCTATGTGTTAATTTGTTGTTTTTGAACATGTAGAGTGAACGTGGAATCTTCCTTCCTGTTGGCTTAGAATAACCTATAATGTGTTGGTAAGCTGTAAAACCCCACCCATTCACTCACTCACCAAAGTAAAACTTGAAATGTACCATACAGTGTGGCAAATCTCAATTAAAATAGGTTTACATGTTCTTTCACTCATATACTTTTTATCTGATCGAAATATCTCAAATATTTACTTTTCAAAATATATCTGGTTGGAAACCCACCTGCCAACTCTGACATCCCTGGAGTTTTTCTAATTGGCTTAGATGTTGATCTAATTTCTCATATCTTGAGCAATTTCATTGGCTGGAGAAGTAGACATCTATTGAATGTCATGACATTCTATGTACAATGGAATGTTCTATTTCAAAAAAATCTGAGCAATGGAATTGGCTGAGAAAGTACGACAACATCTCCCTATTTATAGCAAAAATCGTCCTATACAGTTAACTATCTAATATATCTGCTGCATCTCTTGTGGCGGTAAGTTCCCATCTAAAAATAGGATGAGGTAAACAAACAATAAAGATATATATGGTAAAGTTATTCATTGAAGGATGGTAGATGAAGGCAACATTATAACTGACACCTGTAAAATAGGCTATGAAATTAAATAGGACATCTTTATTATAATCTAAAGCACTTAAAGTTGTAATAAATCACGCGTACATACTTGTTATGTTTGATTGATTGATTGATTGATTGAGAGAGAGAGAGAGAGAGAGAGAGAGAGAGAGAGTAAGGTCATCATTAACTGAATTTGCCAATTTACTGTTCTACCTTTGTAATCTCACACAGCAACTTTGTAGAATGTTCATAGAATGTACCTTGGATTATGCAGAAAGTGTGTATACAACTATATAAACAGCACATTTGTAACCGGAGAATATGTTTATAAATTGTAAATATTTGCAGAGTAGATAAACAGGTGAGTTACATGGAACAAAAATAACAGAGAAGTATTTCTCCAATAGTAGATTGAGTAGTCCTTTTTGCTGCAGATATGCTCCAGACAAGCATAACTAATTAACAACATAGTACAAAAAGAGAGATAATTCTGTCATTATTCAAGAAAGAGTTATGATTCTTTAGTTTTATGTTCCAAGGCACTTTGGTTTACCTTCCATATTTTTAAAAAAATACTTCAAAAGAGACGAAAACAAATCATAATTATAGTACAAAAAGGGGAGATAGTGATGTCATTATGCAAGATAGAGTTACAATTATTTCGTTTTTGCCCATCCACACGTTGCCCTCTATCCATGTTTAAAAGGCTATTGATTGCCTTTAGTACTTTTGGTGGTCTAGTGGCATTCACATTGCATGCTGAAGATCACTGGTTCAATCCCAGACGAGGTCATATCAAAGACAATAGTTCTGGGTGCGGTCGGCCAAGTGTCAGTATAATTTGGCTGGGGAGATATCATACCATGTGTCTGCGGCAGCACTCAGAATACTGTCTCAAGTAGACATCATTGTGATATGACAGAAAAATTGTTAAAAGCGAAGCTAAATGCCATACAACAACTTTTGGAGAAGAATAGAGACGGACACATGTATAAGCTCTGAGCCCTCTCCACAATTGTCCTGTAAGTGACCTTGACATTTCAATTATTTGAATATTTATTTGGAAAATACAGAGCAGACAAAAAGTGTTGACAGAAGGACAGACAAACAGATAGATGTATGTATGTGGATTAATAAGCATAAAGAACTAAATCCCTTGTTTACTTCCAATAACTGCATGTGTACATATTACTAAAACATGCACTGAGGAGCATCTGTTTAAACTGCACAAACCATACAAATTACCAGAATGTCTATTTTATAAAGAACAGACACTGATTGATTATATTTGAATGATTCAAGTGCAAAACTGCCAGTAACATCCAGACATAGGCTTCTATCCTGCTGCTGAAACTGCAACCACTTTGAAAAGTTATTGAAGGATATATTTGTCATATGACGGTTGGAGTCCTTGTTTAACATGAAGGTTAGAGTCCTTGTTTAACATTAGGGTTAAAGCCCTTGTTTAACATGGGGGTTAGAAACCTTGTTTAACATGAGGGCTAGAGCCCTTGTTTAACATGAGTGTTAGAGCCCTTGTTTAGCATGAGGGTAATGACATCTTGTTTAACATGAGGGTAAAAGCCCTTGTTTAACATGAAGGTTAGAGTCCTTGTTTAACATTAGGGTTATAGCCCTTGTTTAACATTAGGGTTATAGCCCTTATTTAACATGAGGGTAAGGACATCTTGCTTAACATGAGGGTTGGAGTCCTTGTTTAACATGAGGGTTAGAGTCCTTGTTTAACATGAGGGTTAGAGCCCCTGTTTAACATAAGGGTTGGAGTCCTTGTTTAACATGAGGGTTAGAGCCCTTGCTTAACAAGGGGGTTAGAGCCCTTGTTTATCATGATGGTTAGAGCCCTTGTTTAACATGAGGGTTAGAGCCCTTATTTAACATGAGGGTAAGGGCATCTTGTTTAATATAAGGGTTAGAGCCCTTCTTTAACATGAGGGTTAGAGTCCTTGTTTAACATTAAGGTTAGAGCCCTTGTTTAACATGAGGGTTAAAACCTTTGTTTAACATGAGGGTTAGGGACCTTTTTTAACATGAGGGTTAGAACCCTTGTTTAACATGAGGGTTAGGGCCCTTGTTTAACATGAGGGTTAGAACCCTTGTTTAACATGAGGGTTAGAGCCCTTGCTTAACATGAGGGTTAGAGTCCTTGCTCAACAGGAGAGTTAGAGCCCTTTTTTAACATTGGGGTTAGAAACCTTGTTTAACATGAGGGTAAGGACATCTGGTTTAACATGAGGGTTGGAGTCTTGTTTAACATGAGAGTTAGAACCCTTGTTTAACATGAGGGTTAAAGACCTTGTTTAACATGAGGGTTAGAACCCTTGATTAACATGAGGGCTAGAAACCTTGTTTAACATGAGGGTTAGAACCCTTGTATAACATGATTTTGAGCCCTTGTTTAACATGAGGGTTGGAGTCCCTTGTTTAACATAGGGGTTAGGGCCCTTGTTTAACATGAGGGTTAGAGCCCTTGTTTAACATGAGGGTTAGAGTCCTTGTTTAACATTAGGGTTAGAGCCCTTGTTTAACATGGGTGTTAGAACCCTTGTTTAACATGAGGGTAAGGACATCTTGTTTAACATGAGGGTAAGAGCCCCTGTTTAACATGAGGGTTGGAGTCCTTGTTTAACATGAGGGTTAGAGCCCTTGCTTAACAAGGGGGTTAGAGCCCTTGTTTATCATGATGGTTAGAGCCCTTGTTTAACATGAGGGTTAGAGCCCTTATTTAACATGAGGGTAAGGGCATCTTGTTTAATATAAGGGTTAGAGCCCTTGTTTAACATGAGGGTTAGAGTCCTTGTTTAACATTAAGGTTAGAGCCCTTGTTTAACATGAGGGTTAAAACCCTTGTTTAACCTGAGGGTTGGGGACCTTTTTTAACATGAGGGTTAGAACCCTTGTTTAACATGAGGGTTAGGGCCCTTGTTTAACATGAGGGTTAGAACCCTTGTTTAACATGAGGGTTAGAGCCCTTGCTTAACATGAGGGTTAGAGTCCTTGCTCAACAGAAGAGTTAGAGCCCTTTTTTAACATTGGGGTTAGAAACCTTGTTTAACATGAGGGTAAGGACATCTGGTTTAACATGAGGGTTGGAGTCCTTGTTTAACATGAGAGTTAGAACCCTTGTTTAACATGAGGGTTAAAGACCTTGTTTAACATGAGGGTTAGAACCCTTGTTTAACATGAGGGCTAGAAACCTTGTTTAACATGAGGGTAAGAACCCTTGTATAACATGATTTTGAGCCCTTGTTTAACATGAGGGTTGGAGTCCCTTGTTTAACATGGGGGTTAGGGCCCTTGTTTAACATGAGGGTTAGAGCCCTTGTTTAACATGAGGGTTAGAGTCCTTGTTTAACATTAGGGTTAGAGCCCTTGTTTAACATGGGTGTTAGAACCCTTGTTTAACATGAGGGTAAGGACATCTTGTTTAACATGAGGGTAAGAGCCCCTGTTTAACATGAGGGTTGAAGTCCTTGTTTAACATGATGGTTAGAGCCCTTGTTTAACATGAGGGTTAGAGCCCTTATTTAACATGAGGGTAAGGGCATCTTGTTTAACATAAGGGTTAGAGCCCCTGTTTAACATGAGGGTTAGAGTCCTTGTTTAACATTTAGGTTAGAGCCCTTGCTTAACAAGGGGGTTAGAGCCCTTGTTTATCATGATGGTTAGAGACCTTGTTTAACATGAGGGTTAGAGCCCTTATCTAACATGAGGGTAAGGGCATCTTGTTTAACATAAGGGTTAGAGCCCCTGTTTAACATGAGGGTTAGAGTCCTTGTTTAACATTAAGGTTAGAGCCCTTGTTTAACATGAGGGTTAAAACCCTTGTTTAACATGAGGGTTAGGGACCTTTTTAAACACGAGGGTTAGAACCCTTGTTTAACATGAGGGTTAGGGCCCTTGTTTAACATGAGGGTTAGAACCCTTATTTAACATGAGGGTAAGGGCATCTTGTTTAATATAAGGGTTAGAGCCCTTGTTTAACATGAGGGTTAGAGTCCTTGTTTAACATTAAGGTTAGAGCCCTTGTTTAACATGAGGGTTAAAACCCTTGTTTAACATGAGGGTTAGGGACCTTTTTTAACATGAGGGTTAGAACCCTTGTTTAACATGAGGGTTAGGGCCCTTGTTTAACATGAGGGTTAGAACCCTTGTTTAACATGAGGGTTAGAGCCCTTGCTTAACATGAGGGTTAGTGTCCTTGCTCAACAGGAGAGTTAGAGCCCTTTTTTAACATTGGGGTTTGGGCCCTTGTTTAACATTAGAGTTAGAACCCTTGTTTAATATAAGGGGTAAGAGACTTTGTTTAACATGATTGTTGGAGCCCTTGTTTAACACGAGGGTAAGGGCCCTTGTTTAACATGAGGGTTAAACCCCTGTTAAACATGAGGGTTAGAGCCCTTGTTTAACATGAGGGTAAGGACATCTTGTTTAACATGAGGGTAAGAGACCCTGTTTAACATGAGGGTTAGAGTCCTTGTCTGACATAAGGGTTAGAGACCTTGTTTAACATGAGGGTTAGAACCCTTGTATAACATGAGGGTTAGAGCCCTTGTTTAACATGAGGGTAAGGACATCTTGTTTAACATGAGGGTAAGAGCCCTTGTTTAACATGAGGGTTAAAGTCCTTGTTTAACATGAGGGTTAGAGCCCTTGTTTAACATGGGGGTTAGAGCCCTTGTTTAACATGGGGGTTAGAAACCTTGTTTAACATGAGGGTAAGGACATCTGGTTTAACATGAGGGTTGGAGTCCTTGTTTAACATGAGAGTTAGAACCCTTGTTTAACATGAGGGTTAGAGACTTTGTTTAACATGAGGGTTAGAACCCTTGTATAACATGATTTTGAGCCCTTGTTTAACATGAAGGTTGGAGTCCCTTGTTTAACATGGGGGTTAGTGCCCTTGTTTAAGATGAGGGTTAGAGACCTTGTTTAATATGAGGTTTAGGGCCCTTGTTTAACATGGGGGTTAGAGACCTTCTTTAACATGAGGGTTAAAATCTTGTTTAACATGAGGGTTAGAGCCCTTGTTTAACATTAGGGTTAGAGCCCTTGTTTAACATGAGGGTTAGAGTCCTTGTTTAACATGAGGGTTAGGGCCCTTGTTTAACATTAGGGTTAGAACCCTTGTTTAACATGGGGGTTAGAGCCCTTGTTTAACATGAGGGTTGGAGTTCTTGTTTAACATGAGGGTTAGAGCCTGAGGTTAAAGACCTTGTTTAACATGAGGGTTAGAACCCTTGTTTAACATGAGGGCTAGAGACCTTGTTTAACATGAGGGTTAGAACCCTTGTATAACATGATTTTGAGCCCTTGTTTAACATGAGGGTTGGAGTCCCTTGTTTAACATGGGGGTTAGGGCCCTTGTTTAACATGAGGGTTAGAGCCCTTGTTTAACATGAGGGTTAGAGTCCTTGTTTAACATTAGGGTTAGAGCCCTTGTTTAACATGGGTGTTAGAACCCTTGTTTAACATGAGGGTAAGGACATCTTGTTTAACATGAGGGTAAGAGTCCTTGTTTAACATGAGGGTTGGAGTCGTTGTTTAACATGATGGTTAGAGCCCTTGTTTAACATGAGGGTTAGAGCCCTTATTTAACATGAGGGTAAGGGCATCTTGTTTAACATAAGGGTTAGAGCCCTGTTTAACATGAGGGTTAGAGTCCTTGTTTAACATTAAGGTTAGAGCCCTTGCTTAACAAGGGGGTTAGAGCCCTTGTTTATCATGATGGTTAGAGCCCTTGTTTAACATGAGGGTTAGAGCCCTTATTTAACATGAGGGTAAGGGCATCTTGTTTAACATAAGGGTTAGAGTCCCTGTTTAACATGAGGGTTAGAGTCCTTGTTTAACATGAAGGTTAGAGCCCTTGTTTAACATGAGGGTTAAAACCCTTGTTTAACATGAGGGTTAGGGACCTTTTTAAACACGAGGGTTAGAACCCTTGTTTAACATGAGGGTTAGGGCCCTTGTTTTACATAAGGGTTAGAACCCTTGTTTAACATGAGGGTTAGAGCCCTTGTTTAACATGAGGGTTAGAGTCCTTGTTTAACATGAGGGTTAGAGGCCTTGTTTAACATGAGGGTTAGAGCCCTTGTTTAACATAAGGGTTAGAGACCTTGTTTAACATGAGGGTTAGAACCCTTGTTTAACATGAGGGTTAGAGACCTTGTTTAACATGAGGGTTAGAACCCTTGTTTAACATGAGGGCTAGAGACCTTGTTTAACATGAGGGTAAGAACCCTTGTATAACATGATTTTGAGCCCTTGTTTAACATGAGGGTTGGAGTCCCTTGTTTAACATGGGGGTTAGGGCCCTTGTTTAACATGAGGGTTAGAGCCCCTGTTTAACATGAGGGTTAGAACCCTTGTTTAACATTAGGGTTAGAGCCCTTGTTTAACATGAGGGTTAGAACCCTTGTTTAACATGAGGGTTAGAGCCCTTGTTTAACATTAGGGTTAGAGCCCTTGTTTAACATAAGGGTTAGAACCCTTGTTTAACATGAGTGTTTGAGTCCTTGTTTAACATGAGGGTTAGAGCATTTGTTTAACATAAGGGTTAGAGTCCTTGTTTAATATGAGGTTTAGGGCCCTTGTTGAACATTAGGGTTAGAGCCCTTGTTTAACTTGAGGGTTGGAGTCCTTGTTTAACATGAGGGTTAGAGCCTTTGTTTAACATGAGGGTTAGAAACCTTGTTTAATATGAGGTTTAGGGCCCTTGTTTAACATGGGGGTTAGAGACCTTGTTTAACATTAGGGTTAGAACCCTTGTTTAACATGAGGGTTAGAGCCCTTGTTTAACATTAGGGTTAGAGCCCTTGTTTAACATGAGGGTTAGAGCCCTTGTTTAACATGAGGGTTAGAGACCTTGTTTGATATGAGGTTTAAGGCCCTTGTTTAACATGGAGGTTAGGGCCCTTGTTTAACATGAGGGTTAGAGCCCTTGTTCAACATGAGGGTTAGAGACCTGGTTTGATATGAGGTTTAGGACCCTTGTTTAACATGAGGGTTAGATACCTTGTTTGATATGAGGTTTAGAGCCCTTGTTTAACATGAGGGTTAGATACCTTGTTTGATATGAGGTTTAGGGCCCTTGTTTAACATGGGGGTAATTAGGGCCCTTGTTTAACACGAGGGTTAGAGCCCTTGTTTAACATGAGGTTTAAAGACCTTGTTTAATGATGTTTAGGGTCCTTCTTTAACATGGGGGTAATTAGGGCCCTTGTTTAACATGAGGGTTAGAGCCCTTGTTTAACATGAGGGTTAGAGACCTTGTTTAATGAGGTTTAGGGCCCTTGTTTAACATGAGGGTTAGAGCCCTTGTTGGAGTATATTATCATATTGACCATTTTCAAAGAATTTCTTGCTAGAAAATCATAGTTAATTCAATTCATAATGCCAACCAGGTATTCCCTCCATTGCTGAAAATGTTGACATTGATGAATGTTGCATTTCCAAATAAATGTGCCATAACTTTTGTCATAAAAATATATAAAGAGTGTTTTGCTCATGGACAATTTTCACAAGGCCATCTATAAAAAAATAAACTGATTGCTGTGCTCCTACCTACTCACTCAAAATTGCTGCTACCCAATTATTTTATTGACTTTCAAAGCGTTTAATTTTTTTTCCATGTTTTCTGTCCATTTTTCTTCAAATGACTATGAAAATCAAAATTTGGCAAAAAAATATAAGCTACCTACCTACCCACCTGAAGAATACTGGGTCGGAGTACAGCAAACAAATATTTTTTAAGGATGGCCCTATTGAATCTGTGACTAACTTATTAATGCAAAAACTTTTAATTCCAGTTACTGTCTCGTTCCCTTTATTTACAGAATACATACCAGAAATAATTTTATATAAGCATCGCAAACCAGACAAGAACTGCAAAAATATATTAAATCGTGGGTAAAAATATTTCGTCCCTGATACATGTGATTAAACAGATAATAATAATCTGTTATCAAACAGCAGTCACTTGCAGCAGTAATTAATGATTGACAAATCTCACAATTTCTCAGGCAAATACTAGAAGATTCCTAATCAATGTTTGCTTCAGGCAAGATTCCCCAGAACAGTCTCGACATACATCATACAGAAGCTTACAAATCTATAGACTTCCCCACCTTTGGGACTGGAGTGCTGGCAGCTCCTGGTGTGAACAAACACCATATAGATAATAATATACTCAATAGCTTTCCCAGTAAGCTAATAATGTGTTTAATATTTCTATTTTCTTATCAACTACTTTCAGGCAATTATTCTATGTTCTATGTATTGTATCGCTCCAGCTGGGGATGAATGAACTTTTTATATCAGCACCAACAAAGCTAACAGTGTATTCAATATTTCTGTTTTTGTATTGGAGAGCTGGGCCTGATAAGCTCAGTCAGTTACGCAGCTGACTATCAATCCAGGGGTCGTGAGTTGAATCCCCGCCCGACAACAGTATCTGTGATGATTGATATACGACATTGTATTTCACTATCATTTGTCTCTCACCACTGATTCAAGTGGGGAAGTTACCAGTGACTTGCGGAGATGGGGTGTACTGTTTAACCTTTCAGGATCACATGAAAAAGTGGTTAGGTTAACTGATCGTCTGTAAGCTCTCGATGGAAAAAAATGATGATAAATATTCCACCAACCAACCAGTTGTATAAGAGAGGTTAGAGGTATCATTTTGGCTTAAAGTGCATTTTTTCAGTTGACACATCCCAAATGATAAAAGATCCCAATATTGAATTCCCGTCTCACAATAACATTGTTTTGATTTACATGTTTTTTCACCATTCTGGGATGATGATCCATACCCTTGGAATTGGGAATTTTAGTGATGTTTTCATTAACAGTGGGAAAACTTTTGCATTAGATATATTTGTTCACCTTCATAAAATTGAGAACATTTGCTTCTCTGGCCATTTTATTAAAGAATCAATGTCATACCCAATTCAGAATGGGGAAAACTTTGTTTATTTTATTATGGAATTATGGCAAGTTTTAATTTAATATTATTGAAGCTTTCAATTGAGCTTTTACCACTCCACTCTGTGGAGCGCATGGTCCAGTGGTAGAGCACCGAACCCATGATCGGAGGGTCGTGGGTTCGATCCTCCGCTACGACTATGTGTGCTGTCCTTGAGCAAGACACTTTTTCCGCATATGCTTTGTACTGGTTCTACCCAGGAAGACTTCGAGCGTGATTTGCCTAAGTTGTAAGAACTTGTTTCACAATCGAAGTAAAATAAATAAGTTTAAAACACTCAAATGGGAAAATATGAATATGACCCAATAACTGCTATAAAAATGGCCAAAAAACCCCACTGACATTCAATTGCTACTAGATCCCTATATTGAATTCTCATCTTACAATAACAGTGTTTTGATTTACACGATGATTCACTATAAATGTTGATTGTATATGTTTCCACTGTCAAGTATCACACCCAGCAGTTTGTTTAATATCATCGAGAACCGCAGTGGTGGTCTAGTGATAGAGCATCCATCTTGCATTCAGAAGAAGGTCAAGGGTTTGATTCCCGGCCAGGTCATACCAAACACTTGAAAAATGGTACCAGAAGCTTCCTCACTTGGCGTTCTGAATTTAAAGGATAGTTCTAGGTGTGGTCGGCCTTGTGTCAGTATAATGTAACTTGGTCGATTTCATAGCATGTGTCTGCAGCATTATATTTCAGTGTGGCAGTGCTTAGAATACTGTCTCAAGTATACACCATCGTGATATAGATGGAAAATGTTGAAAACGCCGTTAAACACCATATGGGTAGTTCTCAGTTATTCAGCAATTCAGTACCATGGAACTTTGATTATAATTTGTAATAAAAATAAAGCTTATTTGACATGTTTGTTGTGTTAATACTTTTAGATATGATCTGAATGAATAGTAAAGATAGTTTTATGGAGATATTGTCAGAAAGAAAAAAATTACAACATTTTTAAATTGAAAAATGCCAGTTTTGACAGGGTCCATTTTGGGACATTTTACCATCAGTATATACAATTAAGTTGTATTGTTACTTTCCGATGGATTATAAAGTCATTATTTATGGTAACTGTAAAACCATAAATAAAATTAAAATATAAGCAACTCTAAAAGACTAAAATGCCGATAAAAAGTTGATTTTAATAGAAATTAAATTCTGCGTATGGACGTTACGGTGTCGGTCAATTTTTATATGAAACTCTGGCATCTATTTTTAGACAATACAAGCATGGACAACATCATTTGCATGTGGGGGTGTTAGGTTGTTTGTTTAAAGTTACCTTGTAAAGTAGAGTTATATACAGGATTTCACAATAAAAAAATATCACCGAACTTTCCTCAATGTATAAATGTCGGTCAATTTGTAACGTCCAAAACGAATCGTCGTAAATTATCAATTTTATGATCGTATCATATCTAACACCCCTCAATGGATAAATAAACGTGTCCAAAAACGCGTCATCAGTTTGTGTGTACACAACTCTACCACCAGCAGGGAGAATATAGAGGTAAGTGTTGTCGGTCAATCAAAAAGTCAGAGTAACGTCCAGAACATTTCATCACTCTATTGATAAAACATCTAAAGTGAATCAATGTACTATTGTGATGATTGCAAACAATAAAAAATGAATGTTAATCGAAAGAAAAGACGGAAATTGCCGTATTGACGCAGCTAGCGGTCCGTGTTATGTCTGTAAATCAAATGCGTATATGGACGTTATACCTTGACATTTTATCGTGTTTTGGATGTTACTATTTGACATGGTCAACTTGTCTATATCAAATGTCCTACACTTTAAAGTAATTAATAACCATGATGTATACCCCAGTATTTGATATCATACCATTTTCTCTGTAAATGAACACAGCAATTCTAGTTTGTCTATTCTGTCACCAAATATCTCCTTCGTCGTGTTTTGGACGTTACGTTTGCGGACGTTAGGTAATGTTGTGGATGTGACATTGACATTTGTTTCTACTTGAATGTGTAACATCCAAAACTGATTTTATATTATCTATTATTGAAATAATATGAGAGACAAGAAGATTAACAATTAATTATCCTTTTTTTGGTAGAAATTGAGTTGACCTAAGTATGAGTTTGCCAGTACTCCCGATAAATAAGAAATATTATCAATTCATGGATGTTTTCTTTGTTATGGATGTTACATTTGACACAAGAATTTTGGAACAAACAATTATGTGTTAAAGTCTGAAACATAAATTACTAATTAATTGATCTAAGTTTACAAAATATCCTTTAGAATGTTATTGTCATGTTAACAGTTTAATTTTTAAAAATTTAATTGTAAATAATAATGCTTAGTACCAGTATTAATGATATAAAATTTATATATATTAAAAACAATAACTACAAACGATACTAATTTTCTTCTCTTAATTACTTTTGAGAAAATCTCATGCTCATAATTATGTTGCTTTATCATTTAATTTAAATAAATACAGACAAAAAATAACTACACATTTATCAAAAAACATTTTTTTATGTCCAGGTTGATCAATGGCCATGGGTTTGTTAATTAAAACCATTTCCTCGAGTGTGGAGATCTTTGGCAGCTCTAGGAGACCAGGCACAGTGATCTTTGAGGATATTGTGAGTGTTATCTCCTCCAGATTTGGCTACGAGTGGACTTAGGAGATTCTTCTATGTATTCGAAGGTAAGAACAGTGCCAATACAATTTATATCAGTTAAGATAAAATAAAAGTAAATTGCTTTCTTACTCTCTCCCAGTAGGATTTATATACTAATTATTTATTTTTATAGCGCTATAATTTTGTTATATGTGTACAAATAAACTTTTTGACTGTATAAAATACTTAATAATAATATAAAAACTTTCATTTGTGTATTTTCAGACCTTTGAGATGTCTCAGGAAGTTGTGAAGATGCCATTTTAATAGCAACAAAAGATTCTTTAGGGATCAAAAGAAGAAAAAACTTATATATTATTCACTGACATATATGGATATAGTTGATTATTCTTCCAATAAATTTTAATTGCCATTTGTCAGAAGACTTGTATACTTTGTCAATACCTTTTTCTGGTTGGGGGTCTCATTTATATACTGGAGATATACTAAGTGCTGCTAGTCTAGTTCACAAAGTTTTGGAAAGCACTGTAATAATACAGTGAGCAGATAGTGGCTTTAAGTGATTTTCTATACTAGTTGGTTGGTGGGGCTCATAAACTTTATTTATAGTATATACTACTAGCAGCCTAGTACACAGATGTTGGGAAATCCTTCTTATAATACAGTTAGCACATGTAGATAAATACTAGAAGTAAGACAACATAATTTATTTATTTCAATATTACTAATATAACCCTTTAATATTACTAGTAGTTGTTCAGTAGTTAGCAGTGAAACGAGTTCAAACCACTAAAATACAAGTTTAAATATGTATACTAGGATAAAATGTTATAACACATGGCCAAGTGTGATGAGATGTACACTATTAACAACAATATAACAACAATTATAAAACAATACAGAAGTAATCTTGTAATTTGTGTATGTTGTGGACGTTATTTTTAAGTTGTGGACGTTACATATTTGCATATTTGTCAATTGTCAAAGAGTAACGTCCATATGAATTGTGACAAACTATTCTGATATATGTATGTCAGTTTGAAGTTAATATGAAAAATCACAAGGATATGTTCTCTAATTGAAAGTTTTGAGTACTATTTCAGTTTGTTCGGATATAGATAGCAACACGCTGAACTTTTATCATATAAATTTTGAGTAACATCCACAACTACAAAATATATATAATTACTTTCGTTCAAGTTATATTTGATTTTTTCTATAATTATTATTTCATAGGTATTCTCCAGTCTTATCTAATAATCATAATGAATTGTATTGAAATCACCCATTAAATGCATAAACTATTGTCAATAAATAAAATGTAACGTCCAAAACCTTGAGGTTACCATACATAAATTTTGATTTACATGATTTACTTGTCACAAACTATCTTTTTATTATTAAAATCATACAGAAGAATATTTAAACTACATTTTAACACCAAAATATTTACTCTAAGTTATAATTTAATAAATCCATCATTGTGTCTGGAAATTTGCTGAATAACTGAGAACTACCCATATAAAAAAATTGTTTAACATTAACCGTTTTAAATGCTACATATTAATTGGTTGTTCATTTTATGCTTCCCTCCATAAATTATTTTTAATGTCATTTTAGTTAAATTCTATAATATGTGATATTTTCAAGATCTCAATCTGTGATTTTTTATTGGACAGCCATATTCCCAAAATTGACTCATATATGAGACTACAAATGTCACATTTTGACACTAAGAGTTGACCTTTAAGCTTGTATTATTCATAAAGATTGACATCTCTCATATAAAGTACACCATTCTAGCTAATATTCTTAAAGAGCGGTTGAAAAATGTCTCTACTTTTCAACATTACAGAACATATTATGGTAGGTATATTAACCGATTCCTTTTTTAGTCCTCGATGGCATAAAAATGACGCTAAATATTCAATCAATCAATGAATCCTTTTTTCTAGGAATATTCAGCGTTATGTTACATGTGTGGCCGAGAATGATACATTTGTAAAATAGTAAAGTAGTACAAAGTAAAGATTATGTTACTATGCTCACAATAAGTTCAAACTGACAAGTATTTTACTTTCTTTATGTTACTGTCTTTCTTGTTTAGACTGTCAAAAGGATACCTCTTTTTGTAGTGCTTTTTAAAAACAAGAATTCCGCGGAATGATATATGTCTCGCCGTGTCCGCTTTGACCGTTAATACACACATGGGAGAGAAAAAAACATGAAAATTTAACATTGGAGCTAAATATAAATGTTTGCCAACGTCAACTGAAAAGCAACACCTTATTAATCTCACTTTCACTCCCTCGTCGCGGCGAGACAAAAACAACAGTTTAGGATTGTTGTGGGTCGGCTGGAAGAGGCAACCAAATCAATATTTTAATTTAGGTCCAGTGGTATGGGATATGATAGGGTACATTACACAAGTACTGGTTATGATTATAAAATTCATGTGATGTAATGTGATAAAACTCGGCCTAAATGTTAGCATAGTCCTCACCTAACATTTATAAAATATATATTTTTTAATGGGGTTTTAATGCATTTTCAACACATTTCAGGTTATATAATTATGGCATATCCAGTTTTAATGGTGGATGAAGACCTCAGGATGAATCCGAGAAGTTTTTGGAGCGAGCGGGAATCCAACCTACGACCTTAGCGGTGAGAGGTAAGTGATCTTGAGATGACGCTATAAAATAAAATAACTTTCAGAACTGGACTTTATCATGAAGATATCATCTTCATATACGTGTACTACACGGCTTTTAAAATGCACACTGATATGACCACACAGGTCAATGATAACAAAAACAAACTAGAACAAACATGATTCATAACAGGCTGGCATGTCTCACACATGGTGAGCATACATGTTACTGGAATGTCACACGATTCAAAATGGTGTTCATTTGCCACTTCAGGTCATAACAATCTTACTGGTCAAAAAAAAAATAAAATCTACATAAAAAATAAAATTAACTACCTACCTACCCACATGAAAAATACTGGGTCGGAGCACAGCAAACAAACATTTTTTAAGCATGGCCCAGAAAACAGCATTCTGATCGAGACATTGTTTTATGTGTGATTTCTCAATCAAGTCATGATCTCTCAATTGATAAATTGACCTTACAGTTTTGCTTCAAGTCAGTGGAGTACAGAGTCTGTAAAATCAGAATGACTCACTTTTAATCTTTATCCACATGCTTGTATCACTAAAACTGTCCATCGCAAAGTGAAATATTCTCAATACAAAAAAACAGATCAAAGGTACTATAGAGGACATTAAAATTTTATCAATTAAATAAAAGAATAAAATCCTTAAACTTCAGCAAAGCAGAAGATTCACATGTGTAAAGGCATTTTTAGTGTTTATTTTAATACGGTAATGCCCCCTCACACTCAGACAAAGACCATGAAGACCGCTTGTGTCCTGAAAATTTCCATGAACACAGCCGGGATGTGGTCAAATAGGTAAAAATATGCAAATTTTTTGGTTCATGCTACGTTCCAGCCAGGTTCTAACTGACCATGTGTTCTTAGAACATCCATACTATGTTCGCATCCATACTATATTCGACCACGTCCTCACTACATTTTTTTTAACATGTTCATGGATACCTGTGACTCCATGTCCTTATCGGTCCACTCCATGAATATTTTGAGGACGTAGTGGGAACATGGCTGAGTGTAAGTGGGGTTTAAACAAATATACACAGAACTACCTGTGTTTAAGGCATAACATGTATAACAGACAAAACCTGTTGAAGTATACAAGTGGATACTGGGCATTGTGTTTTACTCTTAGAAGGCAAATTCTCTTGAGGAAATTGGGATTTTTTCAAAGCTTTAGCAAACTGGAAAATAAAGTGTAACACTTTTCAGACCATGTTTTAAGCGATAATTATCAGATATTGCAATAATACTTCATATCAAGTTGTTTCCCCACCCCCACCCCCACCCCCAATGTATTGTTTGATTAAGTGAATATGTAGCATCATTTTTATGCCATTTAGGGCTAACAGACGATAAGTTAACCTAACCACTGTTTCCTGGGATTAACCAGTACTCGAGCACACACCATCATGTATATCAATCATCACGGAGACGGTTGCCAAGTGGGGACTCGAGCTCACAACCCCTGGATTGATATTCAGATGTGTAACCAACCCAGCCCCCCTAATGTAAGAATTCTTTTTAAAAAAAAAACATTTTGGGAATTTTTTTGGCATCAATTTGGGGAAAAAACATGATTTTTGAATTGGGAAGCAACCAAATTTCGGCCCGTTTTATAAGGTAAAAAGTCCTAACTAGGTTTTGGAAACAATTGAATTTATTGTGACTTTAGGACTGTGTGTGACCAGTTATTTTCAAATTTTGCCATTTTAAATGTTATGCACTGACCAAAACTGCAAGTGCATAAAAATATTGATATCTACCCCAGCAAGCTTTATTCACCTGAAAAGAAATGTGCACTACATCTACGCTTATTAATAATAGCATGTATATATCAAATATCATAACGTGAATTCACACAGGTAATATAACCCTAGTGCATGAACTCCCCAAGCCAGGTATGGGAGATAAGAGCTACATGTACTGTGTGCCTATATTTACCTGCAGTATATTGAATCAATGACAGGTAACATTGACCTAGTTTTAAGTGTTGTTAATCATTTACAAATACTTTACTCAAATAAATTGCTATTAAACATGCAAAAGATTGGTTGTAAACTATAGGAAATCAATCAATCACAACTATTAATAAACTACACATAATAATAAACTCCATAAATAAAACAGACAACTGTTACTGTGTTCAATGTTCAAAGTTCATATTTCAGCACTGTGTTCAATATTCAAAGTTCATATTTCAGCACAATACAAAGATTCTAATTTTCAACTTTGATAATATGCATACACGTGTTGCATGGACGTATCAATATATTACTCTAGATTAAATATAGTTAGGCAAAAATTGTTAATCTAAAATACCTAAAAGGTTACTTGAATAGTTTGATTGGTGGACACATTAGTCATTACCACAATTATAATAAAGATCAAATAAGACAGGCTTGATTTGTCTATATAGCTGATCATACATCTCGCATAATCTTGGCATATTTTCACTTTTGTATCAATTCAATCAAACAATTTCAATGATTTCTGATTTGTTTTACATCGATTGTACTTACAACTTGGTCAAGTCATGCTCGAAATGATTTTGTTAGAACTGTAATGAGAATAGATGTTCTGACCCATAGGAAGTGGAATTTTTGAAGAATTCTTCAAAAATCGTTTTGGATTGAAACTACCATTCAACGCTTGTATGAAAGATTAATATGAAATCCAGTTTTATTGTTGGAGGATTCCGGCTAGAATATGAGAAGACCCACTTCATGAGAAAGTTTGTGAGTTACTTACGAAAGGACTTTTGTAAGTAACTGGCAACTTTCTCATGAAGTCCTTTGGCAAAAAATGAATATATATACTTTACATAATTCAAGTTCAACTTTCACTAAATTAATGATTACCTTTGTGAACAGCTTTGTTATTTTTTAAAGGGTAAAAACTGAAAGTATTTTGTATTTTTACACACAGTTAGATCTACCATTTACAGAATATCTTGCCAGGCCTAATATTTATGCATGTTTCATGCAAGAATTGATTTTTAGCATGTGCAAACATGATATTTTGAGTCTCGTCTTCCATATACAAGTCGTACACATTTACTTTATAAGCTGGCATTATCGTATACTCCCTTCAGTGAGACGAGACAAGTCAATAAAATTAGATTCTCGTCCCAGTGTATTTTGATAGTCCGCTGAAGTTTCCAAATTCCAGGTAAATGCATCTTACTAGCATTTTAAATGTATATTTAACTGGTTTCTGTAATAAACAAGCTAATTTGTCACAGTATAATCATAAATGCTATGACATTTGAAGACTATTTGCTTTTATATAAAACATATACCAAACACAAAGATCTAAATATGTATATATTCCATTACCTCCAGGTGAATAAATCCATGTGTGCCTAAACTGGGGTCGTTCAGACAGCTGGGCATAACATCTCTTCTTTTAAAAAAGGTATCACGAGTGAATTTAATTGGTGACTTAATAAATGAAATGAAAAGTCTCAGCAGAATCCCAAAAGCAATTACATATCCAATTGCCATGGAAATGAATGAGAGAAAAAAAAACTTTAGTTTGTTCATTTTGAGTGCTTCCCGCGCGGCTGTCAATTAAAAAGTGATACGAACTGAAGGTGAACGGAAATAACAAAGTGATCCCGAAATCGATTTTCACTCAGTCGGGTTCTCGAAGCTGTGCTGGGTAAATTAATATATCTAACTTTGAAAAGATAACCAGTCTGAATTATATGTTCCAAAACAAAGAAAATGGCGGCTAACAGTGCAAACAATTTTGAGAATAGTTATGCGGCCTTAATTGGACTGGCAGAAAATTATAGAACATCATCACCACCAAATATCCGACACTGTATTCACTGTTTACAATCCATTTTTGTTTTAAACCCGCCACCAAAGTATGAAGCACGTACACATTTGCAACTTGGAAATATTTTACTGGCACACACAAAAAATTCCGATTTAGCACGTCAACATTTAGAAAAAGCAGTAAGTATGCAATTGTTCCTACCTCGCATGTTTGACTTTATATTGGTAACACGACATCTGGTCACACACTCATGTGACCATTTTAGCAGTATAGATATTTTTGAAGCACCCTGGCTGTGACTCGTAAAAGAAAAGATGGTTACTTGTGCCATTCAGTAGATCACTTAAAAAAATGAAATAGTAAAACCCATAATGCACCAAAAGTGTCAAGACGTTTATCTTTTCGAAAAGCAAGCTGCTCATTAAGTGAAACAGACATTTTCAGAACATGCATGATTATGGCAGGGGGGTAAAATTTCAGTCGCAAGTGTAGATGTGTAAATACTTTACACAAAAGTACTATTTCAAATACAGTTTTCCTAAAGCTCACTTGCTGAATGAGCTCCTGCTTTTAATATGTATAAGAATGGCAAAGATGGCAATTTATTAGGTTTTTATCTTAAAATTTCGAAACTGCTGAAACAATAGCATTTTAAAGTTGACTGGTACACATGTTTTTTTACTCGCTTTTCAGTTGCATACAAACCACATCTGAGTGTGAATCATGCACAAAAAGTCACTAACATTTTTGATGGTCATTTCCTGGTACAAACAGAAAACAGAAAATAGGAGTTATTTTCACATGTTGAAGGCACTAAGTCAGGGAAAACAGCCAGTACATGGTCAAGACGATCAGTTTTGGTCCTTAATTGATTATGAGTCTGAAAGAATAAGATCTCCAGAGGGGGAGTTTTCGTGTGTCGTACCTTTAGTTATGCAGAAAACTCATAATACAAGTTTAAAAATTTGCAACTGGATATTTTTTTGGGGATAAGATCATTTTTTTTGGATGGCAATTTGATTATAAGTGATGTTTTGTAACATAACCAGTCTCTGGTTGATACGACGGAAGTCAAAGCATCTCTAATTTAAATTGCTCAACGTATCAATTACACTGGAATTGCAGCCCTTTTATGCAGAGACAGGCCACCACATAATTTTTTTTATTTCACTTGTCTAGTTGGACAAGTACTTCTTAAATCTGCTTGTCTTTACCAAAAACTTTAAAGATAATAATATAACAACAGAACTTATTAAATAAAAAACTGACCAGAACAGCAAGTGAACATAATTTAAATGACTTTAGTGTCATTTTAACACCATTTTTTTTTATAACGTATTTAGCCTAGGTTAAATTAAAGCCGAAAGAAAACAAATTAGCCATGGTTGTTAATGTAAACAGACGTACGACTGTCTCCATATGGCATAAAGGGAAGGGAATAAAAGTAAACATATTTCCTATTTTGCATTTGAAAAATGACATAGAACATATTTAAAACAAATACTAAAGTACAATCTTTAATTTTCATTTTTTATGGTTCAAGTACATATTCATTGGAACTTAATTTCTTTGAAAACCAAATTAAGAAAGTAAAAAAAAAAGTCAGTTATATTTGAAGTTCCGACTCCTTAAAATCGAAAATATATGCCATATTTTTTACTCTACCTGCACACATGCACCAGCCAATGTGCAGTTGCAACATGGGGTAATCAAGGGGAAAGATATTAATTGATAAAAGTACTAATTATTTCTAGATAGACAGAAGCAAAGAATTTAATTTGATACATGTGAAAAATTTAAATCCTTTATCTTCATATGCGTTTTTTTTTTTAAAATACCTGCTTAGACGAGAGCTCAAATATATGTCACACTGGTGAAATATGTCATCTCTATAGAAATTGACATATTCCAGGAAACTGGTAATTTTTAGCACCTTCAGTCTGGTGAAGATTTAATACGCTAGAGTTACACATAACCTCTGACTATGACTCACATACTTTATGTATGAATAAACTCAACCAATATATTTAATTATCATTTAATTAATTATTTAAATTGCATTATTAATCATAAATAGTAACACAAAGAACACATTATGGTTAAAATATAACTTGGGAAACGTAGGCAAATGTTGCTAGTTAAAGCAAACATCCACGTTTAAACTTTTTAAAAAAGTTTTCAATTGAGTTGTGAGCACATTTCCCATACATAAATATATGGTCAGTGAGCTGTATATGTGCTAACAAACACTATCAAGAACGCTTTCAGTATTATAAAAGAAGATGTCCAAATTATAAAGCGTGACAAACGCTTTATAAATTATTTTTAAATTGCTGAGGATTCCAACTTGGCTTCAAATTGAATTATGCGAGTCATATTAAAAAACTTCACGTTTTAGTGGGTAGTGTACTTTACCTGCCTTGAAAGTCATTTTGACAATTTTTTTTTTTATTCGGGTGAGTTACACGCTTGTTTTATAAAGTGTTAGTCACGCATTATAATTTGGGCATCATTTTGTACGGGATTGTGTTTATATGCTCATATACAGCTAATTGATCATATGTTTGTATAGGAAATGTGCTCATAACTCAATTAAAAATTTTTTTTTTAAAGTTCGAACGTGGATGTGTTGCTTTAAGGTAATTTATTCTAAACAGTATGGATGTAAAAATGTTGATAAAATTAATTATTTCAGTGTAACGAACTTCTGTTAGTTTTGTCTTTATGATTAAGCAGTATAAGAGACATTTGATTCTGTTTTCTTGTTATAAATCTATGTATTTCTTGTATTTGAGATTGACATAATTGATAATGTAACCTTTTTTTTATTTTTCAGTGGGAAGTGTCATCAAGTGTATCCTTTTAAACTGAACCAAAGAATTGAAATAGTAGCAGCTGGTTGTATTGAAACAGTAGCAGCTCGTTGTATTGAAACAGTAGCAGCTGGTTGTATTGAAATAGTAGCAGCTGGTTGTATGTTACTCAATATTGTTTCCACCAAAATTAAACTTTTTAACAGATTAACCAATAAATATAGCTAAAACAGAAATTATTATTTCCTTGATTACATGATCTCATAATCATTTGGAAAAGCATTGTTTTCCCAGTAACATGATAAAAGCATCTTCCCAATAACACAATAAAAGCATTATTTTCCCACTACCTCAATAAAAGTATTGTTTCCCAATAATTCAATAAAAGCATTGTTTTCCCAATAATAAAATAAAAGTATTGATTTCCCAATAACACAATAAAAGCATTGTTTCCCAATAACTCAATAAAACTATTGTTATACAATATAAACATTTCCCTCAATAACAGTATTGTTTCCCAATAACACAATAAAACCATTGTTTTCCCAACAACAGCATTATTTCCGAATAACTCAATATAAGCATTGTTTTCCAAATAACTTAATAAAAGCATTGTTTCCCTATACCTCAATAAAAGCAGTGTTTCCCAATAATTCAAATTAATTCATAGATCTTAGTTTTTTTTACTTCTATCACTTCTAAGATGTCAAATTATATCTTTTTGTATGTCACGTGACGGATGATTCCAACATCACAGTGCGAGACATTTATCTACCCCCCAGCACAAGATAAGATATATCTTAGTTATTCTACCCTTGGTTGAACTGCAAATATTTTATCCAGTATGCAGGAAGTTTGACTTAACCTATTGTCAGTTACCACACATGGATGACGTGAAGTTTGAAGCAGCGAGTGTGCTGGCCATTATGTATGTCAAACAGGTAAAATCACTCTGTCTGGTCTTTGTGACGGCAACTTGGTAGCAGTGTTTGGTACTCATTGTTATTATTTAAAACTGTTTTATTTTACATTGATTATAACACAAGTTCTTATAACTTGGACAGCTCACGTTTGTACAACCCATGTTGAGCATATCCATTTGCGTCTCACTTCAAAACATGATTGTTACGCTTAAAAAAAGAGGCCTATGTAACTATTTTCAAAATGGTTCATAGTGGCTGTGATTTCTTGCTGCAGATGAGTAGAGCATAGGTTTGCATAGTATATACTGCAATAAGACATCACTGTTGTTAAAATAGTGACTTTTATAGGATTTCAACATATGCATGTGTTTATGAGCATTTGAGGACTTTTTTTTCCAAAAAATCTTGGGGTGTCACTGCACCCTGTTTAAATATAAAACAAGCTGATCAACTTACCAGTTATTGTGCATTTTTATGTAGGTATACATTCTTGCTTTGAAACAAAATTTCTATGTAGAATTCTTTTTTTACCATGTAAATCCTAGACCTTATTTTATATAGAACAAAGAACAAAATTCAACTGTGTAGTGATACCTTTAAAGTGTCTTGCTCGATTTGTCTTTATATATTTTGTTTTAGGCTACATTCTTCACCTTCCATTTCAAATGTGCAGTTTTGTATATGTTTCTTCATTTGTTTGAATATTGTAAATGAGTGTTTAAAGATGATCTAATCTTGATGTTTTTATTTATCAGGGTCAAGTGACACTAGCTAAACCATTACTAAGGAAGGCTATAGAGATATCCCAGCAAGCCCATTTTTGGCATTGTAGACTGTTGTTCCAGTTGGCGGTGAGTACTCCTCATACACACATTTCAGTGTTATAAAGTTAATGTATAAATGTGTCGAATACAACCACACTTGATGTTTTATTAAGCTGATGTAATCTGTACCTAACTGTTTAATTTATTTATGTCACTGTGAGGGATATCAACAGATAGCAGGTTTCTCACACATGTCGATGGCTAAATTGGCATTGCTTTATGTAAAGTAAAGTATTGAATCATTTGTTACAGTTCAGTGTTGGTATGTTAGATGTGTAAGTATTGAAGTACTTGAATCTCATCCTATGAAAATCTGCTTGTGTAATGAATTGATTGATTGAATATTTAGCGTCATTTTTATGCCATCGATGGCTAACGGATGATCTGTTACCATAACCACTGTTACCTGGGAACCTGAAAGGTTAACGAGTACTTGTTCAACACGCATTAAAGACTGCTATTTACAAAGATGGATAGCAGGTTTAAACGATTCTCCTAAATATCTGCATTATAAACATTTTAAATCTCATCTTTATTCAGAATCATACTTAAACATTGATTTATTATATATTTTAAGAAAGACTTCGTCAAATTTTCTTTGTTTGACCCATACTTACATGATTGAGAAGGGAAGGCATTTATCAATAGATAAAAATTTAAGATTCTGTCCTATATGTATGAAAAATAATATTTCTGCAGTCAAAGAAGAATTTCACTTCTTCTTTGAATGTAATGAGTATAAAAAGTTTAGACAAACTTTCTTTAAAACTAATTGGTTAAGAAATCGCTTAACTTTTATTACATAGTATTTAGCTTAAAAGATGAGAAAAGTATTGTCAGTATTGCTAGATATCTTTTTAATGGTTTTACAAGAAGAAGAGAAATTCTAGATTCTTATTCTTGTTCATTGTAGTCTTAATCTTGGATTTATATAAAGCTACATTTATTTCAAATAATATATCTTCAAAAATAATGTTATATCTGTTACTTTATTAAACTACTGAAATGCTTAAACCTGAAATTATCTAACACAACTGTTATTATTTTTGGATTAATGTGGCATGTTATTAGCTTGTATTCACTTTAATATGCGAATTCTGTAATATTGACTAGTATTAATGTATACTATTCAATTTGTGTCACTCTATATGATGTATTTACATGTTGTATTTTTGGCCTATATTACTTAATAAAATATGTTTATGTGTTGAAAATTGAGTTAATCCCCATACAAAAGAAAGAGAGTTTTTTTAAACATTATTTGTATTGGAATGAATCTTCTTTCACAGAGTTATTTTAATTTTCTTTGTTTAGGAGATCCATGCATCAGAGAAAGATTTTGTGTCAGCATGTGGACTGCTGGGGGCAGGGGCAGACTTTGCTGCGGCAGCTAAATCTCAGTACACAACTTTGCTGTTTCTCCTCAGTAAAGGAATGGTAACATAAAACAATTTTAAATCTGTTGATATAAAATGTGTTCTTCTGATATATATATATATTGTGTTTGAATGTCATTGTGTCTCCCACTTTCCAAGAGACATATTGTTTTTGTGCTTTCTGTCTGGCCATTCGTCTGTCTCAAACTCTTGTCCAGATAACTACATCTATGGTCAGATTTAGCTGAAACTTGCTATGAAGATCAGTGTGATGTCTTGATGCACATATCCCTATTACATTCCAGTTCAATTTTTTCTGAGTTGCAGCCCTTTGCATTTTCGGAATTAAATCTTGTCCGTAGAACTTCTGTGAATGGATTTGGCCAAAATTTGCTTGGAAGGATCAGTGTCAGGTCTAATTATGCATATCACTTTTGTTTTCCAGTTAGATGATTTTTACCAGCCCTTTGCTTTTTTGTAATTAACCCTTTACTTTATATAGACATGTAATGACGCATTTCAACACCTCTACCTATTCCATCATTTCAGTTCATCATTTTATCCTGATAAAGACCATTTCAGTTGCAAAAAATATCACACTTTAACTTACTTTTTAATGAACAGCTTTTAAATTTAGTGTGGCCCTATCTGGTATATATATTTCAATGTCATTAATGTCTGATAAATTATATCCTATGTTTCAAACTTATTTATATCTAATGTTAAGGTAATTTACTGGTATATCTAATTTTAGAGTAATTTATATCTAATCTTGAGGTGTCGCTAATCTATATTCATATCTGATTTTGAGGTGTCTTTGCCTACCTGGCTCAATCTTAAAAAAATCACAGCAAAACTCTGCACAAACTGAAAAAGTAAAATGATTGTTATGTTAAGACTTGGCAGTAGTAGTAAAATCTATGTGACATTTTTAGATTTTATATGACAATGTGACATGAGTTTTCCCATCACTGGATGTGTAGTGACTATGTGACATGGGTTTTCCCATCACTGGATGTGCAGTGACTATGTGACATGAGTTTTCCCATCACTGGATGTGAAGTGACTATGTGACATGAGTTTTCCCATCACTGGATGTGAAGTGACTATGTGACATGAGTTTTCCCATCACTGGATGTGAAGTGACTATGTGACATGAGTTTTCCCATCACTGGATGTGCAGTGACTATGTGACATGAGTTTTCCCATCACTGGATGTGCAGTGACTATGTGACATGAGTTTTCCCATCACTGGATGTGCAATGACTATGTGACATGAGTTTTCCCATCACTGGGTGTGTAGTGACTATGTGACATGAGTTTTCCCATCACTGGATGTGTAGTGACTATGTGACATGAATTTTCCCATCACTGGATGTGCAGTGACTATGTGACATGAGTTTTCCCATCACTGGATGTGTAGTGACTATGTGACATGAGTTTTCCCATCACTGGATGTGTAGTGACTATGTGACATGAGTTTCCCATCACTGGATGTGCAGTGACTATGTGACATGAGTTTTCCAGTCACCGGATGTGTAGTCACTGGATGCGTAATCTGTAATCTATTTATATCTGATTGTGAGTCGTCAACCAATCTAAACTTTATCTTGTAGCTTCTCCTCGTCAACAAACAGGCAGTGGCTGTAAATGAGACCTTATCCAAGGCTGGTTCCCTCATAGAGCAGTGGACGGGTCCCGGGGTACAGAAAGAATCACTCAAGGTGTTTTTCCTTGTCCTACAAGTGTGTCATTACCTTACGGCAGGCCAGGTATGTGTTACTGGTTGTTTTTTATGGTTGTCACCTCAATGTAACATTTTCACTAGCACCTAGCCAGAGAATTAATAATTTAAACTCTTTAAATCCTTACTAATTTACTCGGAATATTAATTAATAATTCAAATGTCAAGGTTGTAAAAAAATACATTACATAGACCCATAACTGTTTAAGTACCCCATAATTGCATTCTATCCATGACTGCATGTCTCAGTGTAGTTAAATAAGTACACTTGGAAATGCAATACGCATGATATATCATAATGCACCCATGTGGTGAATAATAATCACAACATCTTGATAATTTGTTTAAAAATATCTGTTGCCAAATATACTCATCAAAAGTGGATAACAATGTAAATTATGTAATTATTGCTTCTTGCATGTATAGTTTACATCTGGTTTACATTTATTTTTGATATTGTCATTATTTATCTCAGAGTAGTAAAATTATCTTGGCTTATTCTTTAAACTAAAAGATTAGGGATAACATAAACATTTCTTGTAGTGTTTGGATTTTTTCACCAAACTTGTTAAGAAGTATCAGCATGAAGTCTTACTTACGCATATTATCATTGCATTACTGCCCTTTGAATTTTGGCTTAGTTATGGCTCTTTAATTATTTTTCATCAACTCTTTTCAACCCAAAGTTTTCAACCAATTTTATTCAAACTTGTTAGGGAGTAACAGTATGAAGTCCAGTGGTGTTCATGATCATGTTCAAGTTCATCGTCTTTGGCATAATTTTGTTTAATGGTAAATCTAGGTACAAACACCACACTTTTTTGTCAGTTCTATCTATTCTAAACTTTTGAACCAATTTTAACAAGACTTGCTAGGGAGTACCAGCTGTTTAGACACAGGTTGTTTAATGTACAGGTGTAATAATTGTGCTGTAATTCCCAGGTAAAGAGCGTGAAACCGGCGTTAAAGCAGTTACAGCAGAGCATACAGACCATCACACAGATACACACAGACGAGGAAGGTAATTATGTCAATATCTGCAAGAGTGACTGGCCTTTCTTTGCAAAATATGTACTATGATATGATTAACATCAATTATTTCCGTTCGAATTGAGTATCGTTCAGCAAGTCTTTAAATGATCAATTTGTACAATTCTGCATATTAAACTTAGGCCAGAGATTAGCTTTGTGAAGTGTTCTTGTATACCTTATGTAACTGATAAGAATTATTTGTAAGCCAGGCTTTATGTTGCTGTGATCAAGTTTTGCAGTTGATCACCATCATATCATTTGATATAAGCAAGCAGAAACAAATTAAACTATAAATATATATTGGAGACATTGTATTATGTCATTTTAAAAATGTTGCATAAAATAAACCAAACACTACAATAATATCAATCAAATTAGGAAGGTGTATGAATATTTATTAAAGATCGGCTATCAGTACTTCCAGATACTTTGATTTTACTTCAGTGGTTATGTAGTTACATGTATATATGATATATTGATTGAATATTTAGCGTCATTTTATGCCATCGATGGCTAACAGACGATCAGTTAACCTTACCACTGTTTTCCAGTACTCGAGCACACCCCATCTCAGCAAGAAACTGATAAGCTCCCACTTTAATAAGCGGTGAGAAACGATTGATAATGAGACACAATGTCGTATATCAATCATCACGGAGACTATTGCCAGGAGTGGATACAAACTCACGACCCCTGGATTGATAGTCAGATGCGTAACCAACTGAGCTAACCAGGCAAGACTATAATATATAGTGAAATGATACTCGAATAAAAATGGAACAATAACACTTGTATATTTAACAGTACAGGTGATTTGCATAATTTATGCAGCAACTGTTACTGTAGCTATTGTGACATTGGTATAATTGTAAGAGAGATCAAACCAGTGTGCATCAAGGCCGTGTAAATTTTCAGGCATATAATGGTGGTTAATGTAGGTGGGTCAACTATGACTTTCCATCAGTATTTCCTTGTACTTATCTTGTTACTCATTTTCAGATTCTGTTGGTAACAACCAGATAGACTTGTTTCAGTGGTTGCCCAAGGAACATATGTGTGTACTGGTTTATCTGGTAAGTTGTCCTACAGATGGAGGTGGGGGAAGAAAACAAGCACCTTAGTATTGTTTTTACCCAGGAAGACTTTGAAGATGATTTGTCTAAGTTGTAACAATTTGTTTTAGTATAGCTGTAAAAATAAGTTTAAACCATGAACAATAAATACATCTGTCTGTGAAGTTAAGTTTAAACCACAAACATTAGGCACATCTGTTTATATGAAGATTAAGCAACACTTCTTCACAATGATACTGGAACATTCCAAAACTCAGACTGGAAGAGTCTATTAAAGAAATTGGAAGTTAATTGTTTAGATGCTGACTTAAATTTCAGGTAACCGTGATGCATTCAATGCAGGCTGGCTACATGGATAAAGCGCAGAAATACACAGATAAAGCTCTCATGCAGATAGAAAAGTTAAAAAGTATGTACTGGCTTATACATTTTATCATGTCATATGTTTAATTCTACAGTATAAAGTAAGGAATATTTATCTTGCAGCAACACACCAATTCATGTTATCATTGTATTTGTGTTTACCATACCCAAGTTAGCATCATTTTTTTGCTATCGAGGGCTAACAGACAATCAGTTTACCTAACCACTGTTTCCTGGGATCCTGAAAGGGTAAGCAGTACTTGAGCACATTCCATCTCCGCAAATAACTGAAACTTTCCCACTTGAATCAGCAGTGAGAGACTGCTCATGATATTATCTATATATGGGGATCTATCATGGTATTATCTATATATGGGGCTCTGTCATGATATTCTCTATATACATGTATGGGGCTCTATCATGATATTATCTATATATGGGGCTCTATCATGATATTATCTATATGTGGGGTTCTATCATGGTATTCTCTATATATAGGGCTCTTTCATGATATTCTCTATATAATATTTACATGGGGCTCTATAATGATTCTCTATATAATTGTGATATTCTCTATATCATATTTATATAGGATTCTATCATGGTATTATCTATATATGGGGCTCTATCATTGTATTATCTATATATGGGGCTCTATCATGGTATTGTCTATACATGGGGCTCTATCATAGTATTGTCTATATGGGTCTCTATCATGGTATTATTTATATATAAGACTCTATCATGGTATTGTTTATATTGGTCTGTAACATGGTATTATCTGTATATTGGACTCTATCATGGTATTGTCTCTACATGGGGCTCTATCATGATATTTTCTATTTATGTGGTTCTATCATGGTATGGGACTATCATGGTATTGTCTCGACATGGGACTCTATCATAATGTTCTCTATATATGGGGCTCTATCATGGTATTGTCTATACATTGGGCTCTGTCATGGTATTGTCTTTACATGGGGCTCTATCATGGTATTGTCTATATATGGGGCTCTGTCATGGTATTATTTATAAATAGGACTATCATGGTATTGTCTCTACATTGGGCTCTATCATGATATTCTCTATATATAGGGCTCTAACATGGTATTGTCTATATTTATGGCTCTATAATGATATCTTTTATACATTGGGCTCTATCATGGTTTTGTCTATATTTTGGGCTCTATCATGGTATTGTCTATACATGGGGCTCTGTCATGGTATTTCTATACACATGACTCTTATCATGGTATTGTCTATATATGGGGCTCTGTCATGGTATTATCTATATATAGGACTATCATGGTATTGTCTCTACATTGGGCCCTATCATGATATTCTGTATATATAGGGCTCTAACAAGGTATTGTCTATACTTGGGGCACTGTAATGGTATTGGCTATACATGGGGATCTATCATGGTATTGTCTATATATTGGACTCTATCATGGTTTTGTCTATACATGGGGCTCTATCATGGTATTTTTATACACCAGACTCTTATCATGGTATTTTCTATACATGGGGCTCTATCATAGTATTGTCTATATATGTGACTTTATCATGGTATTGTCTATATATTGGGCTCTATCATGGCATTGTCTATATATGGGCTCTTGCATGGTATTGTCTATACATGGGGCCATATCATGGTATTGTCTATACATGGGGCCATATCATGGTATTGTCTATACATGGGGCCATATCATGGTATTGTCTATACATGGGGCCATATCATGGTATTGTCTATACATGTGGCCATATCATGGTATTGTCTATATATGGGGCCATATCATGGTATTGTCTATATATGGGACCCTTGCATGGTATTGTCTATACATAGGGCTCTATCATGGTATTGTCTTTATATTGGGCTCTATCATGGTATTGTCTATATATTGGGCTCTATCATGGCTTTGTCTATACATTTTATACATGGGGCTCTATCATGGTATTTCTATACACAGGACTCTTGTCATGGTATTTTCTATACATGGGGCTCTATCATAGTATTGTCTATATATTGGGCTCTATCATGGTATTGTCTATATATAGGGCTCTATCATGGTATTGTCTATACATGGGGCTCTATCATGGTATTGTCTTTATGTTGGGCTCTATCATGGTATTGTCTATATATAGGGCTCTATCATGGTATTTTCTATACATGGGGCTCTATCATAGTATTGTCTATATATTGGGCTCTATCATGGCATTTTCTATACATGGGGCTCTATCATGGTATTGTCTATATATAGGGCTCTATCATGGTATTGTCTATATATAGGGCTCTATCATTGTATTGTCTATATATGGGGCTTTATCATGGTATTGTTTATATATGGGGCTCAAGCATGGTATTGTCTATACATGGGGCTCTATTATGGTATTGTCTATATATGGGGCTCAAGCATGGTATTGTCTGGATATGTGGTGTATCATGGTATTGATATATATGTGACTCTATCATGGTATTGTCTATACATGGGGCTCTATCATGGTATTGTCTATATATGGGGCTCAAGCATGGTATTGTCTAGATATGTGGTGTATCATGGTATTGATATATATGTGACTCTATCATGGTATTGTCTATACATGGGGCTCTATCATGGTATTGTCTATATATGGGGCTCAAGCATGGTATTGTCTAGATATGTGGTGTATCATGGTATTGATATATATGTGACTCTATCATGGTATTGTCTATATATAGGGCTCTATCATTGTATTGTCTATATATGGGGCTTTATCATGGTATTGTTTATATATGGGGCTCAAGCATGGTATTGTCTATACATGGGGCTCTATCATGGTATTGTCTTTATGTTGGGCTCTATCATGGTATTGTCTATATATGGGGCTCTATCATGGTATTTTCTATACATGGGGCTCTATCATAGTATTGTCTATATATTGGGCTCTATCATGGCATTTTCTATACATGGGGCTCTATCATAGTATTGTCTATACATGGGGCTCTATCATGGTATTGTCTATATATAGGGCCCTATCATGGTATTGTCTATATATAGGGCTCTATCATTGTATTGTCTATATATGGGGCTTTATCATGGTATTGTTTATATATGGGGCTCAAGCATGGTATTGTCTATACATGGGGCTCTATCATGGTATTGTCTATATATGGGGCTCAAGCATAGTATTGTCTAGATATGTGGTGTATCATGGTATTGATATATATGTGACTCTATCATGGTATTGTCTATACATGGGGCTCTATCATGGTATTGTCTATATATGGGGCTCAAGCATGGTATTGTCTAGATATGTGGTGTATCATGGTATTGATATATATGTGACTCTATCATGGTATTGTCTATACATGGGGATCTGTCATGGTATTGTCTATACATGTGAGCCCCATGTAGAGATAATAATTTGTCTAGTTTTGTCAAGAAGCTTCAGGGTTTTCCACAGGAAGGAATGCATGTAGGTAAGAGTGTAAACCCCTTCAACACATATTCAGGCGCTGTGATAGGCACTCATTGAAATATATTTCACTAGTAAACTAGTATTAAATGTAATCAGCTTAAGTCATCATGTTTAGTATGTTTCGTTTAAGGCATTAAAATGAAAAAAGATATGCAAAGAAAAATAATGATTTACATGTAGAGGAAAGAAAGCTTTTGCTAAATTTTGTTAAAGAATATAAGCGCATGGGGAATACAATTTCTGATAGTTGAGTGCTGGGGTGCCCCTGTGCCTAAATGGCCTGTGGAGAAACCTGGGCTTCTGTTCTCTTCAATTTTATAAGAAATCTCATAGATGGAGACAAATCACAAAATTAAAAAATGGGAATTTATAGAGAAATGACAAGTTATCTTATCTATAAATAAGTGATATAAGCAAGGCATTTCTCTAACCTGGTATTTTTTGTTACAGTGTTAGATGCCCACCCATTGTTGTCGTCCTTCCAGATCATGTTGCTGGAGCATATAGTCATGTGTCGACTCATAATGGGCAACAAGACTATAGCAATACAGGAAGTAAGTTATTATATAGCAATACAGAAAGTAAGTTATTATATAGCAATACAGGAAGTAAGTTATTATCTAGCAATATAGGAAGTAAGTTATTATCTAGTGATACAGGAAGTAATTTACTATATAGCAATACAAGAAATAAGTTATTACGAGGTATGTCCCAAAAGTAATAGGACACATTTAGAAATATGCCTTATAGTGTTTTAATCTAAACAAAACTTGGCATGAATAATATTTAAACTATAAGCATGCAAAATTTCAATATTGTACACCAGCATTTAACATTAATTTTGACAAGACAAAATTTATATGTAACAAAGTACGTGGGAGTTTGACGTTATTTATGCGACGTCAAGTTGACATTCAAATGAAAGTCATTCTTTTTTCGAAGTATATACTGCTGTGCAAAACACAATTCTTGCATTACTGCACCCACTTCTGGTACATATCAGTATACTATGGTGACTCATAGATCCTAACCACAGAATGTACACTCAGTCACATGGCCCGGAGGTGCTGAAAGCACTTTTCACGAACATCTGACTTGACCCCCAAGAAAACCACTGACACAAGGTTTTGGTCTTCCAGATTGCTAATGGTAAGTTACTTTCATCTCACCATTGGAAACTCATTGGTAACACCAATAGATAAGACTCCAGGATAGGCTTTCTGTTGAAAAGTTGTGTGAAATAAACATCAGGATATCCTGTGGGGTCATATTACACCCAACACAAAATTTTACCAGACTCCATTTTAGACGTAATTCGCACTTATTTCAAAAGTGCACACAATATTCAAATGTCTATATATAATGTCAATTTTTTAAATGACATTCGCACATAATCTGAAATTACGTCCACTGTTATTTCATAACATTTGGCACCATATTGAGGAAGTTGTCTGCTTTCCAAGGCAATGTTATTTTTTTAATGGCGTCTAATTTCAAAGTCCCCTCATACTTTTAAACTCGTGTTACTATGGTGACTATTGTATAAACTTAATGATGACTGAAAGTTGATTTCATGTTTTATGACAATAGAAAACGTGTAGATCTATCCGTTGATACCATTGGTTTGCATGCAATGCCCTTAATACAAAAATGACAGGGTCGTCCTATTACTTTTGGGACATGCCTCGTATATAGCAATACAGGAAGTAAGTTATACAGCAGTACAGGAAGTTAGTTATTATATAGCAATACAGAAAATAAGTTATTATATAGCAATACAGGAAGTAAGTTATTATATAACAATACAGGTAAGTTAACATGTAGCAATACAGGTAAGTTGACATGTAGCAATACAGGTAAGTTAACATGTAGCAATACAAGAAGTAAGTTATCATATAGCGATACAGGAAATAAGTTATTATATAGCAATACAGGAAGTAAGTAATTATATAGCGATACAAGAAGTAAGTTAACATGTAGCAATACAGGAAGTTAGTTATCATACAGTGATACAGGAAGTAAGTTATTATATAGTGATACAGGAAATAAGTTATAACATAGCAATACAGGTAAGTTAACATATAGTGATACAAGAAGTAAGTTATTATATAGCAATACAGGAAGTAAGCTTTTATATAACGATATAGGAAGTACGTTATATAGCAATACAGGAAGTAAGCTTTTATATAACGATATAGGAAGTACGTTATATAGCAATACAGGAAGTAAATTATTGTATAGCAATACAGGAAGTAAGATATTATATAACAATACAGTCAGTAAGTTATATAGCAATACAGGAAGTAAGTTATCATATAGCAATACAGGAAGTTAGTTATTTTATAACAATACAGGAAGTAAGTTATTATATAGCAATACAGGAAGTAAGTTATTATATAGCGATACAGGTAAGTTAACATGTAACAATACAGGAAGTTTCATTTTCTGATATAAACTAAAAACCTTACAGATCAGCATGCCAGTATCTGGCAACTAGTTCTGTGTATGATAATTGTAAAGAAATGATACAGGGACCCCACCTGAAAAACTGAAAACTAATGGAGAAGTGGGGGATTTAACATGTGGCCAATGGATGAATTTTCTAAAACTCATTGCTTAAATGAGGTCTTGAAACTTATCTTTTTTGACAATGGAAATAATAACAAAATTAAACTTCTACAGTTGTTTATTTTACTTGATACAACAGAAATATAAAAGGTAGTTTACCGGTGTGACATATTATCAGCACGTCGTCAGAATCAGATATATTGCCAAACATGCACAAGTTTTGGAAAAACTAATTTTTAACTGTTGTTTTTGAAAATAATATATCCACAAATTAATTTAAAATATGGATACGAATTATTTTAAAATATATTATGATCAAAGTAGTATATTGTATAGAACATAGCAGTAAGTACGTTAGACAATATGTAAGATAAGTTTCTTTTTAAATATGCAAATGGCAATACATGTTGATTGAGATCAGTACATTTAAACATCAAAGTTACTATCAGGCACACCTGCAGCCGGGAATCCGCTGTGTCGGCCAGAACCTTGTTGGGATTGGTATCATCCGTGTATTTGGTACCTTGTACAAGGAACCAAACTTTCACATTCATTCATTTAATTGCCACATCGTTTATAAGACCTAACCATTGGATGCTTTTTAAAAGCAACCAACTTGTTTTTCAGTTAAATTACAAACTTTATGTTTATTATTGTAAATTATAAACATGTAAAAATCTTCATTTAGAAAAACCTAATGGATAGGAGATTTTACTATAGAATGATTGTACTGTTAATATTTTAACTAATTATCTTAACTTTTGTTAAGCCCCTTTCAAAAACTTAGATGGAAATGTATGATTGGTTTATGAATATGACAATGCTATGTTTATTGTAGATATTTCAAGCTTGCCATGTTTGTCAGTCACAGCCAAAATTGTTCACTACACATGGTTCACAAATTCACACTTTATTGGTAAGTTTAATATATAACCATGTTTTTGTCTCATTGATTGTTTATCTGTTTCTCTTTTTTTCATCTTTCCCACACTACAGGTAAATTTTTCAGAGCTTTACAAAGCATATCCTTTGTCTGGATCTCTATTTTTCTCACAGTGACACAAAACTGTATTGCCGTTCGTTGTTTCACCTTTTCTTCAGACATCAATTTTGCTTGTGATCGCGTCTACCTTTTCAATATCAGTTTGTTTAAACTCCTAACTCTTGCTTGGATTTGCTTTAATTGGAATGACGAATGGGGACATTGATAATGTGTCTTCAATAATATATGATTAACAGGGAGATTTACAGGAAAACGATTATCGGTCAATTTGTTCAACATTTTGAGCTGCTGCATTAACCATATGTGCGTGTTGCTATGGATACCATAACATTATTACTGACATTAGAAATACACTAAAATACTCTATGTCCTAACTAAAATACTCTATGTCAATGACAAATACACCATTATTTAAGTTGTGCAAAATATAGCGATGCACTTACATGGGTTTTATTAAAATTGTCCACAAACTTCTGGATAAACCCTCATAGATGGGTCAGTATATATATATATAGTGAAGGAATGCTGGGAATTCATTTATGCCTGTGTTTTTCAGGGCCTTTATGCAATGTCTATGAACTGTATGGAAGCAGCAGAGGCCCAGTTCCAGACAGCTCTTAAGGTCAGTGTTTAACTTCATTTTACAACCAATGGAATCACTGCAATTTTGTTGCTCTTATTTGTTAAAATAGCCTACAAATAATTTAATTATTAAATTTGTTCTTAATTAATAATATTAAAAAGTTCATCATCACTGTGCACGCGTGAATAGCAATGCACAGACTCTGCCCTTGATTCAATTCTAAACTTGTTGTATGGGAGCCATCTTGTGTCAATCTTGCAAACTTGTCCAAGTTGTTAAAGTTGTCAAAGATTGTATAACTGTAACAGTGTAACAGTGACCTTTTTAATTATACAGGAACAATTTTGGAATTGGCAAATATGTGTCCAGTTTCAGGTGTTGTAAAATGCTTGTGTCACTTGTTTAAGAAGTGAATGTACATCAAAGATTGCCACTACGAGGCATTTGAATACAAGTGTATTCACATGGAATGGTCCTTCCTGGTTGAGTAATCTAATGCGCTGTCTTAAGATCACTTACCTCTCACCCCTTAGGGTGTAGGCTCGAGTCGTGCTTGCTCCAAAAACATTATGTGAGAAAGTTTCCAGTTACAGTGGAAGGATGGTGGTTCTACTCAGTCTGACTCAGTTTGAGTTTTTTCTCCACCAGTAAAACTGGATATGCCAAATATAACCCGAAATGTGTTGAAAATGGCGTTAAACCCCATTAAAAAAAAGTATTCACATGGAAAATATCAAAGAATGACTTTAGATTGCTCTTATTTGCTAATTAACATAAAATGATCATCTTTTATTTGTACTGGGATACTTGTTGAAACTTCAGGTGTCAGAGAACATATCACAGTTTGTACACATTAATCTGGGAAATGCTTTATATTGGAAGCATTTTCAGTTCATTAAATCTATAAACCAAACAAGTAGAACTTTCACTCAAATTTGCATTTAAAACATTTTTAATTTAAAAATGTTCTTTTATTTGTCGGGGGGAATAAATGAACTTGTGTCCAATTTCAGGTGTCCGAGAACGTGGAACTTTCCTTGTTTGTCAACATGAATCTGGCTATTGTGTATTTAAGAATGGGAAGAAGGCAAGAGATGGTTGGACTGTTGGAAAAGATAGACCCAGAGAACATGGGACAATCTAAGTAAGTAATCATGAATGGGACAGTGCAGGAACTCCGGATTTATTCATGGTCACATGTTATTGTGATTTATACAGACCGGCATTCATTACATGTCAATATGTTGTGTTTTTTAATGAAGTTTAAAACAATTGCAGAATATATATGTCAGCCAGTTGTATTGTGCAGAAAGATCTTAGATTGAATCATCATTCCACCAGTAATCAGCTAACTTTCTCACATAATGTTTTTTTACCAGGGATCCGACGTGTGAGCTCAGTGGTAAAAGGTTTGTGATAGCGCCTTGAACCTTCAAATGGTACTTTGGAGGCATATAGTGTTACGAATAGAATGTCTTAACTTTTTATCTATTTCTAAATTTCAGCTCATACTGAAGACGGGTCCTCCGTGGTTGAGTAGTGTAAGGTCTAATGACCACTTAAGTCAGATACATGTAGTTAAGGTTCTGGGTTTGAACCTTACTTGGGCTTTATGTGAGAAAATTTGCCAGTTACTTGCGGAAAGACGAAGGTTCTACTCAAATTTGGTGTTCCTCTACTTATAAAACTGGATAACCTCATATGTGTAGAAAATGGCATTTAACCCCAGTTAATGCCAGTATCAATGATGCAGGAGTCAGATACTGGAAACTGTTGATTACTGTGATGTCTCATCAGAGACATATTCATTTTTGTTACTTCAGCTGAGACATGTTTTTATTCATATACTTATATTGTGAGGTATAGTTGCGCATATCCCTTTTGGACTCTGGTTTGAGCTATGATCATTTGTGTTTTAGAAATAAAGAAAATCTTGTCTGTGTTTCTGCTTGTGAACCAACAGTTGCATTTCTATGAAAGAGGATGAATAAGAATCTGTATGAAATATTTTTGTACACTTTCCTTTTGTGGTTCTGTTTGATAATTTTCGGCTGAGTTACAGTCCTTTTCAATGTTGGAATGAAGGTAATCCTGCTTTCACTGCTCTTAATTCACTCACTGAAACTTAATTGAAGGAATCAACCTGAGGCCTAGCTTTGCAGATACCTTTTGTTTTCCTTTTGTATACTGGTTCAGTGATTTTTTGCTGAGTTATGGCCCTTTGAATTTTCTGAAGTGCCATTGCTTCTTCTTCACAACCAATGGCAATGTTTTGACAAAATTTGCTGCAAATGATGTGAAACCTCAATGTGCATATCCATATTGCTTTAAGATGCTATTGCATTTTTGTCACCAGTACTTAAACTCTCAAGTTTTGAACATTAACAATTTCAGATAACTCCCAAGTTTTGAACATTAACAATTTCAGATAACTCTCAAGTTTTGAACATTAACAATTTCAGATAACTCTCAAGTTTTGAACATTAACAATTTTCAGATAAATTGTATGTGGGGGGGGGGGGGACATAGTTTTCCCAGAAAAGCATTTTTCTAGTACATTGTATATTGATTTAATTTTTATATAAAGTTTGTTTTTTTCTTCTATTTTCAGTTCGCACAGTTTAAAAGCCTCCGCATTTTATGTTCAGGGTCTACAGGCATTTTTCCTAGCCAGTTACAATGAAGCAAAGTAAACATTCATTTATCTCGATATTTCATTGTTAAGATTTTGTGTTTGGCTGAAACTGTTTGGCCTAAAAAACAGATAAGGTCCATACTTTGTTATGACATGTAGTACTGCTCAAAAGCTTCAGCATTTTTATTAATGCCCCCCAGCATATCAGTATTGGGCTACACTTTATACAAATGATCGTTATAACATAAAGACATGTCACGCATAAGACCCACACCCATACCTCAAAGGTCAAGGTCACAATTTAACTATGCCGACACTTTCAGTCTGTTTGTGATTTCTTGTCCAATCTGGAACTTTATCATGTAGATGGATTTTATAAATACTCACTACAAATGATCAACATAACATGAAATGTAACACAAAGACTCCTACTTTAAAGGTCAAGGTCACACTTTAACTTTGATAACATGTTCAGTCTGTGTGAAATTTTGTGACCGGTCTGTAACTTTGTCACCTTTGAAAAAATTAATCAACATGACATGATGACGTGTCGCATGTAAACCCATACCTCAAAGGTCAAGGTCACACTTTCAGTTTGTTTGATGTTTCATATCTGGTCTGTAACTTTGTTTTACATGATGGATTTTAAAATAGGTTGACACAAGTGATCAAAATGTCATGATGATGTGTCACCTGCATTTACCTGTAGAAATACCCAGACCTTTACATCAGATGTCAAGGTCAAGGTCACACTTTAATGTTAAAAGCATGAAATTGCATGTTTAGTCTGAAACGTCAGTCCATTACTCTTGATATTCATGGAAACATTTAAATCGCTACCTATTATAAAATATATCATTATCTTTACAGACCGTTTGGGGGGGGGGGGGGGTGACTTTTGTTCTTGTTTTTGGATGACCCTGACCTTTATGGATAATAACTTATTATTATTGTAATTAACTTAATGTGGAGGTGCTGTGTGTGGGGTGGGGAGGGAGGCAGGGTGTAAATTTGATCCAGGGTTGTGATACATTATGTGTTGATATTATGAGATGTATACTTGTTTTTATTTTTCTAACCAACAATAATTGAAACTTTCTTCACACTGCAACCATACAGAAGCTCAGATATGCATGGTAATATGACACTGAAAAGGATTGATTTATTGAATATTAAGCTTCAATTTTATGCCATCGAGTGCAAACAGAGGATCATTTAACCCAACGGCTCTTTCCTAGGATCCTAGAAGGTTAACCAGTACTTGATTGATTGATTGAATATTTAATGTCATTTTTATGCCATCGAGGGATAACAGACGATCAGTTAACCTAGCCACTGTTTACTGGGATTTTGAAAGGTTAACCAGTAATCTAGCATACCCCATCTCCACAAGTAACTGATAACTTTCCCACTTGAATAAGTGGTGAGAGACAAATGATAATGAGACACAATGTTGTATATCAATCATCACGGAAACTTGCTTGGTGGGGATTAGAACTCACCACCCCTGGATTGATGCCTAATCAACTGAGCCAATCGGGCCCAGCCAGTACTTGAGCACACCCATCTCCACAAATAACTGATAACTTACCCACTTGAATCTGTGGTAAGAGAAAAAGGATAATGAGATGCAGTGTCGTATATCAATCATCACGGAGACTGTGACGGGTGGGGTTTCAAAATCATCACTCCTAGATTGATAGTCATACGTGCTACCAACTGAGGTAACTGGGGTGGCAGCTAAACAGGAAAAGAACATCATTTATTAAAAGAAAGAAATCTCTTTCCAATTTAAAACCAATTATGAATATATTTTGAAATGTTATATTCCAATCTGCTGTACGATTGTCATGCTGATGTTTTACCATTGCAGGAGGTTTTTACGAGAGACTCTTAAAATGGCAAATGCTGAAGACTTAAATCGTTTGACATCCTGCTCTCTGGTACTTCTGGGACATATATTCTTGTCACTAGGCAACAGTAGGGTAAGTCCTTATCAATCATATAAGGTAATAAGAACTGGTTTGGATATTGCAGTTTCCAAAACTGTTATTTCTGTTTGTGTTCTTTGAATAAACTTGGAAGTTTGTTTTAAAAAAAAAATGAAAGAAAAGGGGGTGAGTTTTATAAAATTCTTCTTAAACATTTAAGAGATTTGATATTTTTAAAATAAAGTGGACAGCACATTTCCTTTGATTTTATATTTGTAGGAATCATTAAATATGGTAACCCCAGCAATGCAGTTGGCAGGCAAGATACCAGATGTACATGTGCAATTATGGGCGTCTTCTCTTCTCAAAGGTATGTACCGGTACTATGTGCGGGAGTTGATTAGCCTTGTGAAATTGATTGATTGAATATTTAGCATCATTTTTATGCCATAGAGCGCTAACAGACGATCAGTTAACCTAACCACTGGGTTCCTGAAAGGTTAACCAATACTCTAGCACACCCTATCCACAAGTAACTGATAACTTTACTAATTGAATCATGGGTGAGGGATGAATGATAGTGAGACACAATGTCAGTCATCACGGAGACTGTTGCCAAGCAGGGATTTGAGCTCATGACCCCTGGATTGATAGTCAGACATGTTACAGACTGAGCTAATTGGGCCCGGCTTTTGAAATTCAACTCAGAAATACCTTAAGATGGTTTGTCCATCAGTATTTCGATAGTTTCTGTTTTAATATTATGTGCATATAAGGGGTAATCCAGATAAAAGACTCAAATGTTTTTGGGACTATTAAAATAGATCTATGGAATGTGAAACTAAATGTGGAAAATAAAGGAAGTTTGTATAATATACATTGCATGTGAGCAGGACAGTCTCTCAATGAAGTATGAAATTAAATTACTTAGTTCAACATTATGTGGCTACAACGCATCAATATATTTCGATTTACTGTCCCTTCACTTGATTTACATCTCTGATGGAGCTGGCACCATTGGTCAAGCGTGTGTTTATACCAATGTGAGTTCAGGTCTGCTACGATGTTCTGTTCTACATGGGATAATCATGGAATACTTGAATCCGGTACATTATGACGTCTCACTGCATAGTAATGCCCCTTTTTTTCCCATGGTAAAGTGATTGTTACGATAAAAAAAGGCCTATGTAATTTGGTGTTGAATTTTTTCAAAATGATTAATTTTTTGCTGCAGATGAATTGAGCAAATGTTGGCATACTGCAATAAGACACACTGGTGTATAAAAAGTGACTTTTATAGGATTTCAACATATACATGTATTTATGAGCATTTGAGGACTACTTTTTATAAAAATCTCAGGGTGCAGGGCTAGAATTTAACTTTTTTGTGCACTGACAATTTAGGCTAGTGCCTAAAATCTCAACTGGCCGAATTTGAAACCAACTAGCCAAACCATTTTTCGCAGAAACTTGTAGTCCTGAATATCTAAACAAAGCCAAAATTAATTGTTTCAAAGCCTGTGTGTTATTTAATATGCAATATTAGCTTGTATTTATTTTATAGACAATGGTATCAAGGTTATTATATATGTTGGGGTATTTTAATTTCAAAGCAGTACTTTACAAAACAAAATATTTTCAAAAATAAAATTGTTTTTGTTATTTATTATACTACCGTAAATAAATGCATACAATGATATATCATAAATAAACACTATTTACTAAACAAAAATATGAATCACGGATTCAACAAGTGTTCAGAGACTAAGATTGACGATACACACATTTCTATATATAGAATTAATATAGCCAATGGCCGTTCATTTTAAAATTAGATATAGATCTAACCAAGGACGATTGTTTAACATTTGTAAATGTTGTGATATCATAGTAATAAAGTTTATTTATTATGGATGGTATGTCGATCGCGTGGTTTCTACAATTGACACTCCATTTTGTCATTTTCAGCTTTATAGCCCAGTGTGATATTTAGCTCTCGCTTTCGGCTCAGGTGAGCTTTTGTGATCGCCTGGTGTCCGTCGTCTGTCGTTCGTCGTCCGTCGTTAACTTTTAGATTTTAAGAACTTCTCCTCTGAAACCACTGGGCCAATTTTGATATAGTTTCACAGAAATGGGTGACCCTCTACCAAGTTTGTTAAAGCCATCTTGATTTGTCCAAGAACATGGCGGCCAGGGTGTGGGGTTAGTTTACTATATAAGCTGTAGTAAAAACTTAAAAAATCTTCTTGTCAGAAACTACTGGCTCAATTTTAAAATAATTTCACAGAAATGTTACTTGGGTGACTCTCTATCAAGTTTGTTCAAGCCATCTTGATTCGTCAAAAAACATGGCAGCCAGCGGGGTGGGGTTAGTTTTATGTCAAGTTACTCCCCCTGTTTTATAGCATAAATGTCTGTATATAGCAATTATTATAAGAAGAGGTAATAAACTCTTTAAATAAACTATTGAAACCATTTTTAAACATAACAGGTTAGTTTTGTGCTGGAACTGGATTTTTATCTTAGTTTGCATCTATAGTAAAAACTTCAAAAGCCTTCTTGTCAGAATCTACTGACCTGATTTTGTTGTATTTTCACTGACATTTACCATAGATGAACCTCTACCAAGTTTGAACTCTTCTATGCATCTGTTACATCTTCAAAACCAATCAAAATTCTAACTACTTGCCCATCTCATCTTTCTGGAATTTTGAGCGTACATGTATTATATAATCTACTTACGTTGGGTGACTCAAGGTCAGTCAGGTGAGCAATAAAGGGCCATCTTGGCCCTCTTGTTTTCTTGTTGGGACTCTCTGTCATTTGTCGATTCAATGGAGAAAAAGTTGTTATTTTATCAGCCATTTAACAGCCGACAAAATATGTAAACAATAAATTTGATGGGTTTCAACTTTACTTTTATTTTATAGAGTGAGTGGGCAATCAATAAAACTAGACACAGTCTACTCATTATGTTGCTGATAGGTTTTAACTTTACTTCCTTTTTGCAAAATGAACTCTAGATCAAAAGCATTTGTACGCAGTCTTTTCATTTAAATATTTAATTTATGTCATTGACAATCATGCTGCATTAATAAAATGAATACAGTAAGTAATTTTCTCAACTTGAAATTTACTTGCAAAAAAATGCCAGCTTAAGTAATTTCAACTCGCATTTTGCGAGTGCTTAAATTAGAGCCCTGGGGTGTCACTGCACCATCTTTTTAAAAAACCAAGCTGGTCAGCCTACCAGTTATTGTGCATTTTTATGTGGGTATACCTTCCTGCTATGAAAAAAAATTCTATGTGGAATTATTTTTTTACTATGGAAATCGGAGACCTTATTTTATATAGAACATTGGTCAAAATTCATCTGTTTAGTGAGACCTTAATGCTGACTTAACTATGGAAAAAAGCTGAAAGTCCATGGCTGCTAGATCCAGACTATACGGAAGTTGACCCACTGTCTCAAAGGTTGACAGATTGATATTCCATTGTGGATGATGCTGAATGAACTGGAGTATTACCCTGGCAGAGTAACACATGTTTTAGGTTGGTTCCCAGCCTACTCTGAAACAACATGTGTATAAGATCTCTGCGCAGAATCTGAAATTAAAAAATGAACACCTGGATAATTAATCATTTGTTCCAAGAACAACCAACTTGATTTTCATTTGATACCCCAGCCATTCTCATTGTTACACCTGTCTATCCATTTGTTCATCCATCTGTTCGTCCGTCCATCCATCCGTCCGAGATAAAAAATTGGTTTCTGATCAATAACTTGTGAAGAGGTCTACGTAAATAATTGATAGTCAGTGTTTAGATGTATAATTATAAAATACAGGGCAAGTTCTGTATTTGTGCATGTCTGTTAAATTTACAAGAGTTATGGCCCCTTTCAGACTTGATTTATAATTAGCATAATTTAAATACCTTAGCATAATAATCAACATTCACTGTTTCCCTGTTCAGCACAGCATGCTGAAGAATCATTCCATGACCATCTGTGTACATATATACATCTGTTTGTCCACTGTTTTGCAGGATAGAGTATTTGGTTGGGGAGGAGGCTGTGTTCCACATGAGAACTTCCCAGAGGTGTTAACACAGTTGACATTGGCAGAATTCTCCTGTAATTATCTACCGGCAGTAATCTAATATTGCCTCAAAACACAAACAACAACAAAAAAAAGAATTTCAAATTTAGGCCAAGTATCTTTATCAACATTGATTAGAAGTAAAAACTAAACACAAAATTCTGTTTTACATCAGATACTCAGTATGGATGTCACATGGTTGTTTGTAAGTTTTAAGAAAAGTTAACAACTAAAACAGTTCAGGGTGTTTCAATAAAATTTGATGAAAATGTACCCTTGGGAGGAACTCCATATTGTGTGAAGAAAAAGCAGTAGAAGTTGGACATTTGATTTTGTGGAATTATTTTAATATTTTTAATGTTTACAATTTCAGACCTGTATCGTTTGTCAGGGGACATGGCCCATGAAGAGGAAGGCAGACAGCTACATACTAGTTTCTCTCAGTCTTTACTGAAGGATCATTTTCAATCATCCCAACTCACAGAGCATGGCCTTATACAGGTAGATAGGTGTACAAACAAGTAAATAAGTATGTGATGTAGATAGTAACAAGTTCATTACTCAACTGTGATAATGGCTCACTGAAAGTATGAATCTGGTAAAACCTTAATGGTGAGCGAATAAAGCACTGAAATATATCCTTTTGTTTCGTCACTTTATGATCATCTTTGTATATCTCTGTACATATAACGAAAATTTTGTGTTGTGACATAAATGGGCGAATTTTTTTTTTTTTCCAAATTTGTTATTGTCATTCTCATATGTACATTTTGTGTACATTTGAAGTGATGTTTTTATATTTCAATATATTATATTTGTAAATGAGTGTCATCAGAGATCTCAAAATAAAAATAAAAATTCCGTCAACAAAATTTCGTAAGAATTATATTTTATGTAATGAAATAATAGCAACTTACATAACTGAATGTTCTGATTCACCCATGAACAGAGAGGATTGACATACTCGCACTCGCTCACTAGTATTGATATGAATACAGTCAAACCTGTGTAAGCGGTCACCTTTATTAAGCATGAAAACTGAACTATGAGGCAACTTATGCTTTCTTATTTCAAAGTCTACCATATAACTTGTGTTTCTTCATTTATTTTCAGTGGACAGATGGCCCTTGTCCATTTCATCTAAACAGTTCAACGTCGAATTCGTTATTGTGAGCCTTAAGTTATGGAGCAGTGGCAATTTCTTCAAAGAGACCAAGTTTTCTGGCTTGGAGATATGAATAGTTAAAAGAAGGATTGACCTGTCTGTACTGTGTGACAACTGTCTGTACTGTGTGACAGTGTCTTCAAGATTTGTTTTATTACATTTTACCTGTATTGTAAACAAGGATTGACCTGTCTGTACTGTGTGACAGTGTCTACAAGATTTGTTTATATTACATTTTACCTGTATTGTAAACAAGGATTGACCTGTCTGTACTGTGTGACAGTGTCTACCAGATTTGTTTATATTACATTTTACCTGTATTGTAAACAAGGAATGACCTGTCTGTACTGTGTGCCAGTGTCTACCAGATTTGTTATATTACATTTTACCTGTATTGTAAACAAGGATTGACCTGTCTGTACTGTGACAGTGTCTACCAGATTTGTTTATATTATATTTAACCAGTATTGTAAACAAGGATTGACTTGTCTGTACTGTGTGACAGTGTCTTCCAGATTTGTTTATATTCGGTTAACGTGTATTGTAAACAAGGATTGACCTGTCTGCACCAGATTTGTTTATATTACATTTTACCTGTATTGTAAACAAGGATTGACCTGTCTGCACTGTGTGACAGTGTCTACCAGATTTGTTTATATTACATTTTACCTGTATTGTAAAAAAGGGTTGACTGTCTGCACTGTGTGACAGTGTCTACAAGATTTGTTTATATTACATTTTACTTGTATTGTAAAAAAGGGTTGACTGTCTGCACTGTGTGACAGTGTCTACCAGATTTGTTTATATTACATTTTACCTGTATTGTAAACAAGGATTGACCTGTCTGTACTGTATGACTGTCTACCAGCTTACATTACCTGTATTGTAATAAGCGTCTGCTATGCTACACTTTAATTATACATGTAGGTTCAAGGGGTCCTCCATGGCCGACTGGTCTAAGGCTCCGTCTCAAAATCACTTACCTCTCACTGCTAAGGTAGGAAGTTCGAGTCCCGCTCACTCCAAAATCTTTATGTGAGAAAGTTTGCCATTTCCCTGTGGAAGGAGGGTGGTTCTACTTAGTCTGAGGTCTTCCTCCACCAGTAAACTGGATATGCCATATATAACCTGAAATGTGTTGCACATGGCGTTAAACCCATAAAAAAAAAATAATAATCTAGGTTCTGAGACAACTCAATAGTAAGCCATGAACTTTCACATTTCCAAATGCAAAGCTGTTGGGAGAATATGGATATATTCTTTCCATTTCTGTAAAAAACAAAACTGTTTTAAGATTACTGAGCCAAATTGTTACATTAACAATTACACGAAATATACAGAGCAAACCCAAGTTTTTTCACTTGCTGTATTGATTCTGTAATGTAGCACTGATTTAAATGACTGGGATATGTCATGCCACTCAACATTATAAGCCAATATGTTTTTTGTCCCCTGCTTTGCTTGTGGCATTTTGTTATACTACAGTTTTGCCCCTTTAATTTGTAAATTTTGGGGGGTTTTCCGTGCAATAACTTTTAAAATGACTGAATCAAACCTTTTTAAGTTTTAATACGTTTATAATGACAAAATACAGGCTAAGTTGGATTTTCAGGGCTGTGGCATTTGTCATACTATAGTTATGCCCCTTTAATTTTTTGAAAATCATAATTTTGGGAGTTTCCGTGCAATAACTTAAGTATCACTGAATCAATTTTTTGAAAAAAAGCAGAATTTGCTTGTATAATTTAGATGTTGTTTCTTAACAGGAACACCTCAACAAGATGATTGATTCAGGTGTCTATGTCCATACTGAATACTGGTAATACACAAAGTTGACCATGTGTCTTGAGTAATGGAAATTACCTGTACGATGTTATTAGCGACATAAGAATGCAGACAAATTTTACTATATTGCAAGCTTTAAGTTAGTCTTAAGATAATGTTTGTAATGCTATATTTTAATATCAATTTTTATTTTGTATGTGCATACACAGTGTTTACTATTTCATATGTCAAATTATCTAATTCAAGTTGCGTTAAGTGGTAAATCAAATATTAAATACATGTATGTGGAATATGTTTGATATTGTCACTAAATTTGAGTGAGTTTACAGATGTGACATTTGTTTTTATTTATTGCAATAGATGCTGTCAGATTAAATTAGTTAAAAAACTAATTGGGAATTTTGTAATAGATCAGAAAATGATTTGAACATATTTCAGCTTCCGTTGTAAATTATTTTTATATAATGTAAGTTATATTTATTAAATATTACTGTATCTAGAAATGAACTTGGTCTATGCGTATTATTTTATGAACTTTGTACGTCAAAATTGATAAAAGATGGTATGGCAAAGGTGTTATATTTGTTAGTGACTAGATTGATGAAAATGGTAATCTCAAATTCAGGCTACTAGTATTTTTGAGAAAGTTTGCTGTAAATAATAAATTTATTGAATATGCTTGGTACATTATGTGGCTACCTTGAAACACAGATTTACCCACATTGCGATAAAGTTAGACAATCAAGTATGTCCATTACAAGTGGCTTAATAGCACAAAGAAATGCCGTGCAATATATGATGCTCTTGTTAGATCAAATGTGTCCCTAACTTCATCAACCTTGTAAATGATGACATCAAGAATAACAGTAATAAAGTTACTTTAATGTCTGGAATAATCTTTCTAAAAACTAAATATTGTGTATTATTCTTTTTAATACTAAATCTGTTAGTATACTTTTGTCATGTATATATGCATGTCTTTTATTATATTCTTGAGTTTTGTGAAAGGATAAATTGATAAATTAATAAATTGATGATTGAAATAGAAAAAAATGAATCAAATTATACTTTGTGTACAACTTTAAAAATGTATGACATATTTGCATGTGATAAAACAAAAAAGTAAATTTTGTAGAAAATAACCATTTTTTTTAGATCCATGAAAAGTAAAATATTAAATTATTGAATTTGTGCATGAACCAGAATATATTGTAGTTTGTATTGTATTTCTATCCATCTGACAATAAACATGGCAATGTGCACTATCTACCCATACCACAGCCCAGCCACCTCTGTATTCTCCTTAAAACTCCCCTGACCTACATGTGATGGAATTGGAAGTAGAAATATAGTGTTCTTTGTCTGTCGTTAAATTTTAATTGTGTGCACTCTAGCATCCTCATTTTTCATTTGATCATCACCAAACTTATATGGTAGTTATCTTGAATAGTTAGATCACTAGCAAGTGTGATTCTCATCTTTATAAAACTTAGCAGTAGTTATACAACCATGTTATCTTGAACAAATTCATGAGCTGACCATTTTGGTGCATCAGCATATCAATTTTAAAAAAATAATCCGAATCCCAAACTGGCAGCTGGCTAGTAGTTGGCGATTCGCTGCGAATCCCCAACTGTAAATTTCAATCGCCTCCTCATGAATATACTCATGGAATTGAATGAACAACGCGTGAATGGTCTTGTTTTTTATTGAATTGACCAGAAATCACCAGACAGTGATTCAAAATGTCAAGTTGGGGATTCGCTGCGAATTGCCAACTACCAACAAGTTGCCAGTTGGGGATTCCGATTTCATTTTATTAACAAATCAATTCAATAAAAAGTAAGTTTATAATAATTAATAACACACTAGAGCTGGGTTGGTTCTTCAATATAACAAGTTTATTCACCAGACGGCGATTCCAAATTTCCAGTTGGGGATTTGCCGCGAATCACCAACAACGAACCAGCTGCCAGATTTTCTATTTATTTACATACATTTTTTATTGATTGTATTTTCAAACATATTAACACGAGTAAAATATGTAAATCAAATAGTAATTATAATAACGAATCCGAATCCCCAACTGGCAGCTGGTCGGTAGTTGGTTAATCGATCCCCCCCTACCAACTGCGAAATGCCTTCTAACTTTACAATCATTCCTACTCTTGTCATTACTCATATTGCTCTTTGCAACTACACAGAGGTTGGTAATTTAACCACAAAAATGAACATGACAAAAATAATAAAATGAACAGGACACCCATTCGGAGGATTCCTACTCCTCTACAGAGATCAACAGTGATTATTGAGACGAGGACTCTGCTTGGCTGAAAAAGTATAGGGATGTTCAGGGCAAATATTTTGATAGTAAGCGTATTTCTGGTTGGATGAAAAAGTCAAACTGGCAAATGATCACAGTAAAATGTCAGTGTATTCTGTTTGTGTTGATGAAGATATAATCAATGTTTCTTTGGCTTAATATTCACATCAATAAGAGAACTGAAGGGATTTTGAAATTGGTTAAATAAAGATATTTCTTCCACAAGTGGGGATCATCAACTTTAGGGGGGGGGGGGGGGAATGGTGAAACATGTCAATTTTGGTCCCATTGTTTGGCAATTTTCCTTAAATTCCATGCTATAACATTAACATAACATAAGATTTTCTGGTCTGCGGATGTTAGAAATAGTGACAATGAGGTCAAAATGTACATCTATGAAAAACTCAATGGTGACAACTGACAAACTTATTGCGTTTTGGGATCATGGAGTTAACTCAGTGGTACTCGAAAATATGATACTGCTTTGCCGATCTGAGGGATGTTGCTTATTTAATAAAATTCCAATCACAACTAAAGAAGATACGGTCCGGACAAGAGGAAACACAGTGTTTACACTGGATTTCCAAACACTTTACCTTGAGCTATAACCTAGACCATTAACGAACAGATCCAAGTCATCCGCATGACACATCGTATTGTCCTAGTGAATATTTGTGCCAAGTTATTTAAAATCAAAATCACAACCAAAGAAGATACGGTCCGGACAAGAGGAAACACAGTGTGTACATTGGATTTTCAAATACTTGACCTTGAGCTATGACCTAGACCATTGATGAACAGATCCAAGTCATTCGCATGACATGACACATCGTCTTGTCCTAGTGAACATTTGTGCCAAGTTATTTAAACTGAAGGAGATATGTGCGTGCGTAACAGTCTGAGCTACTCGGGCCCGGTTCGCTGTAATGAACTGTGGTATGCAGACATTGGCATGACTTTAGAATGTCAATTTAGTTTGAGCTACATATGTTCAGTTTTAGATCTTAAACTAAATGAATTCCACCCCTTAAATGCAATACAAAAACGCTGAAAGGAGCTATAGAAAGCATTAACGCACCTGGCTTTTATGTTATTTCTGTTGAATAATGTCCGAGGCAAACTCCCAGGTGTGTAATATCATTCTATAACCTATGAACATCAATCATACGAAACAATCACAACATAAACAGAGTATTCTCAAATTCATTTAACCAAACATTGCGGGAATACACTGATCCATAATAACCGTTATAATATTCAAAGTTTCTCTTCAATGCTTTTATTCAATCATTAGAGTTAGACCGTGGTGATTGTAAAATGGATTCGTGTATAAATGTTATAGAAATTGGCGATAGTGTCAATATAAAACAAAATATGATAAAACGAAAGATTGATAAAAAACTGCTCTGTGACAAAAACAAAAACATGCTACATCTCGATGTTGAAGGATCTGGGGACATAGTCGATGTGGAACATGGAGAAAATAATTCCTGCTTGCAACTCAAAATGAAACGACTACAGCTAGTAATGACAATTGCGGGAATTTGTAGCATGGGTAAACATAATCGAAGACATTGCAAGGAATAATTGGAATACAAAACACTGACAGTTCCATCGAAGATAACTATTTATACCATTATCGTTCTGACCAGCATTTGGATGTATTTTATTAAAATGTTGATCTCATATTTCCACTTGATTGATTCTAACGGAGTACTGTTGTTTAGAGGTGTATAAGCAGTTTGGATATTTCAGGCGTGCGTGAACGCAACGCTAATGGTAAAAACTAGCCACCCGCGTACCGGGAATGTATGCAAAGCATGTCGCCAATGGGGAAGTGCAGTTCTTCCACTCATTGATGACTTGAAAGTTCCGATGAGCAAACCAGATACAATATATAGACGATTCCTAATTGGTTTTGTGATTGGACTGTCTTGTATCATTATAAACTGTTTTACCCTCACGTTCTTGTTTTTTTATCCGCACGCCACATTCTTTTATATCTTATCGCATGTGATGATTTCGCCCTTTCCTGTAAACATTTATACGAAAAAAGTCGCTACCATATTTAACATATGCTTGACAGTTTCTTGGATCGCACCAATGTTATACGTCATTTCAATGACCAGTATCATTAAACATGCATTAGGAATATGTAAAGTAGCGTTGAAAGTGAAAGTGAAGATGGAAAAAGAAATACCAACTCCAAATGTGTGTACAGATAATGTAAATCATGCAGCAATAACATGAGTTTAGTTTTTTTATATGACCCAGTCTGGGAACGAACACACGACCTTCTATATGTCAGGTGGACGCTATACCTCTAGACCATCCATGCGGTATTGTACAAATGCTACGTAATACAATAGATCTACATTAGAAGTATATATCATTACAAAGTAGTTTATTTGTCTTAATCGCACACTCTCTTTAAATTCCGTGATGCATGATTATATACGAACTTCGCCGGGGTAGTCCAATTGCATGCGAAGCAAGGGAGGTAAATACGACGAGACGGTTCATATTTTGAACAGTCAACACTTTTGCAATGCGTTATATAGTAAAATGCCAAAATTGTTATGCCCCTTTCCATTGTTTAGCATCGGAACGTTTACTTTTTATATTATTACCTCCCTTAAAACTTTATAGCCACCATAAGGAATCTACTTCCTCCCTCCCCCCCCCCTCTCTCTCTCTCTCTCTCTCTCTCTCTCTCTCTCTCTCAGTATGCGCGGGCGTATGTGTGTGCGTGTTCATTTATCGTATTAATCTTTAACTATTCTGTATAATAATTATTTTGAATTATCGTTCTATGGTGGTTGTGTTCTTTAGATGCTGCCCAACCTGTTTGACATACATATAGTGTTATTTATTATATTTTATCAACAAAATGGAAAATCATGGCCAGAAATACGAAAAATAAAGTTAATTTGCCACTACGGAGAACAGAAACGTGCGTGCGTGCTTGCGCGCGTGCGTTTTTGTATGTCAGCGCGTACGTTTATTATACTAATTTTTACTATTCTGTATAATAGTTATGTGTATGTTGCTGCGACAGTTGTGTTCTTTAAATGCTGTGTATCTGATTGAACATAAATAAAAATATGCTATTGTATTTCATAAGCCAAGGTGACAATGCCAGAAAAAAGAGAAATAAAGTTACATTGCTATCATGAAGAACAGATGCTGTTAATACTGTTAAAAAGCTAGCAAGTTATTTTCGTTTTTATTTTCATCTTTATGTACTTATATAAATTACGCATTGCTTATAAAATTAACTTCATGTGTATATATAATTTTTTTTTACGAATATCTGATGTAGATCATGCGGCAAAAAAAATGAATTAAGTTTTTTTAAATGACCCAGACTGGGATTGAACCCACGACCTTCAACATGCGAGACGGACACTATACCTCTAAACCAACCCAGAGGTATGATAGAACTGAGTAACGCGTTATGTTAAAACCTTGCCCTAACCAAATTATGCTTATGAATTATGAATGTACCTCATGCGGCAAAAAAAGCGATAATATTCTAGTAGTACCAAATAATGTATATTTTGAAAAGATGTACAGCCAAACCTGTTTCACCTCTATTAAGCATGTGACCACTTGTGTTAAGAAGCCACATTTGCTGTTTCCCAATTCTATGCTTAATTTAATCAACATAGTACCATAGGATAGGCACGATAGTTGAAAGTTACAAGGGAGATAATAAAATAAAAAGTAAAAGTTTGAGAGATAAACGATGGAAAGGGACATAATTATTCCAATGGTTTACTATAAAATGCGTTGCCTCATTGTTAACTGGGCAGCTTCTTCGATTTCCAGTCATATTTACCTCCCTTCCCCGAAACACAATCGGATAGTCTCGTTGATGTTCATAGGTCACAAAGAATGAATTTTTTTTTCGAGAAAGTACAATTGTGAATATATTTATGGAAGAGGACGCCATGCACGTGCTGCACATTTCCAAAATAAATGTCATATCTGTTAATGTCTATGCGTGCGTTCGGTGCGTGTGTGCGTGCGTGTTTGTCTGTCAGCGCGTACGTTTATTATACTAATTTTTACTATTATAAATATTAAGTATGTGTATGCTGCTTCGATGGCTGTGGTCTTTAAATGATGTGTGTCATATTAAACATATATAAAAATATACAATTTTATTTTATAAGCCTAAATGACATTGCCAGAAAAAAGAGAAATAAAGTTAAATTGTTATCATGAAGAACATATGATATAAATGCTGTAAAAAAGTAGGTGAATCATTTTCGTTTTTATTTTCATCTTTATGAACTTATATGAATTACACATTGCTTATAAAATTATCTACATGTATATATAAAACAGCTTTGTGAATTATAAATGTAAATAATGCGGCAAAAATTGAGATAAGTTTATCATATGACCCAGTCTGGGATCGAACCCACGACCTTCAACATGCGAGGCGGACGCTATATCTCTAGACCAACCGTGCGGTATTGTACATATGCTGTGTAAAACAGTAGATCTACATTAAAATTATGTATCATTACAAAATAGTTATTTGTCTTAATCGCACATTCTCTTTAAATTCCGTGATGCATGGTGATATATGAACTTCACCGAGGTATTCCAACTGCAAGCGAAGAAAGGGAGGTAAATACGACGAGAAAGTTCATATTTTGAACAGTCAACACTTTTGCAATGCGTTATATAGTAAAATGACAAAATTGTTATCCCCCTTTCCATTGTTAAGCATTGGAACTTTTACTTTTTATTTTATTACCTCCCTTAAAACTTTAAAGTCACCATAAGGAATGTACTCTCTCTCTCTCTCTCTCTCTCTCTCTCTCTCTCTCTCTCTACACGGGCGTCTGTGTGTGCGTGTACATTTATCGTATTAGTCTTTAACTATTCTGTATAAAAATTATGTTAAATTATCGTGCTATGATGGTTGTGTCATTAGATGCTGCCCGACCTGATGGAAATACATGTACTGTTATTTATTCTATTTTATCAACAAAATGGAAAATCATGGCCAGAAATACGAGAAATAAAGTTAAATTGCTACTACGGAGAACAGAAACGTGCGTGCGGTGCGTGTGTGCGTGCGTGTTTGTGTGTCAGCGCGTACGTTTATTATACTAATTTTTACTATTCTATATATTAAGTATGTGTATGTTGCTGCGATGGCTGTGGTCTTTAAATGATGTGTGTCTTATTGAACATAAATAAAAATATACAATTGTATTTCATAAGCCAAAGTGACATTGCCAGAAAAAAGAGAAATAAAGTTAAATTGTTATCATGAAGAACATATGATATAAATGCTGTAAAAAAGTAAGTGAGTCATTTTCGTTTTTATTTTCATCTTTATGAACTTATATGAATTACACATTGCTTATAAAATTATCTACATGTATATATAAAACAGCTTTGTGAATTATAAATGTAAATAATGCGGCAAAAATTGAGATAAGTTTATCACATGACCCAGTCTGGGATCGAACCCACGACCTTCAACATGCGAGGCGGACGCTATACCTCTAGACCAACCGTGCGGTATTGTACATATGCTGTGTAAAACAGTAGATCTACATTAAAATTATGTATCATTACAAAATAGTTATTTGTCTTAATCGCACATTCTCTTTAAATTCCGTGATGCATGGTGATATATGAACTTCACCGAGGTATTCCAACTGCAAGCGAAGAAAGGGAGGTAAATACGACGAGAAAGTTCATATTTTGAACAGTCAACACTTTTGCAATGCGTTATATAGTAAAATGACAAAATTGTTATCCCCCTTTCCATTGTTAAGCATTGGAACTTTTACTTTTTATTTTATTACCTCCCTTAAAACTTTAAAGTCGCCATAAGGAATATACTCTCTCTCTCTCTCTCTCTCTCTCTCTCTCTCTCTCTCTCTCTCTCTCTCTCTATACACGGGCGTCTGTGTGTGCGTGTACATTTATCGTATTAGTCTTTAACTATTCTGTATAAAAATTATGTTAAATTATCGTGCTATGATGGTTGTGTCATTAGATGCTGCCCGACCTGATGGAAATACATGTACTGTTATTTATTCTAGTTTATCAACAAAATGGAAAATCATGGCCAGAAATACGAGAAATAAAGTTAAATTGCTTCTACGGAGAACAGAAACGTGCGTGCGGTGCGTGTGTGCGTGCGTGTTTGTGTGTCAGCGCGTACGTTTATTATACTAATTTTTACTATTCTATATATTAAGTATGTGTATGTTGCTGCGATGGCTGTGGTCTTTAAATGATGTGTGTCTTATTGAACATAAATAAAAATATACAATTGTATTTCATAAGCCAAAGTGACATTGCCAGAAAAAAGAGAAATAAAGTTAAATTGTTATCATGAAGAACATATGATATAAATGCTGTAAAAAAGTAAGTGAGTCATTTTCGTTTTTATTTTCATCTTTATGAACTTATATGAATTACACATTGCTTATAAAATTATCATCATGTATATATAAAACAGCTTTGTGAATTATAAATGTAAATAATGCGGCAAAAATTGAGATAAGTTTATCACATGACCCAGTCTGGGATCGAACCCACGACCTTCAACATGCGAGGCGGACGCTATACCTATAGACCAACCGTGCGGTATTGTACATATGCTGTGTAAAACAGTAGATCTACATTAAAATTATGTATCATTACAAAATAGTTATTTGTCTTAATCGCACATTCTCTTTAAATTCCGTGATGCATGGTGATATATGAACTTCACCGAGGTATTCCAACTGCAAGCGAAGAAAGGGAGGTAAATACGACGAGAAAGTTCATATTTTGAACAGTCAACACTTTTGCAATGCGTTATATAGTAAAATGACAAAATTGTTATCCCCCTTTCCATTGTTAAGCATTGGAACTTTTACTTTTTATTTTATTACCTCCCTTAAAACTTTAAAGTCACCATAAGGAATGTACTCTCTCTCTCTCTCTCTCTCTCTCTCTCTCTCTCTCTCTCTCTCTCTCTCTACACGGGCGTCTGTGTGTGCGTGTACATTTATCGTATTAGTCTTTAACTATTCTGTATAAAAAATATGTTAAATTATCGTGCTATGATGGTTGTGTCATTAGATGCTGCCCGACCTGATGGAAATACATGTACTGTTATTTATTCTATTTTATCAACAAAATGGAAAATCATGGCCAGAAATACGAGAAATAAAGTTAAATTGCTACTACGGAGAACAGAAACGTGCGTGCGGTGCGTGTGTGCGTGCGTGTTTGTGTGTCAGCGCGTACGTTTATTATACTAATTTTTACTATTCTATATATTAAGTATGTGTATGTTGCTACGATGGCTGTGGTCTTTAAATGATGTGTGTCTTATTGAACATAAATAAAAATATACAATTGTATTTCATAAGCCAAAGTGACATTGCCAGAAAAAAGAGAAATAAAGTTAAATTGTTATCATGAAGAACATATGATATAAATGCTGTAAAAAAGTAGGTGAGTCATTTTCGTTTTTATTTTCATCTTTATGAACTTATATGAATTACACATTGCTTATAAAATTATCTACATGTATATATAAAACAGCTTTGTGAATTATAAATGTAAATAATGCGGCAAAAATTGAGATAAGTTTATCATATGACCCAGTCTGGGATCGAACCCACGACCTTCAACATGCGAGGCGGACGCTATACCTATAGACCAACCGTGCGGTATTGTACGTATGCTGTGTAAAACAGTAGATCTACATTAAAATTATGTATCATTACAAAATAGTTATTTGTCTTAATCGCACATTCTCTTTAAATTCCGTGATGCATGGTGATATATGAACTTCACCGAGGTATTCCAACTGCAAGCGAAGAAAGGGAGGTAAATACGACGAGAAAGTTCATATTTTGAACAGTCAACACTTTTGCAATGCGTTATATAGTAAAATGACAAAATTGTTATCCCCCTTTCCATTGTTAAGCATTGGAACTTTTACTTTTTATTTTATTACCTCCCTTAAAACTTTAAAGTCACCATAAGGAATGTACTCTCTCTCTCTCTCTCTCTCTCTCTCTCTCTCTCTCTCTCTCTCTCTCTCTCTCTCTCTCTACACGGGCGTCTGTGTGTGCGTGTACATTTATCGTATTAGTCTTTAACTATTCTGTATAAAAATTATGTTAAATTATCGTGCTATGATGGTTGTGTCATTAGATGCTGCCCGACCTGATGGAAATACATGTACTGTTATTTATTCTATTTTATCAACAAAATGGAAAATCATGGCCAGAAATACGAGAAATAAAGTTAAATTGCTACTACGGAGAACAGAAACGTGCGTGCGATGCGTGTGTGCGTGCATGTTTGTGTGTCAGCGCGTACGTTTATTATACTAATTTTTACTATTCTATATATTAAGTATGTGTATGTTGCTGCGATGGCTGTGGTCTTTAAATGATGTGTGTCTTATTGAACATAAATAAAAATATACAATTGTATTTCATAAGCCAAAGTGACATTGCCAGAAAAAAGAGAAATAAAGTTAAATTGTTATCATGAAGGCATAGTGCCACCATTGTAAAAAGGAAGTGCTTCCGTGGGGTAGTCGCATAATGGCGGTTGTAAATAATCCTCAATTCTTCTTCTTTAAAAATGCATTTTCCTATTTTTAATGCTCATTTTTTTATTTGAATGGCATTATTGATGTATTTTGAACATTTTGATAGCATTGTCATGTTTGAATTGTGAATTTAGAAAAAAAAAATGATGCTTGGAAATTGGGGTATGAATTCATGATTTCGGAAGTCTACTTTCACTTTGTCACCAGTGTACACACTGAGCAGAAAAAAAATCTCTTATATGACACATGACCCCTACTTTTCTCATCATATTTTGATAGTGCAGAGGTTGACAAACAGTAAAATGTAGGTTTCACTTCTTTCATTTGGGACCCTCTATGAATGACAAGCCTTCAAACTTTTATTATTTACTATAGAATAAAGAACAAAAATCAATGGTGGGGTTACACCTGAAGAACATATGATATAAATGCTGTAAAAAAGTAAGTGAGTCATTTTCGTTTTTATTTTCATCTTTATGAACTTATATGAATTACACATTGCTTATAAAATTATCTACATGTATATATAAAACAGCTTTGTGAATTATAAATGTAAATAATGCGGCAAAAATTGAGATAAGTTTATCACATGACCCAGTCTGGGATCGAACCCACGACCTTCAACATGCGAGGCGGACGCTATACCTCTAGACCAACCGTGCGGTATTGTACATATGCTGTGTAAAACAGTAGATCTACATTAAAATTATGTATCATTACAAAATAGTTATTTGTCTTAATCGCACATTCTCTTTAAATTCCGTGATGCATGGTGATATATGAACTTCACCGAGGTATTCCAACTGCAAGCGAAGAAAGGGAGGTAAATACGACGAGAAAGTTCATATTTTGAACAGTCAACACTTTTGCAATGCGTTATATAGTAAAATGACAAAATTGTTATCCCCCTTTCCATTGTTAAGCATTGGAACTTTTACTTTTTATTTTATTACCTCCCTTAAAACTTTAAAATCACCATAAGGAATGTACTCTCTCTCTCTCTCTCTCTCTCTCTCTCTCTCTCTCTCTCTCTCTCTCTACACGGGCGTCTGTGTGTGCGTGTACATTTATCGTATTAGTCTTTAACTATTCTGTATAAAAATTATGTTAAATTATCGTGCTATGATGGTTGTGTCATTAGATGCTGCCCGACCTGATGGAAATACATGTACTGTTATTTATTCTATTTTATCAACAAAATGGAAAATCATGGCCAGAAATACGAGAAATAAAGTTAAATTGCTACTACGGAGAACAGAAACGTGCGTGCGGTGCGTGTGTGCGTGCGTGTTTGTGTGTCAGCGCGTACGTTTATTATACTAATTTTTACTATTCTATATATTAAGTATGTGTATGTTGCTGCGATGGTTGTGTTCTTTAAATGTTGTGTATCTTATTGATCATGAATAAAAAAAATACTATTGTATTTCATAAGCCAAAGTGACAATGCCAGAAAAAAGAGAAATAAAGTTACATTGTTATCATGAAGAACAGATGCTGTTAATACTGTTAAAAAGCTAGCGAGTCATTTTCGTTTTTATTTTCATCTTTATGAACTTATATAAATTACGCATTGCTTATAAAATTAACTTCATGTGTATATATAAAAAAGCTTTATCGAATTTTTGATGTAGATCATGCGGGGAAAAAATGAGTTCATTTTTTTTATATGACCCAGACTGGGATTGAACCCACGACCTTCAACATGCGAGGCGGACGCTATACCTCTAGACCAACCCAGAGGTATGATAGAACTGAGCAACGCGTAATGTTAAAACCTTGCCCTAACCAAATTATGCTTATGAATTATGAGTGTACCTCATGCGGCAAAAACGGCGATAATATTCTATTAACACCAAATAATGTATATTTTTAAAAGATGCAGTTTAACCTGTTTCACCTCTATTAAGCATGTGACCACTTGTGTTAAGCAGCCACATTTGCTGTTTCCCAATTCTATGCTTAATTTAATCAACATAGTGTCATGGGATAGGCACGATAGTTAAAAGTTACAAGGGAGATAATAAAATAAAAAGTAAAAGTTTGAGAGATAAACAATGGAAAGGGACATAATAATTTCAATGGTTTACTATAAAATACGTTGCCGAATAGCTGACTGTCCAGTTTCTTGGATTTCCAGTCATATTAACCTCCCTTCCCCAAACGCATTCGGATAATCTCGTCGATGTCCATAGGTTACAAAATATGACGAATTTTGTCGAGAAAGTACGATTGTGAATATATAATAGAAGAGCAAGTCATGCACGTGCTGCCCATTTCCAAAATAATTATGTACGATCTGTATGTTGGATTTTCCGTGTAACATATGCCATAATTGTTTATGTGCGTACGTGCGTGCGTGCGTGTTTGTGTGTCAGTGCATACGTTTATTATACCAATTTAACTATTCTATATATTAATTATGTTTATGTTGCTGTGAAGGCTGTGCTTTAAATGCTGCGTGTGTGCGTGCATGCATGCGTGTGAAAGCGCGTACATTTATTGTACTATTTTTTACTATTCTGCATATTAATTATATATATGTTGCTGTAATGGCATTGTTTTTTAAATACTGCGTGACCTATTCAATATAAATAAAAAAATGTTTATTTATTTTATAAAAAAAAATCAATCTGAGAAAAAAGAGAAATAAAGTTAAATTGCTGTCATGAAGAACAGATACTGTAAATACTGTTAAAAAGCTAGTGAGTCATTTTCGTTTTTATTTCCACCTTTATGAATTAATATAAATTACGCATTGCTTATAAATTAACTACATGTAATGTATAAAACAGCTGTTATGAATTATGAATGTTAATCATGCAGCAAAAAATTAGTAAAGTCTTTGATATGACCCAGTCTGGGATCGAACCCACGACCTTTAACATGCGAGGCTGACGCTATACCTCTAGACCAATCCTGTGGTAAAATACAAAAGCTGAGCAACGAGTAATGTTAAAACCTTGCTCTAAACAAATTATGCTTATGAATTATGAATGTACCTCATGCGGCAATAAGTCGATAATATACTATTAATACCAAATAATGTATATTTTTAAAAAGTTGAACAGTTAAACCTGTGTAAGCGGTCACCTTTATTAAGCATGCGACTTCTTGTTTTAAGCAGCCACACTTGCTATTTCTCGTTATATGCTTGATTTAATCAGCATAGTACCATAGGATAGACACAATAGTTAAAAGTTACAAGGGAGATAATAAAATAAAAAGTAAAAGTTTGAGAGTTAATCAATAGAAAGGGACATAATAATTTCAATAGTTTACTATAAAATGCGTTGCCGAATAGTTGACTGTACAGTTTCTTTGATTTTTCCGTCATATTTACCTCCCTTTCCTGAACGCATTCGGACAATCTCGTCGATGTTCATAGGTCACAAAATATGGCGAATCGTGTCGAGAAAGTACGATTGTGAATATATTTAACGAAGAGCACATTGAAAGATGTGTTCGTTTGGTTTTCCCTGTAACATATGCCATTAAGATGTATGATTGCGCGTGCGTGTGCGTGTGTGAGCACGTACGTTTATGATTGTACTGAGTTTTACTATTCTGTGAATTAATTATGTGTAAGTTGCTGTGATGGCTGTGTTCTTTAAATGCAGTGTGATCTATTGGACTTACATTTATTTTTTTTCTCTCCTTTTTATAAGCAAAAAGTACAATCCCAGAATTAGAAATAAAGTTTAATTACCATCACGAAGAACAGACACCGCAAATACTGTGAAAAAGCTTTTGAGTAATTTTTACCTTTCTGAACTTATATAAATTACGCATTGCTTACAAAATTATATATACATGTAGTTAATTTTGTAAGCAATGCGTAATTTATATAAGTTCATATGATTGATGACTGTAGACCATGCGACAAGAAAAGTTAGTATTTAAAGGTCTTGAGTAGGACCCAGTCTGGGATCGAACCCACGACCTTTAACATGCGGGACGGACGCTATACCTCTCGACCACCGTTGCTGTACACAACTTCTGAGTAACGTGTTATCATACAACTTTGCCTTAACCCTAACCAATGCATATGAATGTATATAATGCGGTAAAAAATATATTTATATACTAGTAAATAATTAATGATTGTTAATTCGTAAAAAGATGAACATTCACACCTGTGTAAGCGGTCACCACTATTTAGCATGCAGCCTGGAGTATTATGTTGGAAGGAAGGGAGGTAAATATAACTAGAAAAAGCACATATTTTGAACAGTCAACAATTTTGCAATGCGTTATATAGTAAAATGATGAATTTGTTATGTCCCTTTCTATTGTTTAGCGTTGAAACTTTTACTTTTTATTTTATTACCTCCCTTGAAACATTATTTATTTTTTCATACTCGTTGATATTTTACCATATCATAAGGAACTTATCATTTCTCTCTCTCTCTCTCTCTCTCTCTCTCTCTCTCTCTCTCTCTCTCTCTCTCATGTGGCGGTTATTCCATTGTTTTAGAGCGTAATTGAAGGGGAAAATCATAACGCATGTTGCTAAAACTTGTGATCCAATCCGTTTGCTTGTTATCTAAAAACAAAACAACATGTTTAAACCAAAAATCGCTATTGGTTCAATAGAGTTGGCGTTGAAGATTTGTCATACCCTAAATATAATTAGCTTTAACCTGAATTAGACCAACTCTTGTTTCCTGAATGATGACAACAAGGAAACTGTGCTGTTAAAGGCGGAAATACATGCACGCTTGAGGTCTAGTGAAGACATGAAGACGATGTTGAAGGAGTGGATTATAGGACTTGACATCACGTAGGTTTATTTTGGAAGAAATGTTGACTTTAAATTCCCACTGTATGGAATTTATTAGCGTATAGCATTGACATACAAAGGAGCAACCATATCGGCAAATATGACGTCTGCTTTTATTTTAACTTGTATATTTTATAAAAAAAACAACATGTACAGTTCTACATGTCTGTCAATATATAAGAGATTACACGTTAAATCCAGTTTTATTGCCAGTAAAATAAATGGATGCATTTGAATAAGGCCGACCACTTCTAAAAGAAACCACACAGACACATAAATTTTCTCAGAGTTACTAATCCTTTGAAACAAGCTGCACTTGTGGACCCGTAACTTAGCGTTGTATTGAACTTTACGCTTAGCCTGAACTTTAGACTATTCGAAGATAGTTCTCCTTGGCCGAGTTGTTTTAGGTGCCGTCACTTACCTCTCACCACTAACGTCGGTCGTAGGCCCCGCTCACTCAAAAATCTTTATGTGAGAAAGCTTGCCAGTTACTTGCGGAACTTGAGGACGACAGTTCTTTTCAAATTCATTCTGATATCTTCAACAATAAAACTGGATTTGCCATATAGTGCTAATATACATACTGAAAATGTGTTGAAAATGGCGTTAAACCCCATTGAAAAAAAAAACATTCGATCACGTATGATCCACACTATAAGAATACATTATACATCTCTATGCCTACAAAATATACACAGGTTTGATGTTCATAATGAAAACTGAAAATAGAATTAAAAAAAAACAAACAACAACAGCAATCACGTGACATATATTGATTACATGTCATTTCAATCAGGAACATTTAACTAACAAATGACATTTTCAAATACAGACAAATACACTGACAAAAACGAATGCTTGAACAATAGATGTTTCATTTCAACAGTATGTTTTACTAGTTGGGCTTTCTGTCGTCTTTTAACTTTTATAAAATTGTATGCATTTCTTCTCAGCGGCTAAACCACACATACAGGTGTATTCCTGGTGAATAACAGAAAACTACTTTCAGTTGGTAAAAAATATGTTGCAAAGGGAGATAACTTGATTGGACACGTCATATATTCCTGCCAGAGTTATCATCCAATTTTTGCAGAACGTGGGAAACGGTATTTTGTCAGTGTATTGCTAATGCTATGAAATATGATGAAATAACCTTATTTGATTTATTAAGGATCGATATAAATATGAAAAAATGTTTTGCTATTGAAGAGAATATTAAAAGATCCTTTATCTCTGACTTAATTGCATTAATCTTATAATTAATAGATGAATTTGTCACGGCTTTTTAATTGCGATATGTATAGCGTAAATAATTTTCATAGCTGAGAGCAGATAATAAAACATACCAGAAGCAAATGAATGTATCAAAAGTTATGCTACATAGTAGCACCATTAAATATGGTCGTTTCGCAATAGTATACCTCGGTAATAAATCAACGTTCCCTTACTCAGGGTCTCAACAAACTCTTGCCCCTTCATTTGGACAAACATTGAGGCTTTGACTGGTCAGTTCTTGAGAAGATTTTTAAATCAAAATGTCCCTATGTTAAAACATATAAATCCCCAGAGCTTTGCCAATTTTGACCCTGATTAAACCAGGTTTAAGCTATTTAGTGGCGAACGTTGCAAGACAGAAACCCTGTTGTTACAGCTATTGTATTATCAAATTGTCCTGATGTTGATTAGGTAATGTGTTGTTTGTAGTAATTGTGCTGTTGTGGGGACTCTGTTCTTTGGATGTTTCGTCCCCTACTGGACTATTTCAATGTGGTTTTGAGTATTTTGTTGTCGTTGTCGTCAATAGGAACAACCAGACATTGTTAATTGAAATTCAAAATATACCAAGTCAGTCAGTCAGTCAGTCAGTCAGTCAGTCAGTCAGTCAGTCAGTCAGTCAGTCAGTCAGTCAGTCAGTCAGTCAGTCAGTCAGTCAGTCAGTCAGTCAGTCAGTCAGTCAGTCAGTCAGTCAGCCAGCCAGCCAGCCAGCCAGCCAGCCAGCCAGCCAGCCAGCCAGCCAGCCAGCCAGCCAGCCAGCCAGCCAGCCAGCCAGCCAGCCAGCCAGCCAGCCAGCCAGCCAGCCAGCCAGCCAGCCAGCCAGCCAGCCAGCCAGCCAGCCAGCCAGCCAGCCAGTCAGTCAGTCAGTCCTTCTTCTTTTTCTTCTTCTTCTTCTTCCAAGAATGTACAGGACCCACGCTGAGGCATCGTCGTAGAGTCAGCCGATTTTGAGAGATGTGTTTTGTTTCTTTTCACTTCTTTTTCCAAAACTACTTCGTGCTATGATACTCTCGACAGTAGCTTTGTATAGATTAATGCGTTTACTGACAGCGAGTTAATTCCCTTTCGTTAAAGAAAAACTACAATATATGTTCCTTGTGCAAAGAGCCTGTAGAAAACTATACATATTATTACTGTTCTGGGAAGGTAAATGTGAAGAAAGTGGACACTTTGAACTGACAGAAACACAATACAACCCCAGTTGAATTATGAATGATATTATTTTTTGGTCAGTTAAATATGACAGTTTTCAATAAACGTTTTTTACATGCAAAATACTGTATCTATAATTGTAAATTAATTAATAGGTTATCATTCTTCGTCAATTTTAAGCTGCAGATAAAATGTGTGTTCCAAACTGGAAAACTAAAAGCAATTTAAATTTGTACACTATTGAAAAGTGATGGTTTGTGTATATGTCTTCACTTTGACTTCTACTCATTTGTTGAATTTTACTTCTTAAAAGTGTTTAAATATATGTAACCCAGTCTGGTGATATATAATAGTATACTAGTTATACCTATTACCGCGAGTCTAAAACTTCATCAACCTTGTAAATGAGGACATCAAGAATAACAGTAATTAAGTTACTTTAATGTTTTGAATAATCTTTCTAAAAACTAAATATTGTGTATTATTATTTTTAATACTAAATCTGTTAGTATACTTTTGTCATAAATATATGCATGTGTTTTATTACATACTTGAGTTTTGTGAAAGTATAAATTGATAAATTAATAAATTGATGATTGAAATAGGAAAAAATGAATCGAATTATACTTTGTGTACAACTTAAAATAATGTATGACATATTTGCATGTGATAAAACAAAAAGTAAATGTTGTAGAAAATAACGTTTTTTTAGATCCATGTAAAGTAAAATATTAAATCATTGAATTTGTGCATGAACCAGAATATATTGTAATTTGTATTGTATTTCTATCCATCAGACAATAAACATGGCAATGTGCACTATCTACCCATACCACAGCCCAGCCACCTCTGTATTCTCCTTAAAACTCCCCTGACCTTCATGTGATGGAATTGGAAGTAGAATTATAGTGTTCTTTGTCTGTCCGTTAAATTTTTGTGTGCACTCTAGCATCCTCATTTTTCATTTGATCATCACCAAACTACATGGCTACCATATGACAACTTCTTGATATGTCCAAATCTAAAATTCAATTCTTATAATTAACGTGGGAAGTTTTTTTTATCTTGAATCGTTAGATCACTAGCAAGTGTGATTCTCATCTTTATCAAACTTACCCAGTAGTTATACAATCATGTCAGCATGTCTGAGGGTGGGGTGGGTGGGGGCATGAATAGGCTAGAAATATGAAAGAAAACAGAAATCTTGCAATTTATAATGTATATAATGTCCATTTACCTAAATTTGTATGCAAAAAAAAAAATGTATTGTTTTAACCGAGTTTTTCATGATATACATATATACAAATATTCATATTTTAATCTATCTAGTGCAAATTATGCTTAAGTTTTATTGTTGAGTATACAAGTTGTATTCATCAGAATATTGTTAACACCTGTATATTCTCGACTGGTAATCAGCCCCCGTGGTTCCGGCTAAGAATATAATCACTGCCGATCTTTGCAGAGGGGTAGGAATCCTCCGAATGGGTGTCATGTTCATTTTATCATTTTTTGTCATGTTCACTATTGTGGTTAAATTATCAACCCCTGTGTGGTTTCAGAGAGCCATATGAGTGATGGCAAGAATAGGACCACTGTGGCTCATGCATGTCGTAAGAAGTGACAATTTGAGTAATACGATATAATTTGCTGAAACTCTGCAGTTCTGCAGGTATCACGGTTCTAGATTCATTCTGCATATTCATTTGTCGGTGTATTTTTTTTAATCTGTATATTAATTTGTTGTTTTTGTACATGTAGAGTGAACCAGGAATCTTCCTTCATGTTGGCGTCGAATAACCTATAATGTGGTGGTACGCCGTAAAACCCTATTCATTCTTTATTCATTCGACTGGTAATCACAAGCAAGTAACACGGACTCGAGCACATATTTTATTTCACGTTACACATAACGTAACACGATTCAAACATATAAATTCATATCCCTTTTTATATTACCCAATGAAATAAGACATAATTATTCATAGTATTAACTGTATAACCAAGGTAAAACTACATACACATTCATTAGGTTTTCTGTATAACAAAGATGAAACCACATGGGCATTCATGAGGACATTTTCTGTATAACCAGGTATAACTACATGGACATTCATGAGAACGTTTTCTGTATAACCAGGTATAACAACATGTACATTTATGAAGACATTTTCTGTATAACCAGGTATAATTACATGTACATTCATGAGGACGTTTTCTGTATAATCAAGGTAAAACTACATGGACATTCATGATGACGTTTTCTGTATAACCTAGGTATTACTACATGGACATTCATGAGGATATTTTCTGTATAACCAGGTATAACTACATGGACATTCATGAGGACGTTTTCTGTATAACCAGGTATAACTACATGGACATTCATGATGACGTTTTCTGTATAACAAAGGTAAAACCACATGGACATTCATGAGGACGTTTTCTGTATAACAAAGGTATAACTACATGGACATTCATGATGACGTTTTCTGTATAACAAAGGTAAAACCACAGGGACATTCATGAGGACGTTTTCTGTATAACCGAGGTATAACTACATGGAAAGGTATAACTACATGGACATTCATGAGGACGTTTTCTGTATAACCCAGGTATAACTACATGGACATTCATGAGGACGTTTTCTGTATAACCTTGGTTTAACTACATGGGCATTCATGAGGACGTTTTCTGTATAACCTAGGTACAACTACATTGACATTCATGAGGACGTTTTCTGTATAACCCAAGTATAACTACATGGGCATTCATGGGGACGTTTTCTTTAAAACCTAGGTATAACTACATTGCTATTCATGAGGGCGTCTTCTGTATAACCTAGGTATAACTACATGGACATTCATGAGGACGTTTTCTGTATAACCAGGTATAACTACATGGACATTCATGAGGACGTTTTGTGTATAACCTAGGTATAACTACATGGACATTCATTAGGACGTTTTCTGTATATTCTAGGTATAACTACATGTACATTCTTGAGGACGTTTTCTCTATAACCAAGGTACAACTACATGGATATTCATGAGGACCTTTCTGTGTAACCCATGTCTAACTACATGGACATTCATGAAGACGTTTTCTGTATAACCAGGTATATTTACATGTACATTCATGAGGACGTTTTTTGTACAACCAGGTATAACTACATGTACATTCATGAGGTCGTTTTCTGTATAACCAGGAATAACTACATGCACATTCATGAAGACGTTTTCTGTTTAACCAGGTATAACTACATGTACATTCATGAGGACGATTTCTTTATAACCAGGTATTACTACATGGACATTCATGAGGACGTTTTCTGTATAACCAAAGTATAACTACTTTGACATTCATGAGGACGTTTTCTGTATAACCTATGTATAACTACATGGAAATTCATGAGGAAGTTTTCTGTATAACCTAAGTATAACTACATGGACATTCATAAGGACGTTTTCTGTATAACCAGGTATAACTTCATGGACATTCATGAGGACGTTTTCTGTTGACCAACCAAGGTATAACTACATGGACATTCATGAGGACGTTTTCTGTATAACCTAGGTATAACTACATTGTTATTCATGAAGACGTTTTCTGTGTAACCTAGGTATTACTACATGGACATTCGTGAGGAACTTTTCTGTATAACCCAGGTGTAATTACATTGATATTCATGAGGACGTTTTCTGTATAACCTAGGTATAACAACATGGACATTCATGAGGACGTTTTCTGTATAACCAAGGTATAACTACATGTACATTCATGAGGACGTTTTCTTTATAACGAAGGTACAACTACATAGACATTCATGAGGACGTTTTCTGTGTACCCCATGTCTAACTACATGGACATTCATGAAGACGTTTTCTGTATAACCAAGGTATAACTACATGGATATTCATGAGGACGTTTTCTGTATAACCAAGATATAACTACATGGACATTCATTATAACGTTTTCTGTATAACCAGGTATAACTACATGGACATTCATGAGGACGTTTTTGTATAACCTAGATTTCAACATCATGGACATTCATGACGACGTTTTCTGTATAACCCAGGTATAACTACATGGACATTCATGAGGACGTATTTGTATAACACAGGTATAAATACAGTGACATTCTTGAGGACGTTTTATGTATAACCAAGGTAAAACTACATGTACATTCATGAAGACGTTTTCTGTATAACCAGGTATAACTACATGGGTATTCATGAAGACGTTTTCTGTATAACCAGGTATAACTACATGTACATTCATGAGAACGTTTTTGTATAACCAGGTATAACTACATGTACATTCATGAAAACGATCTCTCTATAACCAAAGTACAACTACATGGACATTCATGAGGACGTTTTCTGTGTTACCAATGTCTAACTACATGGACATTCATGAGGACGTTTTCTGTATAACCAGGTATAACTACATGTACATTCATGAGGACGTTTTTCTGTATAACCTGGTATAACTACATGCACATTCATGAGGACATTTTTTTAATAACCAGGTATTACTACATGGATATTCATGAGGACGTTTTCTGTATAACCAGGTATAATTACATGTACATTCATGAGAACGTTTTCTGTATAACCAGGTATAACTACATGCACATTCATGAGGACGTTTTCTGTATAACCAGGTATACTTACATGGACATTCATGAGGACGTTTTCTGTATAACCAGGTATAAATACATGGACATTCATGAAGACGTTTTCTGTATAACTTAGGTATAACTACATGGACATTTGTGAGGACGTTTTCTGTATAACCTAGGTATAACTACATGGACATTTGTGAGGACGTTTTCTGTATAACCCAGGTATAACTACATGGACATTCATTAGGACGTTTTCTGTATAACCAGGTATAACTTACATGTACATTCATGAGGACGTTTTCTCTATAACCAGGTATAACTACATGCACATTCATGAGGACATTTTCTGTATAACCAGGTATACTTACATGGACATTCATGAGGACGTTTTCTGTAAAACCAGGTATAAATACATGGACATTCATGAAGACGTTTTCTGTATAACTTAGGTATAACTACATGGACATTTGTGAGGACGTTTTCTGTATAACCTAGGTATAACTACATGGACATTTGGGAGGACGTTTTCTGTATAACCCAGGTATAACTACATGGACATTCATTAGGACGTTTTCTGTATAACCAGGTATAACTACATGTACATTCATGAGGACGTTTTCTCTATAACAAAGGTACAACTACATGGACATTCGTGAGGACGTTTTCTGTGTAACCCATGTCTACATGGACATTCATGAGGACGTTTTCTCTATGGCACGTTTGATACAACTCGGGATATATATATATATATATATATATATATATATATATATATATATATATATATATATAGATATATATATATATATATAGATATAGATATATATATACATGGACATTCATGACACTTTACAAGTTTATAACAGGCATTTTTATAACAACATGTTAATAACAAATTATTCTCACATATACTGACATGTGAGGACATAAACTAGCACACAACAGTTGTGTCTGCTGATATTAGAAATGACGCACATTTTAAGATCACACTTTCTTAATTTTGACACTGTCAGATGTCACCGTAACACTAAAACTGTGCTGTAATAGTTTTCTATGTTCTGTGTGGCCCGTATGATTTACGCTGCTACGTATGTGTTGAACTGCCACAGCTGGGTTATCACAGTGCTGTTGCATGCCTGCATCACAGGTCCCTGTGGGTCTATATCCAAACACAAACCACTTTTCTCGTGCTTGATGTAGCTACCCTATATAATATAAAGATACCACGATTGTATGTAATACCATATTGTTTTGTTTAGTTTCAATGTTAAAGTTTAAACCGCAGTGATTTAGTGGTAGAGTTTCCGCCTACCAAGCGGACGGTCGTGGGTTCGATTCCCGGCCTGATCATACCAAATGCTAAAATGGTACTAGAAACTTCCTCGCTCAACATTTTGAGAATAGTTATATAATAGCCAATGTTAGTATAATGTGACTGAAAAGGGTATCATATCATGTCTTTGCGGCATGATACTACAGTGTGACAACTTAGAACACTGAAGACACCATCACGATATGACTGAACAATGTTGGAAGCGACCGTACAGCAAAGCTTGTGTAGACATTAGGAAAATAAAGTTGCATGTCAGTTTTCTGCGTTTTAATTCATATCTTTAATCACACATGGCTCTGTCACAATCCCTCTCGTTTTCATAGGAGAGCTGATAGAACAAAAAATATAATACTGTTATATAAATAAAACCACCAATGTACCTTCCAAGGTCAGTATTGCTAATGATGCTTTGCAAGTCTAGTTAAATTGACTGGCGCTCAAGATGGCTTACAACAAACATATGATTTACTGTATGAGAGGAAAAGAAGAAGGATTCGCGTTAACTGCCAGTCTGTATTCGTTTTATTTTTAAGAAATGGCTAGCATGCATAATGCTGTTATGTTCAGGTACACACGTGATTCATCTTCGATGCGAAATTATTCTATCCCAGAACCTGATATCTCCCGAATCAGGTCTATTAACCACCAATGAAAAAAGCAGGAAATTCTATGCCTGTCCCACAGTTCAACAATTGCAATTGAACGCTTACTAAATTGTGACGTCATCAAACTTTAAGTTGAAGCAACGGACCAATCAACGTGCGCAATTGTGGTTTTCCCTACATTACTATTTAACAGACACAATCGGGAGAGTTGGATCCGTACTACAGACTAACATAAATGAGAGACAAATTGTAATTGTCATTTCGGCCTTTCATGTGATAAAATGCCACTTTAAGAAGAATGTAACTTGAACAAGAAAATATATTCCAGTTAAACTGCACGTGCCTGTTTGTGTATCCAGGTATCTCTTGGTCCTATGATGCAGTCTTCCAGAAAGGGCCGGGAACCGGCGAACGGTGGATCTTTCACAACCACGCATTGTAAAGAAGTTCGTAGAAACTTGTCTTTTGTCATGGAAAACCCCTTTACAAACATACAGTGACAATAATAAGAAAATAAACACAGTATGTACAGCGTGATAAAAAACTTGTGACACGTACCGTTTTCAGTATATACAGGGTGATAAGAAAGTTGTGACACGTACCGTTTTCAGTATATATAGGGTGATAAGAAACTTGTGACACGTACCGTTTTCAGTATATACAGGGTGATAAGAAAGATGTGGCACGTACTGTTTATAGTATATACAGGGTGATAAGAAACTTGTGACTCGTACTGTTTACAGTATATACAGGGTGATAAGAAAGTTGTGACACATACTGTTTATATTATATATAGGGTGATAAGAAATTTGTGACACATACTGTTTACAGTATAAACAGGGTGATAAGAAAGTTGTGACATGAACTGTTTACAGTATATATAGGGTGATAAGAAAGTTGTAGACACATACTATTTACAGTATGTACAGGGTGATAAAAAAGTTGTGACATGTACTGTTTACAATATATACAGGGTGATAAGAAAGTTGTAGACACATACTATTTACAGTATATACAGGGTGATAAGGAAGTTGTAGACACGTACTGTTTACAGTATATACAGGGTGATAAGAAAGTTGTAGGCACATACTATTTACAGTATATACAGGGTGATAAGAAAGTTGTAGACACGTACTGTTTACAGTATATACAGGGTGGTAAGAAAGTTGTAGATACGTACTGTTTACAGTATATGCAGGCTGATAAGAAAGTTGCAGACAAATACTTTTACAGTACATGTATAAACAGGGTGATAAGAAAGTTGCAGACACATACTTTTTATAGCAATTCTATTTATAAAATAAAAGAAACAGAAAATTGAAAAAATATATGAACTAATAAGAAGCCACACGAATGTTAAATTCCTGGTTTGTCCAAAAATACGGTTGGAGTGGACAGTCATGATAATGATTATGATAATGATGATGATGATGATAATAATAATGACAATAATAGTAATAACAATAAAAATAATAATGATAATAATGATCACGAATAGAACAAATTAATTGATAATAATAGTTATACGTACCACGGCACAAAGCGAAAACAACAACATTCATTTTATTGTATTGTGTGCGCTGCTAGCATTTATTTTTATTGCTAAACAGTGTCTCGCACACATAAACATACATCCAGAGAGGAGATATAATAGCATACACTGTATTATATTTTGCTTTAAAAATAGTTCATAATTACATTTAAATGCGTAGCTTTTATAGGATACACTGTAAACTAGAAATATGCCTAGTACTGGTTCTACCAAGGAAGACTTCGAGCATGATTGATAGTTGTAATACCTTGTATCACAATGGAGGTATAAGTTTTAATCAAAGAAAGCAATTCGATATACTTCGTACGTCTTGTCAATTTTCTTTTATTTGTTACAAACAGTTTCTCATTTCTATAGCTTGAATAAAAGTCACATGCAATAAGGTTAGACAGCTCTGCTAATAAAATAAGAAGAATGATATCTGTCTCTTCGTTTTCAATTATCTTTTAATAAACACTCCTTGTAACCGAACACCATTGTGTAACCGAACACCGCCACCACTTTCAGGAGAAGAGTCACTTTGACACAGACACAAGAGTACCGTGACATTGTAGTTCAGTAACATTGTACTTTACTGTGTACATCGTTTTATCAGTTATATTGTTTATCTTGGATTACGACTGGTGTTCTGTATCACTTTAACTGAGAACGTTTCATTCATGTCGTAACAATACCCCATATATATAATAAATAGCATATTGCTTTTATAGCGATAGTGTCTTTCTCAAAGGAAATTACGCTTTTATTTCATCAACTCGCTGCAGCGTTCATGTACTTCGACAAGGACTTTCTCAATTCTTGATATTACGCTTTTATTTCATCAACTCGCTGCCGCGTCCTTGTACTTCGACAAGGACTTTCTCAATTCTTGATATTACGCTTATATTGCATCAACTCGCTGCAGCACCCTTGAACTTCGACAAGGACTTTCTCAATTCTCGGTATTACGCTTATATTGCATCAACTCGCTGCAGCACCCTTGAACTTCGACAAGGACTTTCTCAATTCTCGGTATTACGCTTATATTGCATCAACTCGCTGCAGCACCCTTGTACTTCGACAAGGACTTTCTCAATTCTCGGTATTACGCTTATATTACATCAACTCGCTGCAGCACCCTTGAACTTTGACAAGGACTTTCTCAATTCTCGGTATTACGCTTATATTGCATCAACTCGCTGCATCCCCCTTGTACTTCGACAAGGACTTTCACAATTCTCGGTATTACGCTTATATTGCATCAACTCGCTGCAGCACCCTTGTACTTCGACAAAGACTTTCTCAGTTCTCGGTATTACGCTTATATTGCATCAACTCGCTGCAGCACCCTTGTACTTCGACAAGGACTTTCTCAATTCTCGGTATTACGCTTATATTGCATCAACTCGCTGCAGCACCCTTGTACTTCGACAAAGACTTTCTCAGTTCTCGGTATTACGCTTATATTGCATCAACTCGCTGCAGCACCCTTGTACTTCGACAAGGACTTTCTCAATTCTCGGTATTACGCTTATATTGCATCAACTCGCTGCATCTCCCTTGTACTTCGACAAAGGCTTTCTCAATTTTCGGTATGACACTTATATTGCATCAACTCGCTGCAGCACCCTTGTACTTCGACAAGGACTTTCTCAATTCTCGGTATTACGCTTATATTGCATCAACTCGCCGCAGCACCCTTGTACTGTGACAAAGACTTTTCTCAATTCTTGGTATTACGTTTATATTGCATCAACTCGCTGCAGCACCCTTGTACTTCGACAAGGACTTTCTCAATTCTCGGTATTACTCTTATATTGCATCAACTCGCTGCAGCACCCTTGTACTGTGACAAAGACTTTTCTCAATTCTCGGTATTACGTTTATATTGCATCAACTCGCTGCAGCACCCTTGTACTGCGACAAGGACTTTCTATATTCTCGGCATTACGCTTATATTGCACGAACTCGCTGCAGCACCCTTGTACTGTGACAAGGACTTTCTCAATTCTCGGTATTACGCTTATATTGCATCAACTCGCTGCAGCACCTTGTACTGCGACAAGGACTTTCTCAATTCTCGGTATTACGCTTATATTGCATCAACTCGCTGCAGCTCCCTTGTACATCGACAAGGACTTTCTCAATTCTCGGTATTACGCTTATATTGCATCAACTCGATGCATCACCCTTATATTGCAACATGGATTTTCTCAATTCTCTATATTATGCTTATATTACATCAACTCGTTGCATCACCCGTATATTGCAACATGGACTTTCTCAATTCTCTATATTATGCTTATATTGCATCAACTTATTGCATCACCCGTATATTGCTATATGGACTTTCTCAATTCTCTACATCAACTCGGTGCATCACCCGTATATTGCAACATTGACTTTCTCAATTCTTTATATTAAGCTTATATTGCATCAACTTGCTGCATTACCCTGATATTACGACAGAGACTTTCTCAATTCTTTTATTGCATAAACTTGCTGCAGTACCCTCGTATTGCGACAGGGACTTTTTTAATTCTCTATATTATGCTTATATTCCATCAACTCGCTGCAGCAACCTGATATTGCGACAGAGTTTTTCTCAATTTTCTGTATTACGTTTATATTGCATAACTTGCTGTACATCCTTATATTGTGAAAGGGAATCAATTCTCTGTATTATGCTTTTATTGCATCAACCAGCAGCATCAACACATGTTTTATTGCGACAGGGACTTTCTCAATTCTCTGTATTATGCTTTTATTGCATCAACTCGCATCATCACCAAAGGTTTTATTGCTACAGAGACTTTCTCAATTCTCTGTATTATGCTTCTTGCAGCATCACCAAAGGTTTTATTGCAGCAGGGACTTTCTCGATTGTCTGTATTATGCTTTTATTGCATCAACTCGCAGCATCACCAAACGTTTTATTACGACAGGGACTTTCTTACTTCTCTATATTATGCTTTTATTGCACCAACTCACAGCATCACCAAAGGTTTTATTTCAACTAGGAACTTTCTCAATTCCCTGTATTATGCTTGTATTGCATCAACTCGCAGCATCACCAAAGGTTTAATTGCAGCACCTTTCTATTGTGACAGGGACCATTATAAAGGTTTACGTAGTAAAAAATGATTCATCAGAAAGAGTCCGAACGATGACGAGAAGGTCGTCAAGCAGTATTTAAGTTTTGTTTATATTTAGAATGGGGATTCGTTTCAAAATTGATAATGAGAAGCGTTTGATCATAAATATTCCTAAGCATACTTACTTGTGCCGCGTACTGATAGTGACAAGGCTCAGCATACAGAGGCTCGGGTGCTTGAAACAGGTACTGATGATTGTCCAAACATCTGTTAGTGTTCAGGTTACGAGCCTGCAATTACAAGTATGTCCAACTTAAGTAACTTTGTCTAATATTCAACCATATAAAATAATATTGGCACAAGGACCTTTTTTTTTATATACATACACGAATATATCTACTACTACTACTACTACTACTACTACTACTACTGCACAATAATATTAATAAGTGAAACATATCATGTCACCCAGTGACGACTTAATCATGTTTAGTCACGGGTCCTATCTTACTATAGCTTTTGAATAGTATATAATAATGGAAAAGAAGGACACTTCAAAATGACCATATCTGGTTTGAAGATTATATAGGTGTGAAGGAAGAAAAACTAAATTAAATCCGTAGACAAAATCATAAAAAAGCTTACTGACTTATGTTGATCTCTTTGAAAACAGTAGTTAGCAAGAAAAATGCATTTCCCCCGCAAAATCCAAATTTCTACATTTACGAAGGTTGTACACATCCGATACTGGCACGGATTTAATATGCCGTCTTGCATGATTACCCAGTCAAAATCATTCAAGACATTCGCACCGTGCAACCAGAAGTAACTAGGCAAGGCAAATGTTGGACTCGTTTAGGAGCATAAACTATTAATTTTATAGGCAAAACACGACTTATCTGCTGTTATTACATGATGTATATGTTTTGAATATTATTTTCTTCTTACGCTATAATTTTGTTTCATTGAAACTGGTCATGGATCATGGATTCAGTGATTTTGGTATTTTTGAAGTGTTCTACCTTTCCATAATTTACTATATATAGCTATCCAAAAGCTATAGTAAGATAGGGCCTGTGGGTTTAGTAACAAAAGCGATTACTGTGAAACTTTTATTCGAAAACAAACATTCACATTGTACACCGAAAGACTTTAGAAAAACACTAATATAAATAACAATAAAACATTGAGTTCTTTATCGATATTATTGAAATTTATTTTGTTTCATAATGTAACATCTTTTTAACTTTTCATCAAATTATTTTGCAGTTATCACTTCTTTTTAGCTCGCCGGGACGAATGTCCAGGAGATATATTGCCATGACCCCGGCGTCGTTGCCGGCGTCGTCTGTAGACGCCCATGTAAGAGCCAGGTTAAACGTTTGTGTTTAGTTGCGTTTAAGTTTTGGTGTTTGCCTGCAATCTTAATCTTTGCATGGATGGTGAGTTTTATCCCGTAGGCGAGCTTTGTTGTCTTCTGACAACTCTTGTTATTGATTTGAAATATACAACCCCCGTTACCTAAATTCACACAAAAAAACAACAACACACTTTTATTGTCTGTATAAATTCGTTTAGTTATTGGTTTATCTGTATTTTGATATCCAGATTTCTGTTCTATGGCATTTTCACCCAGATTTGCCATCCTTTTCATTTGTTAAAAAGTGTTCAAGATATGAAATCACGGATATAAAGATTTGCAGCTTTTATCCTAGAACAATAAACAGATGGCAATTTGATTACGCTATCATCTTAAAAACGGATATCGGACTTGTGTCTAACAGCATATGACTATTATTCATATCTGATTAATACTTCAACCGTATTGCCATTTTATGTAATTTTCTGTGTCATTGCTTGCTTGACCAATAAGTGTTTGTCTCACCAGCGTTGCGTCCTGACGGTCGTAATTTTCATACTCACTCAAGACAAGGTGTGTGCGTGATAAGAACTTGTTTCACAATCAACACGCAAACTGAATAAGAAATCTAAATAATAATATTCTAAACCATTGTGTCAGGACTTCAAAGAAAGAAAAAAAAGAAAAGACACCGTTACTTACAGATCCCCACGCTGTCACGTTTTGGTCTAAAACAAAAAGTTCTGGCCATATTTTTTCAAGTAACCACGAAAATGGCTTGCAGTTAAGCCTCTTTTTCAAGTCCATCCGCTCTGTCAGATCACCGACTTGTAAATCCTACAATAAACACTTGGAATTGATATATTTAAAAAAAAATCCAAAGATCAACAAACTAGTATAATTTATAATCAATTTTGGATTCAGCAGACTCGTATATTTACGTAAAGAAACTGGACTAAACTAAATATTTTTCCCAACGAATAATTTTGATTTTAATGCACCTAGATCTATCATCATTATCACACAACTACAATTTAAATCAATTTTTCAGAAACACATATGCCCAAATTTAATATAAGTTAAAAACCTTGTCGCGGTGCGGCTAATCATCGGGGATGGGGGTGTTAAAATGCATTAAAATGCGAAGCAGCAGGATATCGACTGATAGTGTTTCTAATTCTAAATTCAAACAGTCATGATCGAAAACAAAATAAAACGCAGTCAACAGTCCATGCAGCCAAGTAGTCTGTAGAACGAACCCAGCTTTCCCGGTTGGGTCCGTTCAATAGCAATTGTTACGAGCACGCTGATTGGTCAGTTGCTCCAGGGAAAGTTTGAATGACGTCATAATTTAGTAAGCGTTCAATTGCTATGAATTGTGGGACAGGCATAGAGTTCCCTGCTTTTTTCGATTGGTCGTTAAAAGACCTGATTCGGGAGATATCATGTTCTGGGATAGACTAGCAGCCAAGTCAATCATATACATATTATATTTACAATCTGACCACCTCGGCCTTTATGTTACGTGTATTATACGGAAGATACGGATATACCCGATGTTTCACGATTGATTATATTTACAATAGCAACAAAACTGATAAATACACAAAGGAAGTATCTGCATTTGTAGAACTAGTATACATTTCTTACTCTTTTACAATACTGACTCGCATGTGTGGGGATAGTCGCACTGTCAAAATGAATAACAATCAAAAAAGAGCAATTGATATTGCATTAAAAGGACACAATATTTTGCTGTTAGGCTCTATTTTTTATTGTTATTCATTTTGACAGTGCGAGAATATTTTGACAAACCAGCGCGAAAATTCACGTGAGGATGTTTACCCTTTTCAGCTTGATGATTAGTTAATTGGGGATATCCAACAGCCAATCAAATGACTTCTTTCAAAAGACAGTTAGAATGACATCACGTGACACAATATGGCCGGCTGAAACCCTCATCCCTGATGAACGAGGAATTTATCTTGATTTTTACTAAAAGCAACCATATCCCACGGGTATTGCTGTTGGTGAGTACTAGTTTTACGATTATAAATTGAATTCTTTCAATTCTTTGCCTTGCCACAGTCGAATCACGTAGTTTACCCTTGTAAAATATGACGGCGATCGTGAACACGACCTTATCCGACTAAACAAAAATGACAATTTTCGCGGTGATCGAGCATAGATTTCTCTGCTATCGTGCATACAATGTGTTTGATGTTAATGTATATGGGTAGATAAATGTCTTAGCTCAACGTAGCTACAAGGAAAGTGTATTTAACTTCGCTGATATAAATTTTATTAGGGCGAGAACGAGTTGAGGGGTGAAATTCGAAATCGGCGAGTTCCACCCCTTGTCTATATTTACACTATATACAGCTAAAAATACGTGCTGGCCCCCTTTGGTTGTATATTTATCGTACTTCATTACAATTCCAACCCGCATTTGTACACACAATCTTCATATCTCTTTCTTTACTTTAATACTGACCCGCATGTGTGGGGATAGTTGTATATATATCGTACTTTATTACAATTCCAACCAGCATTTGTACACACAATCTTCATATCTTTTACTTTACTATAATACTGACCCGCATGTGTGGGGATAGTTGTATATATATCGTACTAACAATTCCAACCCGCATTTGTACACATACTCTTCATATCTCTTACTTTACTATAATACTGATCCGTATTTGTACACAATATCTTCATATCTCTTACTTTACTCATGATAATACTGACCCGCATTTGTATACACACTCTTCTTACCTCTAACTTTACTGTAATACTGATCTGATTGTACACACACTCTTCATATCTCTTACTTTACTATAATACTGACCCGCATTTGTACACACACTCTTCATATCTCTTACTCTACTATAATACTGATCCGCATTTGTACACAATATCTTCATATCTCTTACTTTACTCATGATAATACTGACCCGCATTTGTATACACACTCTTCTTACCTCTTACTTTACTGTAATACTGATCTGATTGTACACACACTCTTCATATCTCTTACTTTACTATAATACTGACCTGCATTTGTACACACACTCTTCGTATTTCTTACTTTACTATAATACTGACCCGCATTTGTACACACAATCTTCATATATTTTACTTTACTATAATACTGACCTGCATTTGTACACACAATCTACTGACCCAAATTTGTACACACAATCTTCATATCTCTTACTTTACTATAATACTGACCCGCATTTGTACATACAATCTACTGACCCAAATCTGTGCACACAATCTTCATATCTCTTACTTAACTATGATACTGACCCACATTTGTACACACAATCTACTGACTCAAATAGGTACACACAATCTTCATATCTCTTACTTAACTGTAATACTGACACGCATTTGTGCACACAATCTACTGACCCAAATTTGTACACAAACTCTTCATATCTCTTACTTTACTATAATACTGACCCGCATTTGTACACACACTCTTCATATCTCTTACTTTACTATAATACTCACCCGCATTTGTACATACAATCTACATGTACTGACCCAAATTTGTACACACAATCTTCATATCTCTTACTTTACTATAATACTGACCCGCATTTGTGGGAAATAGTTGTACACAAGCTCTTTATGCTTTGGCTCCATCCATACTTCTATTGCTCGCTTGTAGTTGTATTGCTCCACTGCTTCTCGCCCTCCCGGGAACGTGTACGGCTGTGAGCGAGCCACGTGGCCAATATGGGAACAGGGTACATGCACCAACCGGCCACCGCACAGCCATATCTACAAACATGGGGACAAGATTATAATTAGTGTCTTTGCTTAGAAAGCATTAGTAGAACTGCACGGCCTTTAGTTGTATTTGTATTTAAATAAACGTTTAATACAATTTAATGTATATAATTATGCGATTATGGCATGGAAATGATGCGATGTTTGGTTAGACAATGGCCTGTGGTAGGACAAGACGATGCGACACTTTTGACTGATTGATTGAATATTTAGCGTCATTTTTATGCCATTGAGGGCTAACAGACGATCATTTAAACTAACCACTGTTTCCTGGGATTAACCAGTACTCGAGTACACCCCATCTCCGCAAGTAACTGATAACTTTCCCACTTGAATCAGTGGTGAGAGACGAATGATAATGAGACACAATGTCGTATATCAACAATCACGGAGACTGTTGCCGGGTGGGGGATTCGAACTCACGACCCCTGGATTGATAGTCAGACGCGTAACCGACTGAGCTAATCGGGCCCGGCACGATGCGATACGATCTGGTGGATATTTTTTGATTTTTTGATTTTTTTTTAAACGGGGTTTAACGTCATTTTCAACACATTTCGGGTTATTTCTCTAATGGCATATCCATCGTTTTATTGGTGGAGGAGGATCTCAGCATGAACCTGAGTAGAACAACCGTCCTTCCTCAAGTCACTTTTTCACATAAAGTTTTCGGAGCAGCGAAACTCGAACCTACGACCTTCAGCGGCGAGAAGTAAGTGAAACTGAGACGGCGAATTAGCACCTGGTCACGGAAGACCCAACACTTCAGTCTTGTATATTACGTATAATTTGTATTTCACTGTTCAAATTTTCTTTTTTACCTAAAGTGGCATAATCAGTAACCCAAGATGTTTATTCAGATAGTCACAATTCATTCTTAATATTATAATTATGTCAGTTTTTTCAATTGATTTAAAAGGAGAGAATTTGCTGGTTATAACGCTTTAATTCCTGTATATAATTGAGTCGTTCCAACGTGCAACATGAAAACATACTACACATATGTGAAAATCAGTTCGCTTCTAGTAAAAACAAGATGTTTCATTTACCCTCCATGCCATTTCGAGATTTTCTCCTCCCCAAACAGTCATCCCTTCGTCGTATGTTCCCATTTCCTCGAAAAACTTCTTTTCTATGGCATACGCTGCTCCTACCATCACGGTTCCGCTGTAACACAAGTACGAGACAATCCTGACAATAACATTGACATTGAACCCGCTCACGTTGCACGTCTAGACATCGAATTTCATGTTTTGATCAATCCATTATAAATTATCGTAAAATTACTTATAAAAAGTTTTTTTGCCTAGGATTTGCCCCAAATGCCTAGTACCAATGCTGGATTTCTGCCAATCTCCATTTTTGACTGGTTGCAATCCCAAAACTGTGAAGTACTCATCAATAAGAATGAATGCACGTGTAAAGTAGTTCAAAGTAGTCAACCCTTGAATCAGCTGTCCCCAGCCTGAATTGCATAAAAAAAGCTTAAGATCGTGAATATTTAGCCAAAACGACCACATAATTATGTTTAAATGACTTTGAAATACTTTATACCTAAATGACCCATTATAAGTATGCAGCTACATGCTAAAAATAATCAGACATCACGTGACCTAATTTAGTGTGTGATACTAAAACCCGGCCGCGGTTAAACCGGTCATATTTCGACTGCAGGGAAAAGGCAAATGTGGCGTGTGTCATAATGGTGTTCAAATGCACCAATCCCAGTCATTATGTATTTCCATTTGCATATTTTATAAAGAAATATCGGGAAAATTAAAAATTGCCTTTATTTAGGTATTTAAAGCTTTTTCTTTGCCGATATGTCCGACACTTTTGATACATTGCATTTTGGTCTTTTCTGCATAATAATAACAATAAATACATAAAAATACAATTCATTTTTTATTCCTGTTATATTTCCAATGAAAAATGTGTCCCAAATCTGCCGCTTATCTACTTCTCTACCAAGCCATATGCAGACCCGGGCCGTCAACTCTGTGAGCTTTGTTTTTCCCATTAACTGATCTTGGTCATAGACATTTATTAAAAGTTACGGTACCAATTTATTAAATAAATCATGCAAGTAATTCACTTTAAAAATAATTAATTTTTTAAGACATTTGTAGCGTATTTTCCTGATATACTAATACTTTACTTTGAAGTTTTAAGTAGAAATATAATCACAGCATGTTGACCATAAGGACTATATATGTGTCACCTAAATAACGGATAAGGCATACAAATTGTTCTTAATATAAACAGTCTCACCAAGATAAGCCTTAAAATGACACTCCATTTTGCTATTTATATTACATGTACTCTCCGTACTGTTCATTTTGTTGGTTTCAAATTATCATACTCATGAGACGCTTTAGAATGTGTTTAACAATCAATGAGCGTCTGGATGTTTTTTTTGAGGTTTTTTTTTGCAATATTATTTTTCAGTTGATACGGAAATCTACAAGCACTTATATAAAACTTAAATTAGATTCATTTAAACGTACAGGAAAATACAACTGACTGGAATAATGTAAATTGTTCTTTGTCTCGCTTAGTTTCGCATTTCGACCATACAACGAGACCTAAGATGGCTGTCACGGTTAACGGTGACACACAGATTCATAGTCTAGACTATGATACATCTATGGTGATTTACATAATCAGCCGCAATAAAAATGGAGTTCATATGCATTACCTTTAGTCCGAAGACTGAATAGAGAAAAACAACTTAGATGAAACATAGCTTAGAATTACTTAGAACATACATTAAAATGTTTAAAAAGTTCATATCTCACTCTTAGTCACCTGAAACCTATTATTTTGAGACAAGCTTTAAAAAATCGAGCGCGCTGTCCTTCGAAAGCTCTTGTTTTCAATGACCTAATGGGCCAAAATGAAAATACGTACGGTCTCGTGTCGTGCTTCTCTTCCCCAACCTGGTCACTGCGGAAAAAAGTTTCGAAGAAAACAAGTCTCCAGTCAAAGCCATAACGAGTCATATAATCATCGTAGAATTTGTATTCCAAAGAGTTTTGTTGTATATAGTCAAGCGTTCCCATCGCTATAGTTGTCCGGTCTGCCTTCACTTCGGACAGCAATGGCTGGAGCCTATGTAAAATAATAAAAAATATGTAGAATGTAAGTAAATATTTATAGTTTATCTTAACGATATGATATTAAGTCAATTAAACAGGCTACTGGTATTAAGCAGTTAAGTTGTGATTGCTATACACTCTAACATGTCCAAATAAGGAATATCGGCGTGGTTTTGTGGATGAGTCTGACGCAGATAGGTTGAGTATAAACCTAAACACAAGTCATCGAGGCTCTGTATCAGTGTATAACCATACCAACCGTGATTTGAATGTGTTGTCAAACACCCGTGTCACCGAGGCACTGTATCAGTGTCTGAACATACCAACCGTGGTTTGTATGTGTTGTCAAACACCCGTGTCACCGAGGCACTGTATCAGTGTCTGGACATACCAACCGTGATTTGTATGTGTTGTCAAACACCCGTGTAACCGAGGCACTGTATCAGTGAACATACCAACAGTGATTTTAGGTGTTGTCAAACACCCGTGTCACCGAAGCACTGTATCAGTGTCTGAACATACCAACCGTGATTTGTATGTGTTGTCAAACACCCGTGTCATCGAGGCACTGTATCAGTGTCTGGACATACCAACCGTGATTTTAGGTGTTGTCAAACACCCGTGTAACCGAAGCACTGTATCAGTGTCTGAACATACCAACCGTGATTTGTATGTGTTGTCAAACACCCGTGTCATCGAGGCACTGTATCAGTGTCTGGACATACCAACAGTGATTTTAGGTGTTGTCAAACACCCGTGTGACCGAAGCACTGTATCAGTGTCTGAACATACCAACCGTGATTTGTATGTGTTGTCAAACACCCGTGTCATCGAGGCACTGTATCAGTGTCTGGACATACCAACAGTGATTTTAGGTGTTGTCAAACACCCGTGTCACCGAAGCACTGTATCAGTGTCTGAACATACCAACCGTGATTTGTATGTGTTGTCAAACACCCGTGTCACCGAGGCACCGTATCAGTGAACATACCAACCGTGATTTGTATGTGTTGTCAAACACCCGTGTCATCGATGCACTATATCAGTGTCTGAACATACCAACCGTGATTTGTATGTGTTGTCAAACACCCGTGTCACTGAAGCACTGTATCAGTGTCTGAACATATCAACCGTGATTTGTATGTGTTGTCAAAAACCCGTGTCACCGAGGCACCGTATCAGTGAACATACCAACCGTGATTTGTATGTGTTGTCAAACACCCGTGTCACCGAGGCACTGTATCAGTGTCTGAACATACCAACCGTGATTTCATACCAACCGTGTTTTGTATGTGTTGTCAAACACCCGTGTCGCCGAGGCACTGTATCAGTGTCTGAACATACCAACCGTGATTTGTATGTGTTGTCAAACACCCGTGTCACCGAGGCACTGTATTAGTGTCTGAATATACCAACAGTGATTTGTATGTGTTGTCAAACATCCGTGTCACCGAGGCATTGTATCAGTGTCTGAACATACCAACCGTGATTTGTATGTGTTGTCAAACACCCGTGTCACCGAAGCACTGTATCAGTGTCTGAACATACCAACCGTGATTTTTATGTGTTGTCAAACACCCGTGTCACCGAGGCACTGTATCAGTGTCTGAACATACCAACCGTGATTTGTATGTGTTGTCAAACACCCGTGTCACCGAGGCGATGTATCAGTGTCTGAACAAACCAACCGTGTTTTGTATGTGTTGTCAAATACCCGTGTCACTGTGGCACTGTATCAGTGTCAGAACATACCAACCGTGATTTCATTCCAACAGTGATTTGTATGTGTTGTCAAAGACCCGTGTCACCAAGGCACTGTATCATTGTCTGAACATACCAACCGTGTTTTGTATGTGTTGTCAAACACCCGTGTCACCGTGGCACTGTATCAGTGTCTGAACATACCAATCGTGATTTCATTGCAACAGTGATTTGTATGTGTTGTCAAACACCCGTGTCACCGAAGCACTGTATCAGTGTCTGAACATACCAACCGTGATTTGTATGTGTTGTCAAACACCCGTGTCACCGAGGCACTGTATCAGTGTCTGAACATACCAACCGTGATTTGTATGTGTTGTCCAACACCCATGTCACCGAGGCACTGTATCAGTGTCTGAACATACCAACCGTGATTTCATACCAACCGTGTTTTGTATGTGTTGTCAAACACCCGTGTCGCCGAGGCACTCAAACAGTGTCTGAACATACCAACCGTGATTTGTATGTGTTGTCAAACACCCGTGTCACCGAGGCACTGTATTAGTGTCTGAATATACCAACAGTGATTTGTATGTGTTGTCAAACATCCGTGTCACCGAGGCACTGTATCAGTGTCTGAACATACCAACCGTGATTTGTATGTGTTGTTAAACACCCGTGTCACCGAGGCACTGTATCAGTGTCTGAACATACCAACCGTGTTTTGTATGTGTTGTCAAACACCCGTGTCACCGTGGCACTGTATCAGTGTCTGAACATACCAACCGTGATTTCATTCCAACAGTGATTTGTATGTGTTGTCAAAGACCCGTGGCACCGAGGCACTGTATCAGTGTCTGAACATACCAACCGTGTTTTGTATGTGTTGTCAAACACCCGTGTCACCGTGGCACTGTTTCAGTGTCTGAACATACCAACCGTGATTTCATTGCAACAGTGATTTGTATGTGTTGTCAAACACCCGTGTCACCGAAGCACTGTATCAGTGTCTGAACATACCAACCGTGATTTGTATGTGTTGTCAAACACCCGTGTCACCGAGGCACTGTATCAGTGTCTGAACATACCAACCGTGATTTGTATGTGTTGTCCAACACCCATGTCACCGAGGCACTGTATCAGTGTTTGAACATACCAACCGTGATGTCATACCAACAGTGATTTGTATGTGTTGTCAAACACCCGTGTCACCGAGGCACTGTATCAGTGTCTAAACATACCAACCGTGATTTGTATGTGTTGCCAAACACCCGTGTCATCGAGGCACTGTATCAGTGAACATACCAACCGTGGTTTGTATGTGTTGTCAAACTACCGTGTCATCGATGCACTGTATCAGTGTCTAAACATCCCAACCGTGATTTTATGGGTTGTCAAACACCCGTGTCATCGACTGAGGCACTGTATCAGTGTCTTAACATACCAACCGTGATTTGTATGTGTTGTCAAACACCCGTGTCACCGAGGCGATGTATCAGTGTCTGAACATACCAACCGTGATTTGTATGTATTGTCAAACACCCGTGTCACCGAGGCACTGTATCAGTGTCTGAACATAACAACCATGATTTTATGTGCTATCAAACACCCGTGTCACCGAGGCACTGTAGCAGTGCCTGAACATACCAACAGTGATTTGTATGTGTTGTCAAACACCCGTGTCACCGAGTCACTGTATTAGTGTCTGAACATACCAACCGTGATTTGTATGTGTTGTCAAACACCCGTGTCACCGAGGCACTGTATCAGTGTCTAAACATACCAACCGTGTTTTGTATGTGTTGTCAAACACCGGTGTCACCAAGGCACTGTATCAGTGTCTGAACATACCAACCGTGTTTTGTATGTGTTGTCAAACACCCGTGTCACCGAGGCACTGTATCAGTGTCTGAACATACCAACCGTGTTTTGTATGTGTTGTCAAACACCCGTGTCACCGAGGCACTGTATCAGTGTCTGAACATACCAACCCAGTTTTGTATGTGTTGTCAAACACCCGTGTCACCGAGGCACTGTATCAGTGTCTGAACATACCAATCGTGATTTGTATGTGTTTCAAATACCCGTGTCACCGAGGCACTGTATCAGTGTCTGAACATACCAACCGTGATTTGAATGTGTTGTCAAACACCCGTGTCACCGAGGCACTGTATCAGTGTCTGAACATACCAACCGTGATTTGAATGTGTTGTCAAACACCCGTGTCACCGAGGCACTGTATCAGTGTCTGAACATACCAACTGTGATTTTATGTGTTGTCAAACACCCGTGTCACCGAGGCACTGTATCAGTTAACATACCAACCGTGATTTTATGTGTTGTCAAACAACCGTATCACCGAGGCACTGTATCAGTGAACATACCAACCGTGATTTGTATGTGTTGTCAAACACCCGTGTCACCGAGGCACTGTATCAGTGTCTGAACATACCAACCGTGATTTGTATGTGTTGTCAAATACCCGTGTCACCGAAGCACTGTATCAGTGTCTGAACATACCAACCGTGATTTGTATGTGTTGTCAAATACCCGTGTCACCGAAGCACTGTATCGGTGTCTGAACATACCAACCGTGATTTGTATGTGTTGTCAAACACCCGTGTCACCGAGGCACTGTATCAGTGTCTGAACATACCAACCGTGGTTTTATGTGTTGTCAAACACCCGTATCCCCGAGGCACTGTATCAGTGAACATACCAACCCTGATTTGTATGTGTTGTCAAACACCCGTGTCACCGAGGCACTGTATCAGTGTCTGAACATATCAACCGTGATTTGTATGTGTTGTCAGAAACCCGTGTCACCGAGGCACTGTATCAGTGAACATACCAACCGTGATTTGCATTCGTGTGGTTCCGGGTAGCATTTGTATCATCGGCGAATCATTTTAATTATATTTTGTCATGTCTAAAACTGCGGTCAAACTATTAACACCTGTGTTGTTCCAGGGGGCCAAATGAATGATGACATGATTAGAATCACTTTGGTACATGCAACAGGCGATAACTTGAGTATAGGAAAAAAATGCTGAAGCCCTAAAACTCTCCATTTTTGCCAGAATCGAGGTATTGGGATTATTCTACATATCTATAAAAATTATATTTCAACTGAATGTTTATGTGTTGTTTTTTTCTTTACATCCATTTGTATACGTGAAGACACAATCTGGAATCTTCCTCCATTTGGTTTTGTGTTGGTATTGCGGTACTCATTCGTGTTTGTTTCAAACAATCAATTTAAATAAATAAGTTAAAAATAAAAAGGGAACAATATTGATGTTTTGAAAAAGCCAATGTCATGTGGTCATTTTTTATTTTCTTGACCATTAATTAAAATAAAACGGTCCTAAGTGATTGAATTTCGTTTAGTTCAGGAAATTTATATATTAGTACTGCAAATTTGATATATACCGCAAATGTTATGAGTTGAAACCTGTCTATTTTCAAGACCGTGAATATTCAACAGTAACTGCAATCTGATGAGTTGACTTTCGTATACATTACCAATTTTATGATTTGAATCCGGTTTATTTTCCTGAATGTAAATTGAAATCTTACCAGTCAATGTTGACCTCCATGTGGCTATCGAAGAAAATAATAACTTCTCCCGTGGAGTTTCTGAATCCCGTCAGCCTTGCTTGTATGAGACCTTTTCTCTCTGGAAGGCGGATTATTTTGACGAGGCCCTTTGGGAAGTGGGTGTCTATATAGGCATCCAAGTCAGATTTAAGTTCTTCTGTAATGCAAACAGGTGTCAGCGTCAGTTGGTCAGAGACCACGTGATATTTATATGTATAACAGGTCTGTGTGTTCATATAATGAAACTGGTTAATCGGCGAATATTTTGGTTAAACGTTTCTTCCAGTTATAATAATTCATGTTTAACAGTAACGTACAAAAGTCTTCATTATACTCAAATGTATACGGACAAAACCCTTCATTATACTAAACGTTATGCGGACAAAATGGGTCATACTGACAAAAACGTTCCCTACACTTAATTTTATGTAGACAAAAGGGGTCATGTGGTCAAAATCGTTTATAACACTAAATTGTATGTTGGTAAAAGGAGACATATGGACAAAAAAAACGTTCACTACACTAATATTATGCGGACAAAACGCCTCATGTGGATAAAAGTCTGAATTGTACTAAATTTTCGTCATGCGAAAAAAATATTTCATATTTTTTCTAAATTGTCTGCAGACAATTCAAATTTTTTCTTCAGACAAAAAGCACCGTCGCACAATTATACCGACAACATAGCAAAATTAACTTTGTTATTGGAGCACAACTACTTCTTTTGAAGCACGTTCTCGCGCTACTAAGCACTGATTTTACCCAAGAAGACTTCGAGAGTTTTTTTTGTCTTAGTTCTGGTTCAGCCAAATGCCATGCAATACGACTTCGACTATGACTTGTATGTACTCAGATGTTAAGAACATTTTCTCACAATCTATTTGAAATAAATGTATAATAGGTAGAAAGCTAAGATTGCTGCCAAATCATGAAGGCCATTGACAAGTTATGTAAAAAGGGTTCTAAAGTTAACTTGACCTCTTTAGTTTTTTGTTTCAAAGAAAAATTCCTGACGGAGTATCCCAAATGTACTACTGGAAAATCAACATTCTGTCATATTAAATAGAACAAGATATCGGTGGAACCGATGAATGCTCTCTGAACAAGTGCTTGATTGCATAGACGCTGCTGTTTGTAAAGGGAAAGGGGGTGTAAAGGGGAGATAATGTTTGGAAGAGATGTTTGGTTCTTCACTATGCACTGCCACACATTGACGTTTTACAAAGACAATATGCCTATCTGCACTTGATAATGATGCATCCTAGCAAGTTTCATTAAATTCCAACCATATAGCCCAGACAATAACTTTCGAACGCATGTACGCATGGACGCACGCACGGACGAAGCGGCGACAATATGCATAATAAAAACAAAGGGGCCACACAATCTTTGTCAAAAGCGTTGTGTTCACACTGAGAAGGTTGACATGTCTGGTGATATATTTTATCGATATATCGTTTTTTCAAGAAGGTTAATCTTTCTTATCGTATAAGTTAGTGTATGCCGAGCATACAATATGTTATAATGAACAAACAAGAATACATTGTTTTAAACTAAAAATAATAACTGTAGTTTTTGTTTACAAGAAAGACACATTTCTTCTTCGTAGGAAACAAATGCTGTCGTTACAGAACAAGAGACCGAAGAGGGAATGATGACGCTCTATTGGCTTAAAGTGGAACTGTATTTTATGAAGTTTCACAATATGATTCCCTTTGGACACCACAGTCCAACTCTTACTGTACAAAAATAAAAAAAAATAAAAAAAATACTCTGAAACGGAAATGCTTTAAATTGGATTTCTAAGCTATCAATTTTAACAATCGAATTCGTCTTAGACTAGCAACCTAATTGACATAACAATTATGATAAAATTAAATCATGATTACTCTGTAGTATTAATTTTATTGAGCCATTATATAGCAGTGGTTATTTTGATATTCTTGTTTCGTTTTTCTATATTTAAGTCCACAACTCGCCAATATTCGAGGTTGAGAGAGGTTTAGTATTCTTGTTTCGTTTTTCTGTATTTAAATCGACAGCTCGCCAATATTCGAAGTTGAGACAGATAGAGATAGGGTTAGTTTTATATTGAATATAGAAAAAACATAATGCTATACATTCGTTCCGAAACGTTTTCACTTTGTATTTTGTATAAATAATCTTTACCCCAAAATATGAAATAAAATATGTGTAAATTAAAGACGAAGCACGAATATCAACGTAACGCCAGGCTGCCTGACGAGGTACAGATACTGGAACATATTCGGTTGGCTAATTGTATTGACAAACTGCAGACGACAATAAACCACAATGACAATTTAGTTTCTTAACGTTATCTTCATTGGTGCTAAAACCAAATGTATATCAAAAGGAGTAAATTACGAAAAGGGAGCAACAAAATATGTTTGATTTTAAGAAAAGAACATAAGGCTATTTACTGTTTTTTGGGGGGAATGGGGATGGGAGGGTAGGGGGATAGGGTTGGGAGATTAGATATACTCTCTTTAACTCACTTCCAATTAATAGCAATGAATTGTCAATTTCCTCTAGATCTATTCTAAGTATAATGATATGTGTTTCACTTACTCATTTGACTGCCGTCATCCACCAGTATTATCTCCTTTAAAAGCTCTTTTGGTGATCTGTTAACGATGCTGTAAATGGTCCTCAATAGAATAGATGGCCACTCGTCGTAAAATGGTATAATGACGCTTGCCGAAGGAAGCGAAGATTGGAACGGTATAGATCGACATCTGAAATGATGGAAGCATTGGTTACCGCAATTTAACCATTTATAAAACGTGTTTTACAAGCTGTAATCCATTCATTCATTTATTTATCTTTATATAAACTTGAGTATATACATATATTTTGTAATGAATATCTTTTATTTTTCATGTCTACAATCGTAGTATCGGCCCATGTCCGCATTGGTTATCATGGATCAATTTAAAACTAAAAAAATGGAAATCGAACTTCGACCTAGGTCTGCAATCGTAGATCAACATTCAAAATAACAGTAAAAGGACAAAATGAAAAGTCTACACATGTCTGCAGACGTAGATCAACATTCAAAATAAAATAGAAGACAGAAGTGGAATGTTGACCCAGTCTACAATTGTAGATCAACATAACTGGAATTTAGATCGCAAATTTACGACCCCCTCACTCGTTGCAATTTTTGCAGATGTAAATGAACGACTACATGACATGACATACATAGAAGGTCATCGTATTTGTATATGTAATCATATATTACTGACGAAATCAGACCTACGTACATATATATTTTTTAAAACAGGTAAAAATGTCACTACTGTCTAAAAATAAATGGCAAAGATTTCTGTATTGACTTTAGACACCGATTTCGCTTTGCTACGAGACGTATGTTTGCAAGTACAAAGTGAAAAACAAGTAGAAAAGAAGTCACTAACTATTAATACAATAATGTTTCCTCTGTTATAGAACTTCTGAAGATCCGAGTTAGCGCATTGCTACACATACCTGACACATGTTTGATTTATTTGTGAAACCGGCCTCAATAAATTAGCGACGGAATTGCAATGAATCAAAATCAGAACCTTAGAACTGTCCCTCAAGGTCACTTTATGATACTGCAGAGACAGACTTTATGACAATTCTCTCAATTCAAACAATGGTCAATAAACATATCACCAGCTCTGATATATGTATGTATGTATGTATGTATGTATGTATGTATGTATGTATGTATGTATGTATGTATGTATGTATGTATGTATGTATGTATGTATGTATGTATGTATGTATGTATGTATGTATGTATGTATGTATGTATGTATGTATGTATGTATGTATGTATGTATGTATGTATGTATGTATGTATGTATGTATGTATGTATGTATGTATGTATGTATGTATGTATGTATGTATGTATGTATGTATGTATGTATGTATGTATGTATGTATGTATGTATGTATGTATGTATGTATGTATGTATGTATGTATGTATGTATGTATGTATGTATGTATGTATGTATGTATGTATGTATGTATGTATGTATGTATGTATGTATGTATGTATGTATGTATGTATGTATGTATGTATGTATGTATGTATGTATGTATGTATGTATGTATGTATGTATGTATGTATGTATGTATGTATGTATGTATGTATGTATGTATGTATGTATGTATGTATGTATGTATGTATGTATGTATGTATGTATGTATGTATGTATGTATGTATGTATGTATGTATGTATGTATGTATGTATGTATGTATGTATGTATGTATGTATGTATGTATGTATGTATGTATGTATGTATGTATGTATGTATGTATGTATGTATGTATGTATGTATGTATGTATGTATGTATGTATGTAGTATGTATGTATGTATGTATGTATGTATGTATGTATGTATGTATGTATGTATGTATGTATGTATGTATGTATGTATGTATGTATGTATGTATGTATGTATGTATGTATGTATGTATGTATGTATGTATGTATGTATGTATGTATGTATGTATGTATGTATGTATGTATGTATGTATGTATGTATGTATGTATGTATGTATGTATGTATGTATGTATGTATGTATGTATGTATGTATGTATGTATGTATGTATGTATGTATGTATGTATGTATGTATGTATGTATGTATGTATGTATGTATGTATGTATGTATGTATGTATGTATGTATGTATGTATGTATGTATGTATGTATGTATGTATGTATGTATGTATGTATGTATGTATGTATGTATGTATGTATGTATGTATGTATGTATGTATGTATGTATGTGTATGAATTTATGTAAATGAAGGTCAGGATTATCCTTCCATATACATATATGTGGCCGATGGTCGTCAGAACAATAACTACATATCGGTGAGGGGTTTAGGGTTTAATGCAGTATATACTATGAAATAAGAACCTGTAACGATACAGTAAGATACATAATTTACAAGACACGAATACAACAATTACGACAAAACTTCAATCAAATTCACGCTATATATAATTCACAAGATATTTAATTCACACATTTCACATAATAAAAATTTAGTTCCAAACGAGATAAATAAAAATGCAAGTAATTTCTTACCAGGCTGATCAGTAAGTAGCGAAACAATTAAAAATTGATACATTAGTAAATCTTCACATATTTTCTACATGTTGTCGTCGCTTTGACTGTCAGAAGAGAAGTGCCTAGATGGTAAGTTTGGCGGGAATTGGAAATGGTTAATTCACCCAAACCAGCCTGCGACGTCTCGTCCAATACAGGTTTTCACCACAACATCAATTCGTACAATATAAATCCATATTGTACAGTGAACTGTATAATAACCTTATGATATTTGCATGCTAAATATGTCCATCACGAACAGTGAATGCTTGTTTAATAACTCGACAATACGACGAGACACAAAGCGTACAGTAACGTATCCTGTGTAGTGACAGCATCGCCCAAGGATACTCCGTTAGGTGAGTATATTGTTTGAAGTTGTTATAGAGTAATATTTTTTCTCTTCTATTTATCTATTAAAATTTATTTTTTCTTCATTTCATTCCATTTTCTGCAAAAGTAGTTTCCTCTTAAAGCGTTATTTCTAAAGTTATTATAATGTTTTAATCAAATAATTTATATTAATATTGTATTAACGCGGAGGAGCCATTTTTCCAAATTAAGAATGTTATTTTCCTACTTTTCTCCCTTTTAACATGCAAATCGATAGAGAAATTTTGTTATTTTATAAACTTAATACCTACATATATGAAACAAAACAAGGTCTTCAAAAGTGACAACCGGGCCGGATTAGCTCAGTCGGTAACGCGTCTGACTATTAATCCAGGGGTCGTGAATTCGAATCCCCGTCCGGCAACAGTCTCCGTGATGATTGATCTACGACACTGTGTCTCATTAGCATTCGTCTCTCACCGTTGATTCAAGTGGGAAAGTTATCAGTTACTTGAGGAGATGGGCTGTGCTCGAGTACTAGTTAACCTTTCACGATCACAGGAAACAGTGGTTTGGTTAACTGATCGTCTGTTAGCCCTCGATGATATAAAAAATGACGCTAAATATTCAGTCAATCAATCAATCAATCAATCAATCAATCAATCAATCAATCAATCAATCAATCAATCAATCAATTAATGCATATTATTGCTAAATTGGGGATAGCTGTTTAATATTACTTCTTGTGACTAAATTATCTGATTTTTTACTAGTTTCTGCTAGTCATTTTTCATTTTTTATTAGAGCATTTACGACGTTCATCAGGCTTTGTTAAGTTACATATTTTGTTTTCTTTATATTAAACACAACAAAACAAAGTCTCAGGACATTTAATATTGTAAACCAAGATCAGATGCTGGATAAAAGGTTATTCAGTGGCAATTCTTGATTTTCGCTGTTTGCTTTCAGCTATATATTTTGGATAAAGTACTCCCGTCACCACCTCCTGTGATGTTAATGCCATCCTCGTTGTCGCTAACGTATTAGTTTAGATTATTTAGCTCGATTGCAAAGACAGTTCAAAGCTTGCATGAATCGCTGACATGTCCGTTTCCTGTAGAGAATCAGTACCGAGTGGTCATTGGGTTCTAGCCTGGGTCGAACCCGTGATCTCTGGCATGTGTGACCAATATCCTATCAACTTCATTGCCTTCCCTGCGTCAGTATATGATTATTACAGAAACAGCATTGACACAATCAATACCATCATTGATTTATTCTTCATTCTACATTCTGCAGTTATATGATACCATATTATATTATTTTCCTAACTATAAATAATAGAAATCGTCGGTAATAAAAATAACTTCGTCATTTGATTCTTGTGTAGTCTCGGCTTATACAATATTAATACAGGTTTCAAAAAGTCCTTGTTGGTTGTTTAGTGAACAAACCAGGCATATTTGTATCATCAAGATAGTGGAAATGCGCAGATACTCTGAACTCGAAGAAATGAAGTGTTTTCGGTGGGAAACGCACATGACGAGAGGCAAAAAGTCGAACATTTTTGAACTAACCAAATTTGCAACCATTATAGATGTACTGTTTTTTTAACCTCTCTAGTTTTATCAACAATTATTAAATTGCGAAAAATCTTTATGCAGACTTATCAAGCCAGTGGCCTTTTATGCTTTTTTTTTGTTACAGTTTGTATTTATTTAATTTCATTTCACTTTAGAGGGAATTTATCAGGATTTTTCAAAATTTTAAAATTGGCTATTCCTCAAATTTTTATTTTCCATATATCATGCCTATATATACTCACAAACCCCATATTACTAAAAGGATATTTATTTTAATATGCAAAACTAATATATTGAAAAGGGATTTCCTAACTTGGGCTACGCGCCTATGTTTGACTTAGTTTAAACATATTTATTGCCTATAATCGTACAATTTTCATTACAATAGTAGTGTAGCTATAAATATTTACAAACACATATAAGCAAGAGGGTTGGGCCACACGTTCTGCCAATATTAGTTAGACTAAAATAGATTTCCCGCTTAAAATCGCCACATAGTTTGTGACGTAATAAATGAGTCCCACGGTTACATTTTGATTTCAGTATGATCCATTATACAGATTGACACGCAATTAAACTTGATTCATCTTAGAAAGAGACCGAATGTCGATGTGAAATTATTTATGTGCTGCCTATTTTTAGAATGGGGATTTCGTTTCAAGTTTTGTACTCCAGTTTGAATATCGATTGTGTCACCCTATTTTGGAGTTGACATACTTAACCATTTGGAATTTATGTCTTAATGATAATGAGATGCTTTTTATTTATTTTAAAAATAATTTTATTTTTTAAGACATTTATAGCATTTTTTTCTGATATACTCCCTTTAAGTCTGTCCGCCAATAAAACCAGAATCTGGACAATTTAACTTCTTAAACAATTACACGAGCTTCATCTTTAGTTATATACGTAATAACAGTTACCTTATGTGATACGTCATTTTGAAGTCAATGATATTTCATTAACAATGTAATCGTTAATGACATTAATGAACTCTTATTTAAACAACAGTCATATCAATCACGAGGTTCGCGTGACAACCATATCAATTATAAATAGATAATAAAACGCATACATGCTAGTATTTAAATAATGTTGATGTTTTGTTTTTAAAGAAAATTCGTAAATTGCGTTAAATTTTGTTGTACATGAATGAAAAAAAAATCGGCTTGCTTTATTTTTTTTTCTGGTTTAAACATTTTTTGGCCGATCGCCGATAGCAAGATTTATTTGTTTTTTTTTCTGATTTGTTTGCTGTGCATTTATTTTGTTTATTTTTCGGTAATATGCAAGCAACATTTAAATGTGTTATCTTTATTTGTTTATAAAATTATCAATAAACACACGCTACTGTAGTGCCACTACAGGTCTTCGTGCGTTTCACCATGCACCATGCTATATAAGTCTATAAATCTATTTCAATTGTTAATACTACCATTAAATGCGTTAATTGTTAATGTCTGTCATTTACTGACGTTTATGTAACATGCCTTTATGTTATATTTCGATCGTAATATCGTTTCCACGAACAATTGCGTTATTATGAAAAACATGTGTGCAAAGATCGCATGTCTATGTTTGCGAACTGCAATTCGAGAGCGGATGAGGTAAACAAATCATAGCAATTAACATTATTTCCTTGTTACCAAGATCTGAGTCATGTTATTCAAATACCACTGTGGCACATAGAACGTAAAATAACGCCGCGGGCTTGATAAAAAAGTTTCAACTGGTTTTAAAATGCGCCAAAAAGAAAGGTGTATTGATGCTATATTTTGACAGGAGCATGAAGTGGAATTGGTCGTTTGTTTTGACGGGAGCATGAAGTGGTATTGGTTGTTTATTTTGACGGGAGCATGAAGTAATATTAGTCGTTTATTTTGACAGGAGTATGAAATGGTATTGATGATTTATTTTTGACAGGAGCATGAAGTGGTATGGGTCGTTTATTTTGACGGGAGCATGAAGTGGTATTAGTCATTTATTTTGACGGGAACATTTTGACAGGATCATGAAGTGGTATTGGTCGTTTATTTTGACGGGAGCATGAAATGGTATTGGTCGTTTATTTTGACGAGAACATTTTGACAGGAGCATCAAGTGGTATAAGTCGTTTATTTTGACGATAGCATGAAGTGGTATTAGTCGTTTATTTTGACGGGAGCATGAAGTGGTTTTGATGGTTAAATTTGACGGGAGCATGAAGTGGTATTGAACGTTTATTCTGACGGAAGCATGGAGTGGTATTGGTCGTTTATTTTGACGGGAGCATGAAGTGGACTTGGTCGTTTATTTTGACGGGAGGATGAAGTGGTATTGAACGTTTATTCTGACGGGAACATGAAGTGGTATTGATCCTTTTTTTGACGAGAATATTTTGACGGGAGCATGAAGTGGTACTGATCGTATATTTTGACGGAAGCATGAAGGGGTATTGATCGTTTATTTTGACGGGAACATGAAGTGGTATTGATTGTTTATTTTGACGGGAGCATTAAGTGGTATTGATCGTTTATTTTGACGGGAGTATGAAGTAGTACTGATCGTTATTTTGACGGGAGCATGAAGTGGTATTGATCGTTTATTTTAACGGGAGCATGACGTGGTATTGATCGTTTATTTTGACGGGAGCATGACGTGGTATTGATCGTTTATTTTGACGGGAACATTTTGACGGGAGCACAAAGTGGTATTGATCGTTTATTTTGACGAGAGCATGAAAGGGTATTGATCGTTTATTTTGACGGGAACATAAAGTGGTAATGATGGTTTATTTTGACGGGAGCATGATGGGGGAATTGATCGTTTATTTTGACGGGAACATTTTGAAGGGAGCATGAAGTGGTATTGATCGTTTATTTTGACGGGAGCAGGAAGGGGTATTGTTCGTTTATTTTGACGGGAACAGAAAGTGGTATTGACCGTTTATTTTGATGGGAGCATGAAGTTGTATTGATCGTTTATTTTGACAGGAGCGTGAAGTGGTATTGATCGTTTATTTTGACGGGAACATGAAGTGGTATTGATCGTTTATTTTGTCTAGAAAATGAAGTGGTATTGATTGTTTCGTCTGACGGGAACATGAAGTGGTATTGATGGTTTATTTTTACGGGAACATGAACTGGTATTTATCGTTTATTCAGACGGGAACATGAAGTTAGATTGATTGTTAATTTTGACGGGACCATGAAATGGTATTGATCGTTTATTTTGACGGCAGCATGAAGTGGTATTGATCGGTTATTTTGACGGCAGCATGAAGTGGTATTGATCGTTTATTTTAAACGAGAAGTTGAAGTGGTATTGATCTTTTATTTTGACGGGAGCATGAAGTGGTATTTACGGTTAATTTTGACGGGATCATGGAGTTGTTTTGATGGTTTATTTAGACGGGAGCATGAAGTGATATTGATCGTTTATTTAAGATTAGCGCATGAAGTGGTATTGGTCGTTTATTTTGACGGGAGCATGAAGTAGTACTGTTGGTTTATTTTGACGGGAGCATGAAGTGGTACTGATCGTTTACTTTGACGGGAACATTTTGACGGGAACATTTTGACGGGAACATGAAGTGGTATTGATCGTTTATTTTGACGGGAACATGAAGTAGTACTGATCGTTTATTTTGACGGGATTTGACGGGAGCATGAAGTGGTACTGATCGTTTATTTTAACGGGAACATTTTGACGGGAACATGAAGGGGTATTGATCGTTTTTTTGACGGGAGCACGAAGTGGTATTGATCGTTTATTTTAACGGGAACATTTTGACGGGAACATGAAGGGGTATTGATCGTTTATTTTTTGACAGGAGCATGAAGTAGTACTGATCGTTTATTTTGACGGGAGCATGAAGTGGTACTGATCGTTTATTTTAACGGGAACATTTTGACGGGAACATGAAGGGGTATTGATCGTTTATTTTTTGACAGGAGCATGAAGTAGTACTGATCGTTTATTTTGACGGGAGCATGAAGTGGTACTGATCGTTTATTTTAACGGGAACATTTTGACGGGACTATGAAAAGGTATTGATCATTTTTTTTGACGGGAGCATGAAATGGTATTGATCCTTCATTTTGACGGGAACATTTTGACGGGAACATGAAGGGGTATTGATCGTTTATTTTGACGGGAGCATGAAGGGGTATTGATCGTTTATTTTGACGGGAACATTTTGACGGGAACATGAAGTGGTATTGATCGTTTATTTTGACGGGAGCATGAAGGGGTATTGATCGTTTATTTTGACGGGAACATGAAGCGGTATTGATCGTTTATTTTGACGGGAGCATAAAGTCGTTTTGATGGTTTATTTAGACGGGAGCACAAAGTGATATTGAGCGTTTATTAAAGACGAGAGCATGAAGTGGTATTGATCTTTTATTTTGACGGGAGCATGATGTGGTATTAACGGTTTAGTTTGACGGGATCATGAAGTGGTATTGGTCGTTTATTATGACGGGAGCATGAAATGGTATTTACGGTTTATCTTGACGGGATCAAAAAGGGGTATTGGTCGTTTATTATGACGGGATCATGAAGTGGTATTGATCGTTTATTTTGACGGGAACATGAAGTGAGATTGATTGTTTATTTTGACGGGAACATGAAGTGGAATTGATCGTTTATTTTGACGGGAACATGAAGTGGTAATGATCGTTTATTATGCACAATCTTTGTTTCTATTATAACTTTTCTGTATACATCATAGGAGACGGAAAGGCAAGTAGCCACGTCTGGTCAGAAGTAAATGGGAAAACGGGGTCTTCAGAAATAGCGACACGCCTTATTCTACGCATAAAATCATGGCTTGCTAATATTGAACATGTGATATTGTACTCAGATACATGCTGCGGACAGAACAGAATATAAACATGACTGTTGCTTACTGTTTTCTACATCACCGTGTCCAATCTTTCCGGAGAAGGCGGTAGAGGCAACGTTGGATAGTCACTGTGATGGAATAACGTTGAATGGTGGTTGGATCCGTGACCAAGGTTAAAAGAACTATATACTTTTTTTAAACATTTTTTTTATATATTCTCTTCATTATTCGGGAAATACATAGACATCTCTGTGGAAACAATTGAACGGGTGTTTGAAAAGTGCGAAAACTGTCTTGTGACCGAATAAAGTTTGACCCCATTTTCAAGATACGGCGTAACGCTAGAGGATGTGATGAAGCTGCTTTCAAAATGCGGCGTAACGTTGTAGGAGGTGATTGCGCTGCTTTCAAGATGCGGTTAACGCTGGAGGAGGTAAATGAGCTGCTTTCAAGATGCGGCTAACGCTAGAGGATGTGATGAAGCTGCTTTCAAAATGCGGCGTAACGTTGTAAGAGATGATTGCGCTGCTTTCAAGATGCGGCTAACGCTGGAGGATGTGAATGAGCTGCTTTCAGGATGCGGCGTAACGCTGGAGTGGTGATGGAGCTGCTTTCAAGATGCGGCTAACGCTGGAGGATGTGCTGAAGCTGCTTTCAGGATGCGGCGTAACGTTCTAGAAGGTGATTGCGCTGCTTTCAAGATGCGGCTACCGCTTGAGGAGGTGAATGAGCTGCTTTCAAGATACGACGTATCGCTGGAGTAGGTGATGGAGCTGCTTTCAAAATGCGGCGTAACGCTGGAGTGGTGATGGAGCTGCTTTCAAGATGCAGCGTAACACTGGAGGATTTGATGGAGCTGCTTTCAAGATGCGGCGTAACATTTGAGGAGGTGATGGAGCTGCTTTCAAAATGCGGCGTAACACTGGAGTGGTGATTGAGCTGCTTTCAAGATTCGGCGTAACGCTGGATGAGGTGATGGAGCTGCTTTCAAGATGCGGCATAACGCTAGAGGATGTGCTGAAGCTGCTTTCAAAATGCGGCGTAACGTTGTAGAAGTTGATTGCGCTGCTTTCAAGATGTGGCTAACGCTGGAGGAGGTGAATGAGCTGCTTTTAAGATGCGACGTCCCGCTGGAGTAGGTGATGGAGCTTCTTTCAAAATGCGGCGTAACGCTGGAGTGGAGATGGAGCTGCTTTCAAGATGCGGCATAACGCTGGAGGAGGTGATGGAGCTGCTTTCAAAATGCGGCGTAACGCTGGAGTGGTGATTGAGCTGCTTTCAAGATTCGGCGTAACGCTGGAGGAGGTGATGGAGCTGCTTTCAAGATGCGGCGTAACGCTAGAGGATGTGCTGAAGCTGCTTTCAAAATGCGGCGTAACGTTGTAGAAGTTGATTGCGCTGCTTTCAAGATGTGGCTAACGCTGGAGGAGGTGAATGAGCTGCTTTCAAGATGCGACGTCCCGCTGGAGTAGGTGATGGAGCTGCTTTCAAAATGCGGCGTAACACTGGAGTGGAGATGGAGCTGCTTTCAAGATGCGGCATAACGCTGGAGGAGGTGATGGAGCTGCTTTCAAAATGCGGCGTAACGCTGGAGTGGTGATGGAGCGGCTTTCAAGATGCTGCGTAATGCTGGAGGATTTGACGGAGCGGCTTTCAAAATGCGGCATAATGCTGGAGTGGTGATGGAGCTGCTTTCAAGATGCGGCGTAACATTTGAGGAGGTGATGGAGCTGCTTTCAAGATGCGGCGTAACACTGGAGTGGTGATTGAGCTGCTTTCAAGATTCGGCGTAATGGTGGAGGAGGTGAAGGAGCTGCTTTCAAGATGTGGCGTAAGGCTAGAGGATGTGCTGGAGCTGCTTTCAAAATGCGGCGTAACGTTGTAGAAGTTGATTGCGCTGCTTTCAAGATGCGGCTAACGCTGGAGGAAGTGAATGAGCTGCTTTCAAGATGCGACGTCCCGCTGGAGTAGGTGATGGAGCTGCTTTCAAAATGCGGCGTAATGCTGGAGTGGAGATGGAGCTGCTTTCAAGATGCGGCGCAACGCTGGAGGAGGTGATGGAGCTGCTTTCAAAATGCGGCGTAACACTGGAGGGGTGATGGAGCTGCTTTCAAGATGCGGCGTAACGATGGAAGATTTAATGGAGCGGCTTTCAAAATGCGGCATAACGCTGGAATGGTGATGGAGCCGCTTTCAAGATGCGGCGTTACACTGGAGGAGGTGATGGAGCTGCTTTCAAGATGCAGCGTAACGCTAGATGATGTGATGAAGCTGCTTTCAAAATGCGGCGTAACGATGTAGAAGTTGATTGCGCTGCTTTCAAGATGTGGCTAACGTTGGAGGAGGTGAATGAGCTGCTTTCAAGATGCGACGTTCCGCTGGAGTAAGTGATGGAGCTGCTTTCAAAATATGGCGTTACGCTGGAGTGGTGATGGAGCTGCTTTCAAGATGCGGTGTAACGCTGGGAAGGTGGTGGAGTTGCTATCAAAATGCGGCGTAACGCTGGAATGGTGATGGAGCTGCTTTCAAGATGCGGTGTAACATTGGAGGAGGTGATGGAGCGGCTTTCAAGATGCGGCGTAACGCTGGAGGAGGTAATGGAGCCGCTTTCAAGATGCGGCGTAACAATTGAAAATGGTGGCATTTGTTAGAAAGCCTTTTTCTATAGTTTTCGATGCAAACAAATATCTGATCGATTGCGAATCTAATGTAAAACAACTAAAATGTATTTCGATAATGAAATAGATTCATAGAAATTAAACAATTGGTCATTATATTGTTACATCACATGAGACAACGTCACACATCGAATTCACCAAATCATCCACACATGTTGTGGTGATCATTCTGGAATATCGAGCACACAGTATTAGGTTGTTAATACTGCAGTGAAAATGGACAAAAACAAGAATTCCGCGGAATGATATGTCTCGCCGTGTCCGCTTTGACCGTTAATACACACATGGGAGAGAGAAAAAAATTATATTCATGCAAGAGTTATCTAACTTGGTTAATGTAGTAGGTTAAATGACTAAGAAATATTGTAGAAAGTATTGTGTGAGGTTTCGATCAAATTCTTTAAGTGATTTTTGAGATATGAAATTGATTATAGTTGTAACAACAACAACAAAAAACCACAAAAAAAAGACAAAAAAAAATAATAAATAAATAAATTAAAAAAAAAAGTACTCAGCATCTGCATTATATTATGTAATGCAGGGTGTTAGTTGTAGCTATGATCCAAGTTTGAGTGTCCTAGCACTTGTACTTGTTGAGAAATAGTGTAAAAACGAAAACTTAACGTTGGTGCTAAATATAAATGTTTGACGCCGTCGTCGGAAAAGCACCACTTCCATCTCGTCTGTCCTTCGTCGCGGCGAGACAAAAATAGTTGCATTTAAAAGGCGCATTAATAATGGCCTGTAAAATGTTTGCTTGTTCAAACGAATGTCACGAATATGCGCTTTAATAATTACTGCATGCTGTCTATCCTTCTGTATGGCATGCCAAACCTTGCAATATTCAATATGTTTTATATTTGTATTCAATATTCATACATTTCTATTGTGTATTGTTACATTTGAATTCTATATTTCTCATTTGTATTTATTAATTCTTGATTTTTATTGAATATTGTTCCATTTGCATTCTATATTTGTAGGGATCCATTTCATAGCCGCGATATGCGGTAATCGTTTTACATTTGATTGGTTATCATGTAGAAAGTTGTTTGTATCGAGAAGACCGGTTAGGGTGAAAATATAATATCGAGGAGGGTGTTGTTTATAATAGAAAATGGTATGTCAAATTATATTCGGTAACAAGGCAGTTTTTGCACTTTTAAAACAGTCGTTCCAATGTTTCCACAGAAATGTTAATGATAAAGATAACAGCTACAGTCTGTAAAAGTTTGGTAGCTGCCGAGAGATCAGAAATGTTATGACATCATCTTGCCCGATTCAGGTTTTCTAAAAAATACCAACACATGTTAAAACAATATAGTTTTTTTACCCCTGGTCGCTAATTCAACCACCATTCAACGTTACCTCTACCCCCTCCTCAAGACACGATTGGATACGGTGAACATGCTAAAATCAAAAGCATTGACCACACGTTCCTAGAAAGCGGCCACTCAGATGTAAGTGGACACGATGCATGCTTCTATAGAATTCGAGAAAACAAAAGTGTATGCCCCCTCACAGTGGGATAGAGTTCTCCTTATGGGAAAAAGAAAGGCTCCTTACAAGAGTAATATATTTGAATATAACAAATCATTTCATTCGTTTCTGCCAAAACATTCTGTAACTAGAAAGACTGCTTGGGAATGACATATTATGAGAAAAGGGTCGTTTTAAAATGCCATAACATGATATAAACAGTTATCGTATTCTGTCACTGACGTTAGATGAAGAAATCTAAAATGAATATTTGCCAAAAACATCTTTGTAACAATAACTGTATATGGTTGGTATCAAAAGTAGACACAAGTCGAACAAACGCGAGTAACGACCACGCTATAACAGGGTAAGCTATTCCGCTTTTGGCTACGTTAGGGTGTTACATAGGCTGTTGTTTTCAGATACAATATCAATATCAATATATAATATTATATATAACAATATATTCTATTGGAATGACTCCCGATTAGCAGAGCTGGATCAAATCTTTCTTTTTGGCTTAATATATAGAAATTATGTATTTCTTAGGCACATCTTGTTCTTCAGAACTGGGATTTTTTCGCCTCAAACCAATAAACTTGACCAATTAGAACCCTTCCTCCTCCATCTCGTACTTGAAGAAAATGCACCAGTGTCTTCATTTGTGTACCTTGTCCATCTCATTTTGGTCCAACATATCTTCGTTCCTGTTGCACAGTCGTCAGGGTGTCTTCATTGTATGTGCTGCTATTTCCCCAAAATCAATAAAATCAGCGACTACCATTGGCAATAATTATTATTTCATGGTCTAACACTTTATCATTTGAATTATTCATGAATATTAATTCCATATTGTAGATTTTATAAAGCGTTTTAAAACATACATGTTTATTGTATAATGTAGTTGTTAAATGAAAAAAGTCATATAGAGGAAGTAAAAGTATGTTAGAGTAGAAAGGATAGAGAGACTGATAGACAGAAGAAACTGAGTACCAGCAGGTGATTTGTAAAGGATAAAGAGTGGTGAACAATGTATACTTATTTAATCTTTAATATACTTACGAAAGAAAAACAAAACAAAAAACACCAAAAACAAACATATTCGGTGCTATAAATGAATTTTTAAAGTCATCAAATTTGCTGAAAGTTTTGCCATTTTATATCATAGATTTCTAATTTGTCTCTTTTTAGTGCTAATTGTCTTTCAATTTTTATTCGCTTGTACAAATAACGCTTATAACACGTGAAGTTTGGAATGTTTTTTAAGCATTTATTCTTAAAAATAAAATATTTGGCACTTATACATTAATAATAATTTTTTTACAGCATTTTTTATGAGAGAATCTGTTAAACCGAAATATATTAATTGTAAATTAAAATCTATGAAAAGATTTAAAACATTAAGGAAAGTTTGGAGTTCTCTCCAAAATTGTTGTATGTGATTGCATTCAAAGAACATATGAGATACTGTGTCTTTATTCATATTAGATTCGAATTAGCAAGTTTGCATTTATATAAAAATATGTTAGTCGGTACAACACGCATTATATACAAATACTGAGCCAAAAAAGAAAGTACCCACTTTTATTTTTTGAATTATTTCCTCAATATTAATAATTTGTCAAAATAAGCTATAAATAATGTACATGTATTCGTTGGAGAACCTGTCAAAGTTGGTTTTATCAATAATCAGCCAAACGCTTAGCCGATCCGCCCTATTAACTTGTTTTGCACATGCGCTCCCTGCAGCGACGGTCGGTATCCGGAGGTGGTATCTGATTGCACTTATTGACCAGAAATTAGGCACAATACAAAAAGATCACATAAAATCAAGTCAAAAATTCAACTGATATACCATCAGAGCCTGGACTTTTACTATTTTTCATTTGTTTAACTGCTTAACCACATTCGTATTCACCCATCGCTCCTTCACATGTATTTTCATCATCTTCATTCAAAACATCCATTGAATTATTAAAAAAATCGTAATGTGAATTTTACATTCTTTTTTCTTAAATAATTTACCATAAAATGTTTCTTGTGCTTATTTTTTTTATCTGACTTCTTCTTTTCAAGATTTGAAAATAACTTACTGTTCTCTTCATGACTTTCTACGTATTGGACTTTTGATCTCATTATTATTCCATTTAATATTTTGTCAAGTATACTATTAAGTTCTTTTTTTTTATTTCGTCCATTTCTACTGTTCTTATTTCAATTTGTTCTAAATTTGATAGTGTTTGTAATTCTATTTCTATTTTATGAATTTCTGACTTAAGTTGATGTTCTTATTCTTGATCTATTTTTTTTTATATGAGGCATATCTAATTGTTTCATTTCTAATAGCACCTTTGACAACTTCCCATAAGATATTTGGATTTGCGTCTTTATAAATATTAGCTGTTTCGGAGAGATATTTTTTTTTATTAACTCTTGGTATTCTTTTTGAAGTAAAAGACTGTTGATTAGTTTAAAATATCCAGATTTTCTATGTTGTTTATTAAATTCTATATTTAAATTAACGATGGAATGATCTGATTTATATCCAGGTTTATTTTCACATGAACTTGTTGAATTTAAAATACAATTTGAAATTAAGAAATAATCTTACTTGCAAAATATTGGTGGTTTATTATTAGAATGCCAAGTAAATTGTTGTTTTTTTCTTGGTGGTAGGCTCTCAACATATCTATTAAGTCACATGTTTCTAATATTGTGTTATTTTTTTACGACATTATTTATGCGTCTCTTGTTTACCGTTTTTTTGTCGATATATATATTTAAATGCTGTTAAAATCTCCCCCGATAATAAAAAAGTGGTCCCCATTTTGTAAAAGGTAATTTTCTAACAAATTAAAATATGAAATGTCATCTACGTTGGGTCCATATATATTCATAATTGTTATTTCTTTACCATCAATATTTAGTTCAATAGCTTGCATGCCACTACATTTTACCTCTGTGTATTTGATCACAGCTGAACAATGGATTTACTAAAATACAGACACCTTCACTATTTGAACTTGTACCCTTGAAATAAGCTCTACCTCCCCAGTCATTTTCCCATTTAATTGCATAAGGCATGGTTGAATGTGTTTCTTGCAGCAGGCAGACTGAATATGATTGGTCTTTTAGCCACTGAAAAGTCTGGTCTCTTTTCTGTTTATTACCTAAACCGCGTACATTTAAAGTACATATGTTTATATTCATTAAAAATTAGTAGTTATAAGAATGTATGATGCACCAGATAAAGAGAAATATAGGAAGAGAGAAAAGAAAACTGTAACGTCAACGTAAACATAATGTTTTGGTGGAGAAAAGGGCTGGACTTATTATTTTAAAATTTTATATTTTCCGCCGAGGATAAGCAGTAAATAGTGAATCACAAGCTTGCATTATTTGGATAAAAAAAGCAGTAATCACATGCTGAGGTATATATATATACACACCAGATTTTGTGTTTTCGTGTTGTCGCGTCAGCGCCCCGCCAAACGACAACACGACATGGTAGAAACCAGCCACACCATATCTAGTGACAAAACGAACGAATACATCTTTAAAACTTACCCTTCAAATCTAGCGTCTGGTACCAGCCTGTTCAGTGGTATCTTGTCACTTGCGTATACGTTCAAGTGGTATTTATCTGATAAATATAGCGCTTTAGCCTCTTCTTGTCCAGAAAATGTAACACCTTTTCCATGTTCACCTTCTTTCGTCTTGTCGTTTTCTCCATAATTATCTATAAGTTCATTACCTGTCTTTAACTTCGGATTATTTCTAATTTCATCCCAGGTTATTGCTATGCTATTTTTAATCTCGGATGCACTGTTCAACTTGTTTTTAATGTAGTCTATTGTTGAGTTATTAATAAACTTTGATAGAATCACTTGTGTTAAATTGCTATATTGCTTTTTGTTTTTTATGCTGCTGATTTCTTGCGAACTTCTGTCAATTAATTGTTTAAATTTGAACGGATTCGAACTTTGGTCTGTAAATACCGATAAGTGTATTGAGATTAAAACCAAAATTCCTATAAATAAGCATAGAAGGTAACGAACGGCACATCGTCTTCGAACCATTCTGAAAGACGCCATTTTGTGATTTTGGTCTATGCAACGATTTCTTTTTCCTCTACAAAGTCAGTAGCAACGCGTTGTCTACTTGATATCTACTGCTTGTACCAAGTATAGATATATATATATATATGCTGGCGAGATGTGCGTTTTAAAATTTAAACCAAACTAAAATGAGAATCATCGCTATTTCTACAAAAAACAACATATTGATCCATAAAGTTTGTTCGAAAACGAGAATGTTGTTTTGTGTAGACACACCTTGTACTTCTTGTATTGCTTTAAATTGACAGAATATTACTCTCCAAAAAACATTACACTCGACGCGATAAGATCTATTGCTTTTGTACTTTCCACTTTCATATTAATATTCACATCCAAATTGAAAATAATGAGAGAAACATTTATAGAAACCACCAATATACCATGTGTTATTTTCTATGCTGTATTTAGATGTTCATTAACCACGATTTACTGAAACTGTGCAATTTGAACCAGAACAACCGTAACACATCATAGAAAACGAAACAAAATATAAATTAAATATGTATCGCTGGTATACAATTACGGCTGATACCTCACTACTATTCCAATCCTGTATCGCCTTGTGTTGGTTTGTCAGCGCTAAGGTAATTTATCAAATTGTTATCCACGTTAAAACATTTGAATCGACCATATCATATTCCATTGCTCGTGGTATCTGTAACGAAAGTAATCAAAATTTATAAAATGTGACCACGAGGAAAAAAAGAGGAAATAATCCAGTGCCCAAGATTACACGTTGTGGAGATAAGAAATATGATTTTATAAAATGCCACGAAACATCGCTGCTAATACATGGAGATAACGATCTTTTATTGAGGGGTGGTCAATAAGTTCTAGTTTTGTTTAGTTTTACAGTGAATTAGTGGTTATTACTTTATAAAGAGAGATACAGGTCTATTTTTTAATGAATGTTAACATTTAAATTTAAATTATGTGGTTATTTTTACACTAGTGATTAACCTCATTTGAAAACCGATTGAACTGCTTCCATTTTCAAAATTGTGTCGCTCTAATTTGTTAAAATAGCCTACAACATAATTCAATTATTAAGAAGTTAGTCATCACTGCGCATGCGTAAGTGACATTGCGCAGTCTCCGCCCTTAAGGAGGAATGTACCTTTTAAATTATTTTCGAAATTAGTAGTATATTTGGTATATAATGAAGCTAGAAGTAATTTCCAATGAATATGTATTTTCTCTAAAAATTAAGGACGTGTCAGCCAACCGGAAACATTTTTTTTGGCCTGATCAAATATGAAATTAAATACCTCAGTTAAAATCAAGTATTTTTTTTTATATTTTAAGCATTTTCGCTGATACATTCAAAACTTACATGACTTACCTAGTTAAAATTACATTCTTCGAATCCCTGGCCGGCCAAAATCTCCTTGATGACTTATATACATGTACTATATTGCGTCTCATTGTCGTTCGTCTTTCACTGCCGATTCCAAGCGAAAAATTATCTGTTTCGTGCGGAGACGATTGTGCTCGTGTACTGGGTCTAAATTCATCAATAGTCTGAGTCTGAGAATCGGGCCCATATATAACATTTTTTCCTTCAACTGTGAACTTGTATACACAGGTGTTGTGACATGTACAAAATTATTGGCTAAACTGGTCAGTGAAGAGAAATAATTTGACCAGTGAGGTCTATCAGACGAAACTAAGGAATGTTAATCAAGTAAATTTTAATGTGATGTTCATGAACCTGAGTACAGAGGTTAGTACAATATGTTTTTGCTGTATTAAATTCATTTCAAATTCTACTTTAAATTAAAGTTGTAATAATAAATTGATAATAAATATTCAAGTATTAAAAGATAAATGTTTGAGATTATAATTATATTGTATATTTTAATTTGAAGCGTATTTAATAAGTAACTGAGAACATTTACACCTGTTAATCATTAGTAATAAAGTTGTGTTTGGGTTCTATGAATAATTAGAACTTGGAGTCCGTGAAGGTTAAATATGGTGTTCTTAAACTACGTAAGTGAAAGTGAACTTTTATTGTACTTTATGTACGTGTATTTTTAATTAATATTGTACTGTATGTACATGACGAAGAAAACCGTGTTGTACTTTATGTACGTGGAAAATTAATGCAGTACGTTGTGTACGTGACGAACAAGGCAGGCTGTATATTAATTACTTTAAAAACGTTAATGGTATGATACTATAAAAGAGTTGTTGAAACTATAGGTCTCGTCGGGGAGCCACGGGAGTGCTGACGTATCGAGGATGATAACGTGGTGTTGAGATAGTTGCATTGATGTTAGAAATGGTAATGGCGGAGGCGAGATGTCGGCGGAGGCGATTATGCGTCTTCATACAAACTAGGAGGGACAATGGAGCGGCTCGACTGAAGGTGTTTGTAGAGAGGAGAGCGACGAATGTACTCTATACTTGAGGAAGTGGTTTTGGAATGGGAACACAAACATTTAGAAAGATTATTGAACTTCGAAGAAATAAATGTGCAACTCAGTAAAATACGTGACTTCATACAGTGATTTAAAACTAAATATATGTTCTTTGTTGTTATGTATATTGTTTATCATATTTCATTTAATTAAATTGTAAAATTTTAAACTATAAATATGGTTGGTTTAATTCTGTACTGTCGTGACTGCCATGCCTCGACCATCCTTTGACACTGTACACATACAATTAATGGTAAGAAATTCGATCATGTAACTTTTTCTGTTAAATAATCGTTAAAACTGCTTGTTTCTGCAAATAAATATAGCAATATGCTTGTTTAAAAGATGTTATTTTGAATCTAAACTGTTTGAAATTTCGAGTCTGAGTCTAAATCTCAAACTGAAAATATTTATGAGCTGAGGTCCAGGTTAACCTTCTAAGATCCCAGGTAAGACGATGGCACAAAATGACGCTTATGTTAAAATAGATAAACTTATTTTATATTAAAGTACTATTATAATGTCTTCATATATTTATAATACAAGCATTCGTTTGATGCGGAAACGTAAATAAAATGGACTTCAACATTGGTGTGAGTCTCTTAAAGAGCACAATACGTTTTAAGAAGGATGGTAGCGTAGTTGAAAGAGTGTTGACCGCTTAATCCAAAGGTCGCGGGTTTGATCGTCTTAATGGCCATGATTACCAGTCCTCGTCTGTTCATTTATCTTCAAAAGAGTCAATGAGCCCAAAATTATAACTAATTATGTGTCTCTGAAACTTATTGTAATAGTGAAATAGCTGTTTCGTTAAAAGCATAAAATGTATTTCAATCTTTTTTTAAAATATTGAATTTAACTTTGCGGATACAACTTAATGTTTTTGGAAAGAAATTAATCTGTAAAGGTGTGATTTGACCAACACCTCTTGGAAGTGTATTTAATCGGAAGTAGTAACAGCTAACCACGTGACTGTCTGCTGATGTAACATTTGTACAAACAATAGTAATGTTATTCAAAGTGACTGGGTGTAGGGGTGCTCCACCGTACGTCCAATGACGATTTGCCTGGGTCGTGATTTGTCACTGCTAATCATAGTGGGTATTGTTTCAAGCTCATTTTATGAATGTGTAACAGTTTGCTCCGAACTTAAGAAATGCCAGGGCTCTGGTTCTAATAAATGACAACCATAATGTCCATATTCCACTATCAGTCGTGGAGTGGTCAGAAGGAGAATATTGTTTTGGATCTAGTTCCGTTTACGGTTCAATCAAACAGGCAAGCTATTTTAAATGCTATAGACATATAAGTTGCGACTAAACAGCTGCAGTATATATAACTAGTGTGCATACTACTTTAAAGCGTTATTTTTGACGTAATGTCGGGTTAAATAATTGAATATTATAAAATATTTAGTTTTAAAGTTTAAATATATTTCATTTCATAATTTTACAAAATGGGGTCGGGCCACAAGTACTGCCAACATTATGTTCGGCCCTTCCCCAATAAATTACATAATCGTTCGTATAACAATGACATAAAATACATTACAAAACCAAAATAATTTACAAATACTATGGAAAAGAGAAAAAAAACAGTATTAAGTTGAGTTTAAGAAGAGAGGAAGAGATATGAAGAAGAAGAAAAAGAAGAAGAAGAAAAAAAGAGAAGAAAAAGAAGAAGAAGAAGAAGAAGTAAGATGCTGCATAACAAAGTTTATATACAGTTATTTTGAAAGTTCACTTCTTATCTGTTTGGAATCTCCCTCTAACAACCAGCGGCTCGTGATAAGTAATTTCAACAGAAGCAGCAGTCAGCCAGCATTAACAGGTTTTATTGTTTTGCAAACATAATAAAAACAAATATGTAGAACTAAATCATAATTAATCGTTAAATATTTTTGTTGTTTTAAAAATAATTATGTACTGATTACTGATTTTCTTATTTTCGTTTAAAGATAACTTGTTATGTCCAAATAATAGTTTTAACAAATCTAGTTTGTCAATTTTTCTAAAAATATCACAATCATTGTACACTATATTGTATACAATCATATAAAAAAAATTGCAAAAATCGCTCAGTCCATTTTTTGGTAATTTTGTTTTGAAACCGTTTTATCGAAATACATCGGTCAGCTGTGTAAGTGGTGATATATGTTTCGATTCTGTACATTAGGTAAAACTCAACTGAGGTCGAAAAATACGCGATTTTGCTGCTATAAATTGGGGCGTCAAAAAGGCTGAACATGGCCATTGTTTACGACGTCACATATAAATATATGTTAAAGTTACAGCAGAAAAAAATACATATTCGCATTGGAAATTACTTCTAGTTTCATTATATACTAATTATACTTCTGATTTCGAAAAATAATTTAAAAGGTATATTCCTCCTGAATTCATTTCTGAACGTGTCATGTGCAAACTACAAAGCCCGCGCGAGCTATGTTTAGAAACGGTCATCGCAACAGATGGACTTTCAAAAAACCGATCATCTCAGCTTTCATCGTCCAGAGTTACATAACCTGTCAATCCAGTTAGTTTCCATTAATCAAATATTTAACAATTAAGGCATAGTACCACCATTGCAAAAAGGAAGTGCTTCCGTGGGGTAGTAGAATAATGGCGGTTATAAATAATTCTCGTTTCTTCTTCTATAAAAATGCATTTTCCTTATTTAAATGCTCATTTTTTTATTTGAATGACATTATTGATGTATTTTGAACATATTGATAGCATTGTCATGTTTGAACTGTGAATTTAGAAAAAAAAGATTGATGCTTGGAAATTGGGGTATGAATACATGATTTCGAAAGTCTACTTTCACTTTGTCACCAGTGTATACACTGAGCAGAAAAAAAAATCTCTTATGTGACACACGACCATCTTTCTCATCATATTTTGATAGTGCAGAGGTTGACAAACAGTAAAATGTAGGTTTCACTTCTTTCATTTGGGTTTCTCTATGAATGACAAGCCTTCAAACTTTTATTATTTACTATAAAGAACAAACATCAATGGTGGGTTTACACCTTAAGAAACGGTCGCTTCCTTTGTTTTTTTTGTTAATGTTAATTTTTTATTTAATGAACACTAACTATTATATAGTGGCATCTTCAGTAGAGATAAGAACATCGATTGACGAACGACGGGTCATATCTTTTGAATGAGGGGTAATCAATAAGTTCAAATGCTGAAGTTGTTTTAACGGTGACTACTGAAAGCCCTAGATGTTAACCCTGTAATTATTGACCAATATCACTCACATGCATTGCATCCAAACTAACAGAACATATACTAGTATCAAATATCATGACCCATTTCCATAATAACAATCTTCTCAGTCCTTTTCAACATGGTTTTCGATCAACACATAGCTGTGAACCTCAACTCATAGGCTTTACCCAAGAAATCTTTGATAATTTAGAGTCTGGAAAACAAACTGATCTCATAGTAATGGACTTTAGTAAAGCATTTAATAAAGTTGATCATAAGCTCCTAACCTACAAACCTTTTAATCTAGGAATAAACACAAAATCAGTTTCATGGATAAGTTCATTTTTACAGAATATAACTCAAACAGTAGTTGCAGAGGGTCACATGTCAGAGTCCGCCCCAGTCATGTCCGTTGTACCCAAAGGTTCGGTCATTGGCCCCTGCCTCTTTTTGGCTTACATAAACGACTTGCCAGAATCATTCAAAAGTCGAGTACGTCTCTCTGCGGACGACGCCACAATTTACATATAGATCTGAAGATGATACTTTTGAAAATCCACAATTCCATCCCTTTTTAGATCCCTGCTGAAACATTATGGAGATCATAAGATCACTGCTAAAGGACACAGTTCCAACTGCTATTACTAAACAATAGAGTTCTCAAGATGAATAAGATATAAATCCAAAAAATAGATCAGCAAAACATTTAGCTCCATGAGTATCTAACTAATATGTTATAATATAAACACTTTTGTTGGTTATATTTTGCTGCATGCATGCCAATCCCTGGTCTGTATTTAATTGATTATGCTATTTAAAGAAATACACTTTTTTATAGCAGGGTGAAGATATATGCACTCAATCCCTTAACTGTGTAAATTCTAATAAAAACCAAACGCCCATAGCAGGATAAGGGTTAAAGGACCGGTCGTCCCAATTGTTATGATTAAACAATGATCCAGCTCTTAAGATGATCAAAATAATTCCCTTTTCTGGGGCCCCAATGAGCCCTAGCCCTTTCATTTGAACAAACTTTAAACCCCTATTCATAGGGAGATCTATACTGAATAAAAACGAATTTTGCTGGTCGGTTATTGAAACTTTATTAAATTAAGATTTCTCGTGGCCAGAGTCGATCATGTCATAAGTAAACCTGAGAGATACTTATTACAAAAACCAAAGCCAGGTATTGCACTTTCCAAGAAGAATATTGTTGAAATTTTGAATAAGAAAACAACTGATAAGCCTCTAGGATGTGTCCAGTCTTGGCACCAGGGTCTTCATTTGAACAAACTTCGCGCAAGAATGCTTCACTTAAAATTTGGTGAAAACCTATCGAGCAGTATCTGAGGAGAGATTTATAGAAATTGTTGACAGACATTCGAGCTAACAGGTATTTAAGTGATCTTTAGCCATACAAAAGCATCTTTTAAGTGATTAGAAACAGTTGCAAATTTTTTTCATCTATTTTTCAACTGTCATAAAAAATTATCCTTCCTAAACCATAGGCATTTAAATACCCATTTGGACATGCGGACAGACAGACAAATGTATTGACGAAAAGCTATCCTACTAGCTTATTTAAGACTTATCAATGTTGATCTTGAAGCACAGCTCATTCAAAAGGATGACAATTTAGACCAAGAAATATACTTGAGAATAAATGGTTGTGCTCTTTTATCAACAGCTACAGCAATATCTACTACCATTGTAATGATCTTTTAAGTGATAAGGAAAGGGAAGAGAATGCTTCATATATGCTTTAACATATCAAGATTACAATCATTTGAAAGAAAATCCATATGATTAGATTTACGACATATTGCGAAGGAAACACCTAAATATATTTGGTAGCGTTCAGAAAACAAATTAAAATATTTTGTAAAGAATGCATTCTCGAGGTTGATAACCAGTTACTTAAATACATGGTTTGGTAGCATCTAGCTGACATTTGGTTGTTAAGGCAGTACTTCAAAATCCACCAGGACCATTAACCTTGGCATTGGCTAACTGTCATGGTATCCTCAAGAAAACAAATAAATCTGCACTTGCAAGGAACATGTCAAACATAGACCAGTATGTGTTAGTGATGCTATGATGATTGTCAACAAAGTAAGTGTTAAGAACCTAACATTTGGAGATCTGTCCAAAACACATTTCATACTGCAATGCAAGAATAGCTTTAGAATTAGTGTGGTATTTGATGTAAACTATAATGCAGAGATGAAGAATAGAAGCTCGGTTAGTGGATTGTGGATCTGTAATATCAATAGAGGACAACAAATTCAGCAATAGAGATGCCTCTAAGGTTTTCCAGAAGGCAAGACAGCATTTACCAATTTTCTTGTTGATACTTGGAAGGTCCGGTACTACCTTGCCGTTCTAGGTGACAAAGAGATGTTTGCAACATCAGAAAACAAATGTTATAAACTAACGCATGATACTGTTTGTCATGTGAAGAGCCGGCATCTTCACACGAAAAACTTAAACTCGCACGCTTCTAAATGCTGCTACATGCCAGTCAACACTTTAACTCTATTGCCATTGAATCGAAGATGTGTTTATACTATGTCTGGACCCTAATAAACTTTACTGAAATTCAAGTCCAAAAGATCACGGATGGTTCATGGAAGATAGACAGTTGGAAGCTAAATGGATGAAGTGATATTCTGCTACACAGGTTGTTATAGAATTCATGTCTCCTGTTGAGAAAGCTCTGATGGAGAGAATGGCAGTAATGATGACATGTGCACTATCCAACTACTTCTTGTAGCAACGGAAATGTACAGAATGGATTAAATACGCATAGTGTTTTATTACAGTATAAGATTATGTTACTTTGGAGTTCAAAATTGCTTGAAACAGAAGTTTTTTTGTGTAAAATATTCCTATAAACATTCCATATTTTGCAAGTGTACTTATATGTATCGTCATTCTTATTATGTTATATGGAAGTCATTAGCAGGCTTGTATGATTTAAATTACGGTTCATATAATCAATTTTAACTTGATAATTATATTTAAAAAAATGAATATATACTACTTGTAAATGTTACGTTTCACATTTGTGTAACGTATTTTATGTTATATAAAGTTATAAAAGTTTGTTTGTATTGTACTTACATGTGTCCACAGAACATTTATAAAAAAACATCAGAACGAGACGATACAATTTGGGTGTGAATATGAATTAAAGCCTGCAGGAATTTGATCTGATCCAATTTTAACTTGATAATTAAATTTTAAAGAAGTGAATAAATACTACTTGTAAACGTTACATTTCACATTTTTGTAACGTATTTTATGTTATATAAAGTTATAAAAATGTGTTTGTGTTGTACTAACATGTGTTCACAGAACATTTTATAAAAGCATTATGACGAGAAGAAACCATATAGGTGTTAATATGAATCAAAGCCTGCAGGAATTTGATCTGATATTTTAAGATGATTTTTGGAACGATTATATAACTGTTTTTATCAGATGAATGTAACGTAAATATTGTGCCTCAGAGGTGGCCCCCTAACTTTTTCATACACCACAGACATGTATCTATTCAAAAAATAGTATAGCAATTTGCCAGTCTGATTGGTACTAATTTGTTAAGTTTTTGGTCTTAGCTCACGGCCTAATAATGATAAATACAATGTCTGGTCTTCAAATTCTACAAAATTATTTTAAAACCCCAGAAAATTAGGAAGAAAATTGGTCGATGGAATTTAATGCAGATTAATGTGAAGTCATACGAATAACAAAAAAGAAAAATACAATCATATTCCCTTATAAGTTACACAATGCAGAACTTAAAACAGCAAAACAATACAAAATACTTAGATCTCACACTCATCCACGAATAAATTTTTCAACCCACAAAGATAACATAGCGTCAAAAGCAAACAACACCCTTAAATTCATTGAACGCAACAAACAAACAAATAATTAAAAGATAAAAGAAACACGTACAACACCAATGTTAGACCACAAATAAAATACTGTTCGTCCACTTGGTATCCCTGGCAATGATTACGACTGCATACGCAGTGTCACTCAAATGTATCAAATTACCTCACAAAGGAGAATAAATTCATCGCTAGTCTTACTTTATAAAATAAAGAACAATCAGAAATTGGAATAGCCTACCAAGTTGTGTTAAAGCCAGTACCAGCCTAAATCAGTTTACGGCTGGTCTGGCCGCAGTAAAATTCTAAACAAGTCTCGTTTTTAATAATAGAAATGTAGTTATTTTTAAATGAAAATGTATGTATAGACGTTGTTTGTTTTTAAACCATATTCCATTTTTTACTATTTCTTTTGTTGGTCCCTATTGCGACTCCCGGTAACAGTCTGAAAGAATTGATTGTTGGGAGTAAAATGTAGATGCAGATATTCGGTATTAAGACCGCTTGTACGACGACGGATTAGTGTATTTTCTTTTAATGTAACTCCGGCCATTGGCCCATCAGTTGATACTGTAATTCTTTTTCACTTCTTTTTGTTTTCAGGTGAAGATTATTATCATTGGGTGTTTGTAAAGTGTGTACAAAAAGGGTCTTTGTTGGTAAGGTGTTAATTGTTATTCAGCATCTCGGCTACATCAGTGTCATTTTGTTCATTCATGTAAATGTTTGTCGATTAAATATGTTTCATGTGTGCAATGTATTAGTGAAAGAAAAATTCATTTATTTTTTATGTGGAGCGCGTGGTCCTGTGGTAGAGCACCGAACGCATGATCGGAGGGTCGTGGGTTCGATTCTTCGCCGCGGCTATGTGTGGTGTCCTTGAGCAAGACACTTTTTCGCATATGTTTAGTATTGGTTCTAACCAGAAAGACTTCGACGTGATTTGCCTTATTTGTAAGAACTTGTTTCACAATCAAAGTAAAATAAATAAGTTTAAACTAATTTATTTTTGATAAATTAACATCATTCAATTATACACTATAGTTGCATTGTTTAATCATCGAAAGAGGTGTTGGTTTTAATTCCATCATTCATAATATTTTATATTTCACATTTAAAGAATTTAGTCACTGTTACTGGAGAAAATGATGATGGATATAATGATGATGATTGTGATACTGATGATATTGATACTGATGATGGTGAAGACAGTTTTGAAGAACAAGATATGATAATGAAATCCACAGCAATGATAATTAATATCGTTGTTGTTGCAAAAGAAGTGATAGATTTTGTTCTAGTTCTCTAAATAGTCTTAATTAATACTGAAGACGATATATCAAAAATCGAAGACCTCTGTGCGGGATTATGGGGGCATATTGGCGCATTGAGCTCCCCGCTGGCGGTTTTATAATCGACGCATAGGGTTCCTCGGGGAGCTCTGTGTGCAAGGAGCGGTCTCACATAGCATGCCTTAAAGTGTTATTACCCATGCCAGTTTCCACAGTATCTGCGGAAAGGTCGTTTAGTATCAAAAACATAGCTACTCAAGAAGTATCACGGCAACAAAGAGACAGTCGAGCCAGGGATTGTTAAACATTTATCTGGAGAAGGAACCTAACGTAAAAACAATTGTTGATACCGTTGTACTGAAAAAAAGATAGAAATTTGACACTGCTCTTTAGAGATTAATATGTCACAAATTCATCGATTAGATATTTTGACGGCTGTATTAAAGTTAACTTGAATATATATTTATAAATGCAGATAATAAAAATTAGAATTATGACTACGTGCATTGGTTATATACATTTGAAGATAATTTAATTATTTTGTAATTTATTTCCTTGATGTTTTGATAAAATCTGTGATACACAAATATATATACATGTATATAATTATTATATGCTATTACTGGAATTAGAATTGAGATCAGAAACATCAACGTATTTTTTGAAATTGTAATAATTTTGGAAGAAATTTTGAATTGAAAATATGCTTAAGATGCTATAACTTGCCGTCATTTGCAGTCTGTGTTATCAAATTTTATTGGGGGAAACCGTAAAAATCTCCTTTCATAGTGGGGGGTGGGGGTGGGGGGGGGGACACCCTCCTAACCCACTCTCATTGTGCGTATATTAAAAAAAGACAGAACGACGGCCCTGAAGGGTTTTTTCCATTCATTCAAATCACTCCAGAGGAACCCAAACCCCTCCGTTGGCACTTTAGAGTATGGATTTATTTTGAAATTTAATGAATTTGAAGAAGAACTGCTGTGCCTCTATGGAGATAATTATTTGTGAACAACCAGACATAAATGTACAGATAAGATTACGGCAAGCGCACCTAGCTACAAACCATAGACACAATATCAAGTCCTCTGTCAAACCAAATAAATTTGGTGTCAACCATGACTTACATACTATGGATTTACATGCGACACATCTGGATTGGACGGACAATTTGCAAACGTAAACTTATAGCTTTATATGAGTAGGATCCAGTTAAGGATTCACGGCTACTCACATGCTATATAAAGAACATATTTAGAAACCTGTTGGATCATGAAGCTACAGAGAATTCAGTGAGATAATTAAATTCAAAACAACGGAGTTTCCGATTTTTGGGATCTTTTCAGATGCTCATTCACAATGTCCTTTATAAAGCATGTGAGTAGTCATGAATCCTTAACTGGATCCTACTCATATAAAGCTATCACTTCATGTATGTAAATTTGTCCACCCTGTCGAGATGTGTTGCATGTAATTCCATAGCATATAAATCATGGTCGACACCAAATTTATTGGTTTGGCAGAGGCCTTGATATTGTATCTATGGTTTGCATTGTAGCTAGGCGCGCTCGCCGAAGTCTGGTCTGTACATTTATGTCTGATTATTCACAAATAATTATCTCCACATATATATATGTATGGAGATAATTGTTTGTGAATAACCAAGACATAAATGTACAGACCAGACTACGGCGAGCGCGCCTAGCTACAATACAAACCATAGATACATCTCTCTCTCTCTCTCTCTCTCTCTCTCTCTCTCTCTCTCATGTTTCTACATTTTTTTAAATTCCTACATTTAGCTAATGTTTCTATTGAAACCTCCGCACAGCAACATTTAAAACAACACATCTATAACAATTACCAATAGGTTTGCAATAAATTAGTCGATATATGATACAGTTGAATTGGAACATTCAAATATAGCATTTGGAAAACGTAATATTAATAAACTTTGGTACAAAACACCTGCTGTTAAAATAAATAACATAACGGTTAATGTAACATACCTCAACTGTCATGACAAGACAAGATAAAGTTATTTCCTTAACACTATCTAAGATAGCTGGAATCCAATGGAAAATATTTCACCTTAGAGTGTGTTCTATAATAAAAAAACAAACAACACACACCAACAAACTGACACATGGTATACAGCAATTGTTTTCTGTATGAGTTCATATCAAAACACTGATTAATATGCAAACAAAACATCATCGTCCAGACAGATGGGTTTACTACTGTATTAGCGTATTAGTCGCTTTAGCATATTCATTATGCGCACAAATCCTACTTCACTGTTATTTGATGTATGAAGTGTCATATTAATTGTCGCACGAAGCGTACAGACACAGTTTATATTGAATGCAAAACACGTATCTTACGATAAAGTGAACGTCCAGTAGCGGATCCGGACGCGCCGTTAAACATGGACAAGTATGGTTATATTAGCTGAAAAGCCGGCGTCTTACACCTCACCCCAACAAATAAAAAAGACATAAACAGAAACAAATAGAATCACCAGCCTTAAAAATAAAAATAAAGCAAAATAAAACAAAGAAAGAAACAAAAAGTAAACAAAAAAAACGGTCATATAATGTATTTTCGCCCACCAACCCGTCTCCTGAAGTAGTATATGCTCTTCCTAAAATCCTGATCTCCACCTGATTGACATGAGAATAGCCGGACCCGATTAGCTCAGTCGTGAGCGCGTTTTGGGTCGTGAGTTCGAATCCCAGCCCGGCAACAGTCTCCGCTATGATTGGTATACGACAATGTGATTCAACGCTGATTCAAGTGGGAAATTTATCAGTTACTTGCGGAGATGGAGTGTGCTCGAGTACTAGTTAACCTTCCAAAATCCCAGGAAACAGTGGTAAGGTTAAATGATCGTCTGTAAGCCCTCAATGGAATAAAAAATAACGCTAACTAGTATTCAATCAATTCGATCAATCTTTCCACAAAGGTGGAGTTTATCGTTTTATGTATTTAAACCAAGCATGAGGTGGACAAAAGATTCTGGGACGGCACACAAGTATGAAATGTCGAAATGAAAGACAGAACGATACATTATATGGTAAGCGTGTGGGCTGATTGTCCGCTTTACAATATAGACATTATCATATCAAGGTCTCACAGGGAAATTACCTCCCTTACATGACGGTAGATTATTACGCCAAAGAAATCAGAGCTGTGCAAAGCGGTTGGGCACTTTTTTTATAAATGCATAAAATGTCATATTTCTTTGTACATATGGGAACATTTTCATGATTTCTGCAAAGTTTTGATAACATTGGGAACTGTTTGATGATGCTAAAACAGTTTAAAGATGCGTAGAGATACACTGCAACAAAAATGAAGGGGTGCCATCAAACCATCGAAATTGTGAAAAAGCAACCTGGTCAACCTCGTGTTTTTTTTTCTGCATAATTGGACCAACAGAGGACTATCTATGAGAACAAGGCACTTCTAGATCATTGGTAATGTATCCAGTGTTCCGGAAGTGCATGTCTCTATATGTAGAACCGTACAAAATTAATAAGTGTGTGAGACGTCAATATTAATATTGCGCTTTTTCCCATTACTCGCGCGTCCAGGGTTCTACAAGAACGAATTCTTATTTAAAACATCATCTTAATATCACTTACACTCCATCGTTGAGGGCCTGGGTACCTACCAAAGCAGTAACTTACAGGGGAAACGGGGTTTAGAAGTAAATATATATAATTTTCAACATTTTGGTAATCTTGGAAGGATCCGGCATCCAACACACACAGCAGATCCGCTAGTGCTTTGCTCCACAGTTTGATAGCATTGTAGACACCATAGCCAGTTATCAGTGTAGACACCATAGCCAGTTGTCAGTGTGGTAAACATAGACGTATATTTAAATGAAACGTATCTTTTAATCGTATGAGCATACAACACTAGTTGTTTAGTTGGGGTTTTGTTTGACAAATTTGAATATCAGGGAGAGCCTTATGTTCATCATTAAGAATTGATTGATTGATTGATTGATTGATTGAATATTTAACGTCATGTTTATGTCATCGAGGTCTTACAGACGATCAGTACCTAACCACTGTTTCCTGGGATTAACCAGTACTCGAGCACACCTTATCTCCGCAAGTAACTGATAACTTTCCCACTTGAATCAGTGGTGAGAGACGAATAATAATAATGAGACACAATGTCGTATATTAATCATCACGGATATTGTTGCCGGGCGGGGGATTCGAACTCACGACACCTGATTGCTAGTCAGACGCGTAACCGACTGAGCTAATCGGGCTTGGCTTCATCATTAAGAAAGTGAAATGTGAACAAGTCATTAGACTTTAGACTTAGACTTTAATTGTTTATTTGAGTGTCACATATAAAAGTTACATCAAAATAAAATCAAATACATGTACATTGGAACTTCTATATCCGGCCGTTTATTTCGACCTACGAGACACTAAAACATTATTATCACTTCATGTTACTATAAAAAAAATACACACAGTATTATTATACTATAAGTACTATGTCATATATACATTCAACAACCAAAATATAAGAATATCACAGAAAATATTAATTTCAATCAAACGTTATCTATATAAATTAGAAACAAGAATTAAAATTAGCTCAGCCAATGTTAATCGCAATAAACGTTGCATCGTCATTTAGAAAATAGCAATGCAACTTTTATCATAAACTGTCATTACTTTTCTAATGATATGTATGTACATGCCATTTAGGATATTAGCCTTTTTTTTGTAGCCGTCTGTGTATATTTTTTCAGACGGTCTGATAATAACCAATTCGTACGGCATAGTTTCTTCAGCTAATGTTTTATAACATTAGTCATGCTTTGAGCATATATATCGATATCACCATCATTGAGGTACTCCCAATCATATAGTACTACCAGCAGGTTTGCATTTCGCGAAAAAAAATTACGATAAAAATTAGTCGTAAACGTAAAGTAAGAAATATTCATAATATTTTGCATAGTCATCTGCATGAATTTAATATTGTATTTTCAGAAAACATAAATTTCTGAATTATTCAACGCAAAATTGGGTTCATTGGATAAATATTTAAAATTCTATGAACGATATATTCTTTACGTTTACGACCTACTTTTCTCGTAAGTTTATTTGTGAAATACAACCCTGGCAGGTCTGTTCCGCAGAGTATAACGCAACAAAGAATAAGTCAATTAGTGATGACGAATTTTCGGTAAAATATGTGTGCTCAGTAACGATTTGAGTTAAGTTATACTGTTGTGATATATACATTAATTTACTGTTTGATTGTTGGTTGAGTGTATTTATATTGAAATCAGCGGTTATTATGATATTGGATATGTCAATAACATATGCAAGACTTATAGAATCGTCTATAGATGAGAGGGTAGCTGTTTGTTCGGCGGTCTCATGAAAGAAAGTATCAAACAAAATCTTTTTTTTTATTTTTTAAGTGGATTTCTATCCAGAGACTTTCAACACCTGGTATCTCTGGATGGTGTCTTCTTATTGCATGTAAGATATTACTTATATGTACAAGGACCCCTATGAGCGACAGAAAGTCTGTCGTAACGAAACGGTGTATGGTAGTCGTCGTAGGTGGTACCATTTGGACCAAGCCACGTTTCAGTAAATACTATTATAGCGAAGTATTTTTGATCGGCATAGAGTTTGTCTTTTTTTCTGTAAAAAGTCCTATACGTTGTAATGGACAAAGGAAACATTTGATGGTCAAATGACGTCTAATCTATCAACGAGACCAGGAATTTCTCTATATCACCTGATAAACAAACCATGTATTGAATTAAAAAGTAGACTTAGGCCTTTGGGTTAAGATTGTATTTTACAAAATATACATATACAGAAATATCTATAACCATTATGTTATACCATACAACGCATATAAGGTAAAGGGTGATCTGTATCTAAAGGACCCGATAAATACCGTTAAGTCAGTGAAGAAAGATATAAGAAAAAAAGGAAAAAAAATAACTTGAGAAAAGAAAAGAAAAGAAAAGAAAAAAATAGAAGGAATGAGATGATATAGGAGTGAATGAATTACAAAATGGGATACATATGGGTAACACATCTTAATAAATTATATCCAGATATTATATTTAAAAACAAATAAGGTTCATATAAGAAAAAAAAGTTAACATGTTATTTATCTTTGTTACTGTCGGCAAATAGCTTTACAACTGGAAATTTATATTTGTACATCCGACTGGAAATAAAGTTTATAGTATCTTGTAGTCATTTTTAATAAATGGAATGATTGGGAAACGAACTTTATTTAAGTAACATATAATAGACAGCACTTACCCGTATATATGCTTCAAACACACTGCACAAGCTATATAGGAAGTGAAAACACGTGTCAAATAGTACATAAGTCAATAAACATACATTCGTCAGCACAAGGTGAGCATGTGACATGCACTAATGAAAATGCATTCGAGCACCATACACTATATTATGTTGGATATTGTATAGTGTATGGTGCACAATACAATATCCAACATAAAACTGTAGAAAAACTTGCACAATACAATATTCAATATGAAACTGTAGAAGAACTTGCAAAATACAATTGCCAATATGAAACTATAGAAAAACTTGCACAATACAATTTCCAACACGAAACTGTAAAAGAACTTGCACAATTCAATATTCAATATGAAACTGTGGAAGAACTTGCACAATACAATATTTAATATGAAACTGTAAAAGAACTAGCACAATTCAATATTCACTATGAAACTGTAGAAGAACTTGCACAATACAATTGCCAATACGAAACTATAAAAAAAACTTGCACAATACAATATCCAACACGAAACTGTAGAAGAACTTGCACAATACAATAGCCAATATGAAACTGTAAAAGAACTTGCACAATACAATAGCCAATATGAAACTTGCACAATACAGTATCCAACATGAAACTGTATAAAAACATGTACAATACAATATTCAATATGAAACTGTAGAAGAACTTGCACAATACAATAGCCAATATGAAACTGTAAAAGAACTTGCACAATCCAATATGAAACTGTATAAGAACTTGAACAATACAATTGCCAATACGAAAATACGAAAATTCCATTGTCCATTACAACGTTCAGGACTTTTTACAGAAAAAAAGACAAACTCTATGCCGATCAAAAATACTTCGATATAATAGTATTTACTGAAACGTGACTTGGTCTAAATGGTACCACCTACGACGACTACCATATACCGTTTCGTTACGACAGACTTTCTGACGCTCATTGGGGTCCTTGTACATATAAGTAATATATTACATGCAATAAGAAGACACCATCCAGAGATACCAGGTGTTGAAAGTCTCTGGATAGAAATCCACTTAAAAAAAAAAAAAAAAAAGATTTTGTTTGATACTTTCTTTCATGAGACCGCCGAACTCACAGCTATCCTCTCATCTATAGACGATTCTATAAGTCTTGCATATGCTATTGACATATCCAATATCATAATAACCGCTGATTTCAATATAAATACACTCAACCAACAATCAAACTTGCACATTACAATAGCCAATATGAAGATGTAAAAGAACTTGCACAATACAATAGCCAATATGAAACTTGCACAATACAGTATCCAATATGAAACTGTAGAAAAACTTGTACAATACAATATTCAATATGAAACTGTAGAAGAACTTGCACAATAAAATAGCCAATATGAAACTGTAAAAGAACTTGCACAATCCAATATGAAACTGTAGAAGAACTTGAACAATACAATTGCCAATACGAAAATATAAAAAAAACTTGCACAATACAATATCGAACACGAAACTGAACAAGAACTTGTACAATACAATAACCAATATGAAACTGTAGAAAAACTTGCACAATACAATATTCAATATGAAACTGTAAAAGAACTTGCAAAATTCAATATTCAATATGAAACTGTAGAAGAACTTGCACAATACAATTGCCAATATGAAACTGTAGAAAAACTTGCACAATACAATATTCAATATGAAACTGTAAAAGAACTTGCACAATTCAATATTCAATATGAAACTGAAGAAGAACTTGCACAATACAATTGCCAATAAGAAACTGTAGAAAAACTTGCACAATACAATATCCAACACGAAAATATAGAAGAACTTGCACAATACAATAGCCAGTATGAAACTGTAGAAGAATTTGCACAATACAATAGCCAATATGAAACTGTAAAAGAACTTGCACAATTCAATATTCAATATGAAACTGTAGAATAACTTGAACAATACAATTGCCAATACGAAAATAAAGAAATCAAATCATTATATATTTAAACAAAGATTAAAAGATTCAGAGCCTGAGATAACACAGTTCAAAAAATACATTAGGACACAATACAACATAGGAAGATGTATCGCTCAGAAAAACTTAGAAGTACAAAAATTCGAAAACATGTGGACTGCATATATGAGCATTCTAGATTGATGTAAACACTTAAACATATTCAACATACCATAGTATAAGTCTATAGGTGTATGTATATATATATTATATATGTATGTGTATGTTTACAGATGTACACATTTGTTATATGATGTATATATATATAATATAACTTCATGTTCCATTATTTTGTAAGAAAACCATTAACACTAACTTCTGATCTAATCTTAAAAATCGCATATAAATTGTTTTTTATATTTAAAAGATTATGTATATAAATTAAAAAAAAACACGTAAACCCAATACATACAAAATGTATAGATCATACTATAGATTTTTCCCCAGAATGATATATATCCTTTATGAAAAACAAAGGATACAAAGACAAATTTGTGCAGAATGTTTTCATGAATAATTTAAAACAGTTTGCTATATATATATATATATATATATATATACATGTATGTGGAAAATTATATGATGCATTGTATTTTTTGCGTTTCATGTTTTTACAACATCGATTTTTTATTAATTTCATAGGCAGTAAATAAAATATATATATATATTTTTTTTTTTACAGAAGATCTAAGGCATCTAAGGCATGATATTTTCAAACATTTTTGCTTTCATAAAATACCCAGAGTTAACATAAAATAAATATTTACATCTACAAAAATGAATTCACTTTTGTACAGACGATTTTCATTTTTATGCTTTTTGATGTATTATGAAGGTTTCCTATTGCATTAGATTTGATAATTCCATTGTTAAATGTAAACAGCAACATAATCAGAAGACGAATTATAAACAAAAAGGGTCAAGAATATTTTTTAGATTTTGATATTCTTGACTGTATGTTGTTCATTTTCCTTTTTTTTTTTTAACTTTCTAAAACACGAAAAAAAAAACACACACTCATACCATTGATTTACTGCCTCCAAAATTGACACTAACTTAATAGCACCATATGGTAAAATCCAATGTCATTCACTATTCAAATTACATAATCAAAATAAGACATTTTCTATAGAAAACAATCTCTTATTTATATATGTTAATACTATACATGTTGTTAATTGAAATTGTATTAGCATATTGTAATATCTCATGTATTGAAGAATGAAAATAAAAAATAACAAACAATATTCAATATGAAACTGTAAAAGAACTTGCACAATTCAATATTCAATATGAAACTGTAGAAGAACTTCCACAATACAATTGCCAATATGAAACTGTAGAAAAACTTGCACAATACAATATTCAATATGAAACTGTAAAAGAACTTGCACAATTCAATATTCAATATGAAACTGTAGAAGAACTTACACAATACAATTGCCAATACGAAACTATAGAAAAACTTGCACAATACAATATCCAACACGAAACTGTAGAAGAACTTGCACAATACAATAGCCAATATGAAACTGTAGAAGAGCATGCACAATACAATAGCCAATATGAAACTTGCATAATACTGTATCCAACATGAAAGTGTAGAAAAACTTGTACAATACAATATTCAATATGAAACTGTAGAAGAACTTGCACAATACAATAGCCAATATGAAACTGTAAAAGAAGTTGCACAATTCAATATTCAATATGAAACTGTAGAAGGACTTGCACAATACAATTGTCAATATGAAACTATAGAAAAACTTGCACAATACAATATCCAACACGAAACTGTATAGGAACTTGCACAATACAATAGCCAATATGAAACTGTAGAAGAACTTGCACAATACAATTGCCAATAAGAAACTGTAGAAGAACTTGCACAATACAATATTCAATATAAAACTGTAGAATAACTTTAACAATACAATATTCAATATGAAACTGTAGAAGAACCTGCACAATACAATATACAACACGAAACTATAGAAAAACATGCACAATACAATATCCAACACGAAACTGTAGAAGAACTTGCACAATACAATAGCCAATATGAAACTGTAGAAGAACTTGCACAATACAACATTCAATATGAAACTGTAGAAGAACTTGAACAATACAATATTCAAATAAAACTGTAGAAAAACTTGCACACTACAATATCCAATATGAAACTGGAGAAGAATTGCACAATACAATATCCAATATGAAACTGTATATATTCAATATGAAACTGTAGAAGAACTTGCATAATACAATATCCAATATGAAACTGTAAAAGAACTTGTACAATACAATAGCCAATATGAAACTGTAGAAGAATTGAACAATGCAATAACCAATATGAAACTGTAGAAGAATTGCACAATGCAATATCCAATATGAAACAGAAGAAGAGCTTGACCAATACAATAGCCAATATGAAACTGTAGAAGAATTTGAAAAATGAACAATACACTAGCCAATATGAAACTTGAATAATACAATAGCCAATATGAAACTGTGAAGAACTTGAACAATACAATAGCCAATATGAAACTGTAGAAGAACTGGAACAATATAATAGCCAATATTAAACTGTAGAAGAACTTGAACAATACAATATCAAATATGAAACTGTGAACACTTGCACAATACAATATTCAATATGAAACTGTGAAAGAACTTGAACAATTCGATATCTAATATGAAACTGTAGAAGAACTTGTGCAATACAATATTCAATATGAAATGGAAGAATTTGCATCATATAATAGCCAATGTGAAACTGTATAACAACTTGTACAATATAATATCCAATATGAAACTGTAAAAAAACTTGTACAATACAATACTCAATATGAAACTGTAGAATAACTTGCACAATACAATAGCCAATATGAAACTGTACAAAAAATTGCTCAATACAATAGCCAATATGAAACTGTAGAAGAAATTGCTCAGTACAATATCAAAGATGAAACTGTAGAAGAACATGCACAATACAATCCCAAATATGAAACTGTAAAACTTGAACAATACAATATTCAATATGAAACTGTAGAAGAACTTGAATAATAGAATATCGAATATGAAACTGTAGAAGCACTTAAACAATACAATAGCCAAAAGAAACTGAAGAAGAACTTGCACAATATAAAAGTCAACAAAAAATGTAGAGGACTTTGCACAATACAATATTGAAAATGAAACTGTAGAAGAACTTGCACAATACAATAGCCAAATGATACTGAAGAAGAACTTGCACAATACAATAGTCATCATGAAACTGTAGAGGAACTTGCACAATACAATACTGAATATGAAACTGTAGAAGAACTTGCACAATACAATATCAAATATAAAACTGTAGATATTCAATATGAAACTGTAGAAGAACTTGCACGATACAATATCCAACATGAAACTGTTGAAGAATTGCACAATCCAATATCTAATATGAAACTGTAGAAAAACTTGGTCAATACAATATCCAATATGAAATTGTAGAAGAACTTGAACAATACAATATACAACACGAAACTGTAGAAGAACTTGAACAATACAATAGCAAATATGAAACTGTAGAATAACTTGAACAATACAATATTCAAATAAAACTGTAGAAGAACTTGCACAGTACAATATCCATTATGAAACTGTAGAAGAATTGCACAATGCAATATTCAATATGAAACTGTAGAAGAACTTGATCAATACAATAGCCAATATGAAACTGTAGAAGAACTTGAACAATACAATTGCCAATATGAAACTGTAGAAAAACTTGCACAATTCAATATCCAATACGAAACTGTAGAAGAATTGCAAAATGCGATATCCAGTATGAAACGGTAGAAGAACTTGAACAAAACAATAGCCAATATGAAAATGTAGAAGATCTTGAACAATACAATAGCCAATATGAAACTGTAGAAGAACTTGCACAATACAATATCCAATATGAAACTGTAGAAGAATTGCACAATGCAATATCCAATATGAAACTCTAGAAGAACTTAAATAATTATATATCCAATATGAAACTGTATAAGAACTTGAACAATACAATAGCCAATATGAAACTGTAGAAAAACTTGAACAATACAAGTGCCAATAAGAAACTGTAGAAAAACTTGAACAATACAATAGCCAATATGAAACTTGAATAATACAATAGCCAATATGAAACTTGAATAATACAATAGCCAATATGAAACTGTGAAGAACTTGAACAATACAATAGCCAATATGAAACTGTAGAAGAACTTGAACAATACAATAGCCAATATGAAACTGTAGAAGAACTTGAACAATACAATAGCCAATATAAAACTGTAGAAAAACTTGAACAATACAAGTGCCAATAAGAAACTTTAAAAAAACTTGAACAATACAATAGCCAATATGAAACTTGAATAATACAATAGCCAATATGAAACTGTGAAGAACTTGAACAATACAATAGCCAATATGAAACTGTAGAAGAACTTGAACAATACAATAGCAAATATGAAACTGTAGAAGAACTTGAACAATTCAATAGCAAATATGAAACTGTAGAAGAACTTGAACAATGCAATAGCCAAAAAGAAACTGTAGAAAAACTTGAACAATACAATAGCCAATAAGAAACTGTAGAAAAACTTGAACAATACAATAGCCAATATGAAACTGTAGAAGAACTTGAACAATACAATAGCCAATATGAAACTGTAGAAGAACTTGAACAATTCAATAGCAAATATGAAACTGTAGAAGAACTTGAACAATACAATATCCAATATGAAACTGTAGAAAAACTTGAACAATACAATAGCCAATAAGAAACTGTAGAAAAACTTGAACAATACAATAGCCAATAAGAAACTGTAGAAAAACTTGAACAATACAATAGCCAATATGAAACTGTAGAAGAACTTGAACAATTCAATAGTCAATATAAAACTGTGAAAAGAAAACAGCTCAATATACTATTTATTATTTTACATTAGTTTTTTGTATTAACATAGCTAAAAAGCACACCTTTTGCAGGTCAAACGTTGCTATGTAACAAGTGTAACTCTTTTCCTTGTTCAATCTAAACATTTGCATAGTTATGGTTTTAAATTTCATATTTGTGTTATTCGTTTTACATTCTTATTGTTAAACTAAGAGCTTAGATATACAGAAAAATTACAACAAACATTATAAAATTAACACGAATTAAATTAAACAATAAGAATAAAAATTAAAAACATGAAAATAAAAAGAAAAAAACCCAAAAAAAACAAGAACAATATAAAACATAACAATAAGAATGTAAAATAATGAGCAGAAATATTAAAGCATACAACACAATAGAAAGTTGAACAAATCGAAGAACAAAAAAACCCATTAGTAATGTTTACATTCTTGTTCTTAAATTACCATTGAGGGTAGAATGACATAACTTGATAAACAGGTAACGAGGTCTCCGATTGGATACAACTCATACAAAACATGGCTGCACCCTAAATGTCACTTTTATCAGACGTTTTTTTTTATCATTTTTAGCCTCTCCTCTCATTTAAAGGTGTCCACTGAACAATGTCCCAGATATCAAGATGTTTGAAATAATACCAACTATATAATATGAGGTCCGTTTATTTAAATCTACTTGTAAACCAGATGCAGAGATACCATTTAAATCAAGTATAAACGAATTTCGTATGTCGGTTCATGAGCAGAAGATTTTTGAAAGTTCACAAGTTAGTCTCTTTATTGGCCTCTGCTAATATTACCCTTCCTCCCCATTCAAGGACCCACTCTTAACTGTTTCCCCGAAACATTAGCCCAGAGTTGGTGTTCACCAACCATTTTTAAGAATATTCTTAGACTTGAACTCAAGACTGAATTTTGAAGAAAAATAACACACACTTAGAAACTTTTTTTTGAAATAAAAGTTAACAAGCATATGGGGACACCTAATATACAAAAAAAAAACATTCACAATTATTATATCGGTCATAGTGAACTAGACACCTTATTTGATTTTTCAAGCTGAAGTTTAAGATTATTCTCAGGAATAGTTGGTTTAAACAGCCCCTGATCTCAAGATGAATTAAATAATTCCTAAAACAGATGGTAAGAATAGTATTCCTTTGTAAAAATCAAAGTATCCTAACTTGGTCCCATTAGACCCTAGTCCTTTTATTTGAACAAACATGAAAACTCTTCTCAAAAGGACCGTCAAATCAGGGCTCGAATTTAGCACTCCCAACTCGCAAAATGCGAGCTGTATTTTGAAAATGCGAGTTGAAATAACTTAAGCTGGCTTTTTTGTCGAGTGGATTTCAAGTTAAGAAAATTACTTGTTATATTTATTTAATCGATTTTTAAAAATAAACAAGTTTAATCCAGGCAAAACACAAACAAGTTAAATTTTACCCAATTTCTTTTGCTTCTCGTGCCAACTTACCCCCTCCCCCCCCCCCCCTCCCCCACCCACCCTAGCAACATGATTGTCAACGACGTGTATTATGCATATTCTGCAAATAGAAAGTAAAGTTTAAACCGGTCAACAACACGAGGAGTAGACTACGTCTAGTTTAATCAATTGCGCACTCACTCTATAAAATAAAAGTATAGTTGAAATCCGTCACATTGTCTGCGACTAATTGGTTTGGCTAGTTGGTTTCAAATTTGTCCAGTTAAAATTTTAGGCACTGGCCAAAATTGCAAGTGCACAAAAAACTTACATTCTAGCCCTGCCTTTTATTCCAAATTTGAACAATATTTATCTGGTTGGTACTTGAGAAAAGATTTTTGAACATTCACAATTTTATCCATTTTTTTTGCCCCTCCATCACCTTATGTCTATAAAATCTTCATTGAACGACCTTAATCTCAACGGTTATGGTTAAACAATGCGGTAGACATAAATTTGACTGGAATAATACCATAAATGTTTCCCTATTGTCTTCTACGTAAATTCAAAGTCCCTGGGCCCATTGGACTCTAGCCCCCACCCCTTTTTAAACGGACTTGAAATTCCTACTCATACGAAGCCATTACACCAAATATAAACATATTTGGTTGGTTGGTTCTTGAGAAGAAGAATTTTGAAATTTCACCGGTTTTTTTTAATGAAAACGACGGACACATGGCGATCACAAACGCTCGCATGTGAACCGTCGACTCAAGAGAGCTAAACAATATATCAACTATTCACTGCTACAATTATGTTTTAAACAAGAGAAAGTTAAAATTAGTGTTCACTGCTATTTAAATCCTCCCTCTATGCCCGGAAGTGGAATTACAAAACTTTCAAGTATACGAATTTCCAGATTTTGTACATGGAATTGTTATCTCCATTGCTACACGTTCACCGGTGAAAATATTGATTTCAATACTTCCGTGTAAATATACCGTGCATTAAGTATGAAGGGTATAGTTTTTGCTATCTAGCCTTTCATCATGTGTGAACATGAAGGTAAGCAGTACCCGGGAGACATAATAAGTTAATGACAGTGTGTACAAACTTTTATTTTTTTATCATAGACAGCTGTTCTCGTATTTTCTAACAGCATGGGCGTAGGAGCGTTTCAATTATTGGGGAACCAACCAGAGGAAAGAGTAAAATATTGGAGGGATCAAAGCATATGCTTGCCCCACAAGCCTGAACATAGGGGGAGGAGTGGTGGGGGGGATGCACTTGCCCTCCGGCTCCTCCTATATCCCTACAGTACATAGCAGAACAAGATAGCACAATATAGCAGATCACGAGAGTACTATATAGCAGATCAAGACAGCACTATATAGCAGATCAAAATAGCACTATATAGCAGATCAAGATAGCACTATACAGCAGACCAAGATAGCACTATATAGCAGATCAAGATAGCACCATATAGCAGACCAAGATAGCACTATATAGCAGATCAAGATAGCGCTATATAGCAGACCAAGATAGCACAATAAAGCAGACCAAGACATTACTATATAGCAGACCAAGACAGCACTATATAGCAGACCAAGACAGCACTATATAGCAGACCAAGATAGCACTATATAGCAAACCAAAATAGCACAATATAGCAGACCAAGATAGCACTATATAGCAGATCAAGATAGCACTATATAGCAGATCAAGATAGCTCTATATAGCAGATCAAGATAGTACTATATAGCAGACCAAGATAGCACAATATAGTAGATCATGATAGTACTTCATAGCAGATCAAGATAGCACTATATAGCAGATCAAGATAGCTCTATATAGCAGACCAAGATAGCACTACATAGCAGACCAAGATGGCACTACATAGCAGATCAAGATGGCACTACATAGCAAATCAAGACGGCACTATATAGCAGCTCAAGATAGCACTACATAGCAGATCAAGATATCACTATATGGCAGATCAAGATAGCACTACATAGCAGATCAAGATAGCACTATATAGGAGACCAAGATAGCACTATATAGGAGACCAAAATAGCACTATATAGCAGACCAAGATAGCACTATATAGCAGATCAAGAAAGCACTACATAGCAGACCGAGATAGCACTACATGGCAGATCAAGATAGCACTATATAGCAGATCAAGATAACACTACATAGCAGATCAAGATAGCACTATATAGCAGACCAAGATAGCCATACATAGCAGACCAAGATAGCACTATATAGCAGACCAAATAGCACTATATAGCAGACCAAGATAGCACTACATAGCAGACCAAGATAGCACTATATAGCAGATCAAGATAGTACTATATAGCAGACCAAGATAGCACTACATAGCAGACCAAGATAGCACAATATAGCAGATCAAGATAGCACTACATAGCAGATCAAGATAGCACTACATAGCAGACCAAGATAGCACTACATAGCAGATCAAGATAGTACTACATAGCAGATCAAGATAGCACTACATAGCAGATCAAGATAGCACTATATAGCAGACCAAGACAGCACAATATAGCAGATCAAGATAGCACTATATAGCAGACCAAGGTTTGAAGGTTTGAAACTTGTTTTTAGAGGTAAATTTTATGCTGAGTCCGAAAATCTATTTCTTACTAACCGCTATTGGGGCGTTTGGTCACATATCCAAGATGGCCGCCAAAATGGCCGCCATAAATTTGAATTCATGTTATAATACATAAACTGATAGAAAACACTGCAAAGTGTTAAAATTTAGATTTATTGTGTTGTTGTAAGTTGAATGATATGTTTAATTTATACTATAATGAGACATCATTGATATCATTGGATGGATGTACGTTAAAAAAAAAACAGTTGACCGATCCACCAGTTGTTGTACATTTTATCAGCGGATACGTTTATGCTTTGGAAAAATCTACTTTAAAATGTTTTCTTTGTGAATCTAGACTTTATTTTATATAGAGCAAAAGCAAAATTCAATTTTGTACCTCCCGAAGAATTACACAATACATAAAACGAATATCAAACTACTAATATAAGTCGTATAATAATGGAATCAAACATGTTGTTATTGAATCATTTCATAAATTATGTTTGCTGCCGACTTAAATTAAGTCACATGATCAGGGGCTATAGATGTCCCCGAGTAGTAGCTTAACATTCATAGTCCGTGCCAACGTGATCTATGTGGTGTTATATAACCATAATATATATAAAAATTATACGCATACGTACGTGCGTGTGTGCGTGAGTGAGTGCGTGAGTGAGCGAATGCGTGTGTACATGCGTACGTACATATGTACATGTATGTGTGTATCTTTTAGAACAGTACATATGTGTGGATTTTATTACTATATACATGTGTGGATTTTATAACAGGGTCTTTGTGTCTGTTTTACCAGATCTGATTGTGCGTGTCTTTCAATAGTACCTCTGGAGATTTGTAACTATATATAGGTGGTCGTAATTCTCTGGGTTTTTTTCACTTGTACATATAACATGTTTTCCACAAGCAGGACATGAATCACGATAAATATAGATAACCTGGACCTTTTTGTTTTAATCGTCTGCGGAAAACGCGATTACAGACGACACTTGATAACACTCCTTCAAAACAAGTTTTAAAAGATTTTAGCGAAAAAAAAAGTACATGCAGATATAAAATGCAGGAGGCACGCTTGTGGTTTATTTGGATTTGAAAGAAAATATCAATACGAACAATGAATGATCTTTTCAAAATGTATGGTGGCATAGCATTGAACCCAGGATTGGAGGGTCGTGGGTTAAATCCTCCGCCACGACTATGTGTGATGACCTTGAGTAAGACACTTTTCTACTTGCAGACGAATATATCACGGTAATTACTTCACAGTCGAAGAAAAAAAAAAAAGTCTGAATCAAATGTTAAAATGTGTTACAAACACGCTTAATCACAATGGAGGGTCCCCCGTGGCCGAGTGGTCTAAGGCGCCATCTCAAGATCACTAACCTCTCACCGCTAAGGTCGTAGGTTCGAGTCCTGGTGAATATCACAATATATTACCGGCTATCCAGGGATCTTATTTACCAACCAATCTTGAGAATATTCTTTGACTTGAGCTTGAAAATCCAAATTTCAACCTTCGATATTCAGTTGACCATGTCAGATAGAATAATTGTGAGAGATTATTTGGCTATATATTTGGTGTCCATGCAAGCTTTCAGATTTTGACCTCGTAAAATGGTCTTTAAGTGTGCTTTTCAAAATTCATTCTTGACCTCAAGTATATGAATATTCTTAAGAAAGGTTGGTGAATTCCACCCCTGGTGCCTATTGGAAAAGTGCTTAGTGTAGCTTATGTCAGTCACTTGAGGAAGGACGGTTGTTCTGCTCAGAATCGTGTATATTCACTATAATTTTTTTTATGTCGTCTGCTTCCGCAAATAAAACAGAATGCCGTATGTAACCTGTAATGTCTTCAAATACTATTAACCCCAATCTAAAATGGTTTTAAACGCTATTCAAAATAATGAAACCCCATTCAAAATGGCATTCAAATACGAAAGAAAGAACATTAACAGAAATGAAAGGGTTTAAAAATAATAAAAAATATAACTTGTATAAGCACAGTCACACCATTGCAGACAGAAAATACTTCCATGGGGGTAGTGGCGTTTATTAATAATATGAATTGTGAATTAAGAAAAAAGATGCCTGAACATTAAGGTCTGAATACATGATCTCGAAAGTCTACTTCTTTCACTTTGTCAATGGTTTACACACTGAACAGAAAAAATTCTCTCGAATAACACATACTTTTCTCATCATATATTGGTAGTACAGAGTAAATAAAAGTTTTTGTTTCTTTCATTGGCTCTCTCTTTGAATGTCAAACCTGCCAAACCTTTTATTTACTATATAATAAAGATTAAAACGCAATGGCGGGCTTAAACCTATTACACTACGAAAAACATTATGTAGTTAATAAACCTGTATGACAAATTAACTTTAATAACAATTCACATGTACTCAATACACCTGTAAAATACATTGGCATGTATAACAGTACACCTGTATTATATATTGTCGTGTATAACAGAACACATGTATGATACATTGGCGTGTATAACAGTACACCTGTATAATACATTGGTGTGTAAAACAGTACACATGTATGATACATTGGCGTGTATAACAGCACATCTGTATAATACATTGGTGTGTATAACAGTACACCTGTATGATACATTGACGTGTATAACATTACACATGTATAAAACATTGGCATGTATAACAGTACACATGTATGATACATTGACGTGTATAACAGCACACATGTATAATACATTGGCGTGTATAACAATACACCTGTATAATACATTAGCGTGTATAACAGTACACCTGTATGATACATTAACCTACATAACAATGTGCATGTAGTGAATACATCTGTATGTATGATACATTGACGTGTATAACAGTGTGCATGTAGTCAATACACCTGTAATACACATTGACGTGAATAACAGTACACATGTACGATACATTGACTTGTATAACAATACACCTGTATGATACATTAACCTATATAACAGTGCGCATGTAGTCAATACATCTGTATAATACATTGACGTGTGTAACAGCACATCGGTATGATACATTAACTTATATAACAGTGCGCATGTGGTCAGTACATCTGTATGATAAAGTGGCATGTAAAACAGCACACCTGTATGATACATTTATCTATATCACAGTGTACATGTAGTCATTACACCTATATGATACATTGACGCGTATAACAATGCATATGTATAACACATTGACGTGTATAACAGTACACATGTATGATACATTGACGTGTATAACAATACACCTGCATGATACATTAACCTATATAACAGTGCGCATGTAATAAAAACATCTGTATGATACATTGACGTGTATAACAGAACACCTGTTTAATACATTATCCTATATAACAGTACACATAAAGTAAATACATATGTATGGTACATTGACTTGTATAACAGCATACCTGTATGATATATACTTATATAAAAGTACACATGTGGTCAATTCAACTGTACGATACATTGATGTGTATAACAGTACACATTTAGTCAATACATCTGTATGATACATTGACGTGTATTACAGTACACATGTATGATACATTGACGTGTATAACATTACACCAGTATGGTACATTAACCTATATAGCTGTACACATGTAGCCAATACATCTGTATGATACATTGACGTGTATAACAGTACGCAAGTATGATACATTAACTTATATAACAGTGTGCAAGTAGTCAATACATCTGTATGATATATGACTTATATAACAGTACACCTGTAGTAAATACATTTGTATGATACATTGACGTGTATTACAGTACACATGTATGATACATTGACGTGTATAACATTACACCAGTATAGTACATTAACCTATATAGCTGTACACATGTAGCCAATACATCTGTATGACATTAACTTATATAACAGTGTGTAAGTAGTCAATACATCTGTATGATACATTAACCTATATTACAGTACACATGTAGTCAACACATCTGTATGATACATTGACGTGTATAACAGTACACATGTATGATACATTGACGTGTATAACAGTACACATGTAGTCAATACACCTGTATGATACATTGGCGTGTATAACAGTTCAAATGTAGTCAATACATCTGCATGATACATTAAAACATGATAAATTAATCATTAAATTGTTTTAAAATTATAGAAAATCCCTTTTGAAAGAGCTTGTACGTTAATCTTGACAAAATTATAACTCTACCGGAGAATTGTAATGTGAATATTGTATTCAAACTGTTTAAAAAGTCTAAACACACACACCCATCCCCCCCCCCCCCCCCCCCCCCCCCCCCCAAACAAGCAAAACAACATAAATATAACAAATAAACTACACAGTCAAAAATGAGTATACAACACAGTAAACAATGAGCACACAGAACAGTCAACAATGAGTACACAGCACAGTCAATAATGAGTATACAACATAGTCAACAATGAGTACACAACACAGTCAACAATGAGTACACAAAACAGTCAACAATGAGTACACAACAAAGTCAACAATGAGTAGACAGCAGTCAACAATAAGTACACAACGTAGTCAACAATGAGTACACAACACAGTCAACAATGAGTACACAACACAGTCAACAATGAGTACGCAATGAATACACACCACAGTCAACAATGAGTACACAACACAGTCAACAATGAGTAGACAGCACAGTCACCAATGAATACACAACACAGTCAACAATGAGTACACAATGAGTACACACCACAGTCAACAATGAGTACACACCACAGTCAACAATGAGTAGACAGCACAGTCAACAATGAGTACACAACACAGTCAACAATGAGTACACAACATAGTCAACAATGAGTAGACAGCATAGTCAACAATGAGTACACAATTAGTACACACCACAGTCAACAACGAGTACACAACACAATCAACAATGAGTACACAATGAGTACACACCACAGTCAACAATGAGTACACAACACAGTCAACAATGAGTACGCAACAAAGTCAACAATGAGTAGACAGCAGTCAACAATGAGTACACAATAAAGTCAACATTGAGTACACAACACAATCAATAATGAGTACCCTTCACAGTCAACAATGAGTACACAACACAGTCAACAATGAGTACAAAACACAGTCAACAATGAGTACACACCAAAGACAACAGTGAGTACCCTACAGTCAACAATGAGTACACAATACAGTCAACAAAGAGTACACAATGAGTACACACCACAGTCAACAATGAGTACTCTACAGAGTCAACAATGAGTACACAACATTGTCAAAATTGAGTACACAACACAGTCAACATAGAGTACAAAACACAGTCAACAATGAATACACGACAAAGTCAACAATGAGTACACGACACAGTCAACAATGAGTACACACCACAGTCAACAATGAGTACCCTACACAGTCAACAATGAGTACACAAAATAGTCAACAATGAGTATAAAACACAGTCAACAATGAGTTCACACCACAGACAACAATGAGTACCCTACACAGACAAAAATGAGTACACAATACAGTCAACAATGAGTACACAATGAGTACACACCACAGTCAACAATGAGTACACAACACAGTCAACAATGAGTACAAATCACAGTCAACAATGATTACAAAACACAGTCAACAATCGATACACGACACAGTCAACAATGAGTACACAACACAGTCAACAATGAGTACACCACAGTCAACAATGAGTACAAAACACAGTCAACAATGAGTACACAACACAGTCAACAATGAGTACACCACAGTCAACATTGAGTACAAAACACAGTCAACAATGAGTACACAACATAGTCAACATTAAGTACACAACACAGTCAACAATGTGTACACAACACAGTCATCAATGAGTACACCACAGTCAACATTGAGTACACAACACAGTCAACAATGAGTACACAACATAGTCAACATTAAGTACACAACACAGTCAACAATGTGTACACAACACATTCAACAATGAGTACACCACAGTCAACATTGAGTACAAAACACAGTCAACAATGAGTACACAACACAGTCAACAATGAGTACACAACACTGTCAACAATGACTTTGTAACAAGTAAAACAACATAGTCAACAATGAGTACACAACATAGTCAACAATGAGTACACAACACAGTCAACAATGAGTACACAACATAGTCGACATTGAGTACACAACACAGTCAATAATGAGTATACAACAGTCAGCAATTAGTATACAGCACAGTCAACAATGAGTAGACAGCAGTCAACAATAAGTACACAGCACAGTCAACAATGAGTACACAACACGGTCAACAATGTGTACCCAACACGGTCAACAATGAATACAGAACAAAGTCAACAATGACTTTGTAACAAGTAAAACAACATGATCAAAAACAAGTACACAACATAGTCAACAATGAGAACACAACACAGACAACAATGAGTACACAACATAGTCAACATTAAGTACACAACACAGTCAACAATGAGTACACAACACGGTCAACAATGTGTACCCAACACGGTCAACAATGAATACAGAACAAAGTCAACAATGACTTTGTAACAAGTAAAACAACATGATCAAAAACAAGTACACAACATAGTCAACAATGAGTACACAACACAGACAACAATGAGTACACAACATAGTCAACATTAAGTACACAACACAGTCAACAATGTGTACACAACACAGTCAACAATGAGTACACCACAGTCAACATTGAGTACAAAACACAGTCAACAATGAGTACATAACACAGTCAACAATGAGTACACAACACAGTCAACAATGACTTTGTAATAAGTAAAACAACATAGTCAACAATGAGTACACAACATAGTCAACAATGAGTACACAACACAGTCAACAATGAGTACACAACATAGTCGACATTGAGTACACAACACAGTCAATAATGAGTACACAACAGTCAACAATTAGTATACAGCAGTCAACAATAAGTACACAGCACAGTCAACAATGAGTAGACAGCAGTCAACAATAAGTACACAGCACAGTCAACGATGAGTACACAACACGGTCAACAATGTGTACCCAACACGGTCAACAATGAATACAGAACAAAGTCAACAATGTGTACACAACACAGTCAATATTGAGTACAAAACACAGTCAACAATGAGTACAAAACACAGTCAACAACCAGTAAAACAACATGATCAACAATGAGTACACATCACAATGAACAATAAGTACACAACACTGTCAACAATGATTACTAAACCAGTCAACAATGAGTACAGAACATAATCAACAATGAGTAAACAACACAGTCAATAATGAGTACACAACATAGTCAACAATGAGTACACAACAAAGTCAACAATGTGTACACAACACAGTCAACATTGAGTACAAATCACAGTCAACAATGAGTACACACACAGTCAACTATGAGTACACACCACTGTCAACATTGAGTACGCAACACAGTCAACAATGAGTACACAACACAGAAAACAATGACTATGTAACAAGTAAAACAACATGATCAACAATGAGTACACAACATAGTCAACAATGAGTACACAACACAGAAAACAATGACTATGTAACATATAAAACATCATGATCAACAATGAGAACACACCACAGTTAACATTGAGTACTAAACCAGTCAACAATAAGTACACAACACAGAAAACAATGACTATGTAACAAATAAAACAACATGATCAACAATGAGAACACACAACAGTTAACATTGAGTACTAAACCAGTCAACAATGAGTACACAACATAGTCAACAATGTGTAAACAACACAGTCAACATTGAGTACACAACTTAGTCAACATTGAGTACACAACATAGTCAACATTGGATATACAACACAGAAAACAATGACTATGTAACAAGTAAAACAACATGATCAACAATGAGTACACAACACAGAAAACATTGACTATGAAACAAGTAAAACAACAGCAGCAACAATGAGTACACACACAGTCAACTATGAGTACACACCACTGTCAACAATGAGTACACAACACAGAAAACATTGACTATGAAACAAGTAAAACAACAGCAGCAACAATAAGTACACAACACAGTCAACAATGAGTGCACACCACTGTCAACATTGAGTACAAAACACAGTCAACAATGAGTACACAACACAGTCAACTATGAGTACACAACACAGTCAACAATGAGTACACAACACAGTCAACAATGAGTACACAACACAGTCATCAATGAGTACACAACACAGTCAACATTGAGTACAAATCACAGTCAACAATGAGTACACATACAGTCAATTATGAGTACACACCACTGTCAACATTGAGTACGCAATACAGTCAACAATGAGTACACAACACAGAAAACAATGACTATGCAACAAGTAAAACAACAGCAGCAACAATAAGTACACAGCACAGTCAACAGTGAGTGCACACCACTGTCAACATTGAGTACAAAACACAGTCAACAATGAGTACACAACACAGTCAACATAGTAAATAATTAAATTTGTAAAAAATAAAACAACAAAGGCAGTCATAAGTTAACAGCATAGATACAAACAATTTTGATTTAAAACTATAAAATACAAGTACTACTTCAATTTAAAATCATGCTGGTATAATGTTTACCTATGTGTTCGTGATATCTTTCAAATTAAATCTTAATTATATATATATTTTTTTTTTGCTAATCAGTTATATTTAAAATATTATATGAAGAAGTGTGTTTTAACACCGCCTGGGCACTACCGGACAATATATTAGCATTGGTTCTCCGGCTGTATAAGATAACAAATCATAAAGCTGTCTTCTCGGCGGGTACGGAATACATGTACTCTCACACGACCGTGCTTCTGTCATGCATAGTCAACATTTTAGGAGTATGTAAACATCATTCCAATGAATCTAGGAAACCGAAGCCCGCATCGAGCATGTTTAGCCTATGATATGTTGGGTGATTCATTGTTACCTGTCCCACACACACGAACATTTATTATTAGGTTGAAAATGTGTGTCACCTTTGGTAGAGTATCGAGTTGAAAGTTGAGTGTCGAGTAAGAAAGTCGAATGCCGAGTAAGAATGTCGAGTGTCGAGTAAGAAAGTCGAGTGACGAGTAAGAAAGTCGAGTGCCGAGCAAGAAAGTCGAGTTTCGATAACTATAAGACTGTTCTCTGATTCCTAAAAATTATGAATAAATCAAATAATGACCAGCATATTCTGGTACAAAAAGGTTCATCTCTTAGTTGATTAAGTTAAATAATCTGGTGAAATGTTTCATGTATGTGGCTAGAAATCGATTCTTGAGGTACGGCGTGTTCATGGACCGCAACCGAGCTAAATAAGTTTTATACCTACATTCGAAACAGTCGGTTGTCAAAAAATATTTGACCTTTTGACTGAGTTATAAGGTCGAAGGTCATCACAAGCAAAAACATTAACCGGACGAGATAATACATCTAGTTTGACGGACTTAAAAGGCCAACGGTCACCATACAGTAGCATGTGCGAAATGTTAAGTTGAACTGATATATATATATATATATATATGTGAAATAACAATGTTCATATTTAAGATATATGTTAATTGTTTTGACCATCATTATTGGTTTATTTTAAATTACCAATGGCATGCGTATAAAATAATGACATGTATTATTCACTGAGGTCATGGATCAAAGGTCACCTACGAAAAATTGAAGAAATTGCTAAAAAAACGACATAATATTAAATTGTTTTAGCCTAATACAGGCCACTTATAAGGTTTATGTGTAACATGTGTCTAATGTCATTATACAAACTTAAACACAACATTTTCTGGTGTTATGATGGAAATACCAGGTATGCATCTAGTTTGACGGACTTAAAAGGCCAACGGTCACCATACAGTAGCATGCGCGAAATGTTAAGTTAAACTGATATATATATATTTGTGTGTGTGTGTGTGTGTGTGTGTGTGTGTGTGTGTGTGTGTGTGATAAAAATGTTCATATTTAAGATATTTTTAAGATATATTAAGATACCAACCAAAAATGATTTAATCTAAATATATCTTTAAATATTCTTAAAATAATAGGTATCATTCATTAAGGTCATAGGGTCAAAGATCAACTAGTAAAATATTGAGGAGGGAATTTTTGAAAATATTTCGTATTCTTTTATTATTTTTTAGCTTTATCATAGGATACTAATTAAAAGAATGTGAAATGTTTGTTCAATGTCATCATACAAACAACAATCTGTTGTATATTTTGTTATTTATAAAGATAGTAATATATGCGTCGTTGGAATGAACTTGACCTCATCCGTATTTTGTACAAAATGCAGCTGTAATTTAACAGATGAGCTGTATGTAGCAAATTCTTTAGAGGTAATGATTTTACACATGAAAGAAATATTAAGACAACAAAATATGACATAAGGTTTGTCCAGTGGCATTACAACGGTGAATCACAATAACAGTTAAGCTTCACCACTAAATGCCTGGCACATTAATATTCTGGTCCTCGATATCTTTGTATAATCAGGTTGGTAGCGATACGTTTTGTGGTATAAAACTACCTGATGTTTGGCAAATCTAATGAGAACTCTCATATTTAATATTTAACATTGAGTCTGATTTGTTTTGAGATTGTAAAATATGATAATCAACAATATATCATAAGCAAAAAATATAATATAATATGGTTCATGTTATTGTGGCCTCTCTAGCTAACAAAACACTATAAATTATTTTAATGCAGAATGCAATCATATAAATTACAGAGCTGGACCGCTCTTTATTACAGAATAATTAGACTGATACACTTTCAGCACTGAACATCTATTGCACCGTTTAGGCATTTAAATCACGAAATCTTCAGCAACTTTAGGTATATAGATATTTCATAATCTTGACCAAAACCTTCATTTGAAAAGCAATTCCATCATCAGGCAGTTATATTTTTATTATCATTATATCTAGAGCATTTCCAGGCAAACGTTTGTTAGGTTCCCGTCCTTCCTCAGCGGAGCAGTACATATCAATGAAACTCAATGGACAATGATCTATAAATGTTTGAATATTTAAATGTATTTTTGGTTGAAACTGTAATAGCTATACTGCAAGACAAAGGAAAAACAATGGTTAAATTCCTATGTATGTTACCTCTTGGAAAATCAGTGATTAGTTTGCCAAATCTGATTGTTTTAAATCTGAGCCAAAGTTCGGTTTAAAGAGAAATGCAGCTGATATGATCTGATACAGATATCATATTTAATGTATACAAAAGGTTGTCACTAACGTGACCATACCCCCCGCGACCTCGTTAACACTAAGAGGCATTTCCAGAGTAGTGGATTTAAATTATGCAAAATGAAAAAGCACATAAATCACATGTTAATGCCGCTAACTGAAATACGTAGTCGACTGTAATATGACACATTGTCTTGTCCCAGTGAGCACTGGTGTAATGTTCTCAATCGAACCATAAATATGTAAGTTATAACCCCAAAACTAAAGAAAAACTATCTTTGACGAAAAGACCCAACTTGTTCGCACCACAAATCGTCTTGGGCTGGTTAGCATTTGTGCCAATTTATTTAAAAATCCAATCACAACTAAAGAAGATACGGTCCATACAGCAGTGGACGGACGGACAGACGAAGCTGTGACCTTGACTTTTGAAGAACAGACCAAGTCATTCACATGACACATCATCTAGTACTAGTAAACATTTGTGCCGAGTTATTTAAACATCCAATAACAACTAAAAAAAAATAAGGTCCGGACAGCAGCGGACGTTGACCTTCGACGAACAGACCCAAGTCAGTCGCATGACACATCGTCTTGTCATAGTGAACATTTGTGTCAAATAATTTAAAAATCCAATCACAACTACAGAAGATACGGTCCGAACAGGACGAAACACATTGTATACATTGGATTTTCAAACACTTGACCTTGAGCTATGACCTTGACCTTTGATGAACAGACCCAAGTCATTCGCATGACACATTGTCTTGTCCTAGTGAACATTTGTGCCAAGTTATTTAAAATTCCAATCACAACAAAAGAAGATACGGTCCGGACAAGAGGAAACACATTGTATACATTGGATTTTCAAACACTTGACCTTGAGCTTTGATCTTGACCTTTGACGAACAGACCCAAGTCATTCGCATGACACTTCGTTTTGTCCTAGTGGACATTTGTGCCAAGTAATTTAAAATTCCAATCACAACTGAATGGGGTACGGTGAGGACTGCAGGGGACGCACGGACGCACACACGGACGGACGCAGCCCATTTCGATAATAAGAATAGCAAGACTTACTGTTGAAGTCCTATTCAAATGTCATTAGGAGTTGTTGAAATAATTACAGTAACTACTAGTACATGTTTAAGAAAGGTCGGCTGTTGTCATTTTAAAAAAGAATAAATCGAATGTCCTCATTTATTGTCTGGTGTCAATACATTGCTAATGTTCTGAGAGAGAATGTACAGGCAGTTGATAACATATACAATACAGAGTTAGTAAATGGTAACAAGGAAATTATCCAAAAGGCATGTCTTTACATTCTTCAGTACAATACCATGTTAATGTTATGTGATGTACAATAATGTTATGTGATGTACAAATCCATAACTTAACTCGTTATATACAGTGAAACCTTTATAAACCTGACACTCTATAAACCTGACACTCTATAAACCGGAAAACTCTATAAACCACGCACTTTCTAAAGTCCAGAAAAAGCCCAGAAAACGCGTTCAATTTCTATAATGTACGTAATAACTGTCATGTACTTTAGAGATCAAAATAAGCTGATAGTGAAGTTTCCTTTTCAGACAATATTGAAACACTTTCCTTCCATAGTGGACTAAAAACGGTTATACTTGGAAAATATAGGCTGGTAGGGAAGAATCCTTTTCAGATAATATTGAAAATATTTCCTTCCATATTGCACTCAAATTACACTTTTATTATTACAAACATCAACATAAATTTAATGTTAAATGTTGGTGTACAATATTGAAATGGTGCATGGTTATAGTTTAGATATGGAAATGTATTCATGTCAAGTTTTGTTGTGATTGAAACACTTAAATGCATATTTCTAAATGCGTCCTATTACTTTTGCGACTTTTGACTTCGTTCATGTAATCTGAACTTATTGAAAATTTAGATAGCTGTCGAAACAACATATACCTCTGTAATTTTAAGATATATCAAAAGATACTTTCAGCCATGAAGTTTTGTTGAAATACAAAAGTATAAGGTTTGTTATGGACACATGGGTACATGTGAATAAAATCACAGATAGCTCAATATCATATTACTTTAAAGGTAAAAAAAAATTTTTAAATGGATAAAAACATATATATAGGGTATTTTATTTTTCTATGTTTACTAATACTTAAATGGAAACACAAGTATATTTAATATTTATAAAAAAATGAATCACATTAGAAATTGCATAAATAAACATCAACGCACTCGAGCCATTTATCGGTATTATTTCTAGCGCACAGCTTAACGGAAAAACTCTCATGTCAACACTCGTTTTGTATGTGTTACATTGCTAGATAATTAAAATATATTTGATTAGGTTGGAATAGAATACATCGCATACGATATGAATATTTTCATTTAAACCTTTCATAGCAACCATGTTGTAAAAAATCCATAATATCTAAATCCAGTTTTCGAAAGTACTTTTGATGCTTTGATTATTTTGTTGTTTTTCTTTTGTTCAGATATCCCCATTTAAAGATAACTTTGCAAGATTATGGTATTTATAATAAGCAAATATATTTATTCCATTGAAATAAATACTCGAATGAATTATCTAGTGTTTGAGTATATCAGAAACACCGAGACATTCAAATTGTTACTTTTTTGCAACTAATGATCTTTGACCCCAAATTTTGCATTATAATACACTTTTTTTCTTGGCAACCGATGAAATATGGTCAAGTATAGTCTAAAGACACTTTCTATTACAACAAGCTTCCATGAACATTCCGTACCTCATGCAATGATTTTTTGATTTTTTAAAAAAAAAACGCATTTAAATGTTATCATCAATTAAATAAATAGATCTACGAGATCTTGAGTAAGCATATAAAAGATCCCTACTATTCTTCATTTCTTTTACATTTCTTTACAACGACTGATATCAGCTAGACGGCTGGAGACACACATCTATTGCCAACAATCCCCTGCACCTGCTAGATAAAATAAACTCTCAAGCTAATCTCACGGGTGTGTAAGATGTATACGACATAGCGTTACTGACTTAACCTAAATCTATGGGCCAAACAGCAAAATGACGTATCCCTCATGGAGTGGTATATAGATAGTAGTTATAGCAATTTTTTTTAATAAAAATAGCAATGGTCATACTACTAATAATATGTAAACATATGGTGATTATGATTGTGATTATGATGGTTGTGGTGGTGATGATGTTCATGCTACTGAATGATGATCGTAATGATGATAATAAAGAGAAAAGAGATGTTGTTTGTGATGATGATTGAATAGAATCGAATTTTCTTTGAGTCCTCAACAATATTTTTTTTAATATACAAGTAAATACGTATAAAGGGATCGGTCAACACTGGCGTAATGAAATATAATCCAAGGTTTCACTTACAGGCAATTTTCTATCTACGAGGGGCGTTCAACTTACACTTGAGCACTTCTCAACTAGCTCATTCCCGGCTATATATGGCATGTCAGATTTATTGGTGGAGGAAGACCTCAGAATGAATCTGAGTAGAACCACTGTCCTTCCTCAAGTAACTGGCTAACTTTCTCATATAAAGTTCTTGAGCGAGTGGGACTCGAACCTACGACCTTTGCGGTGAGAGGTAAGTGATATTGAGACGGCGCCTTAGACCACTCGGCCACGGAGGATCTACTAGCTTTGAAACTTTGAAACTTTATTCAGATACGTTTCATTGCAAAATAAATGTTCAGTTGAACCGTGACAGTGGTAACCTTGGTCGTAGCTAATCTTCTGTGACATACCTGACTGAAGACATTACCGATGAATTTAGAGACACAATACACACCATTCAAATAATAAATATAAAAATAGTGGGCTACCCTCTTTAAATAAAGACTTCCATTCCATTCCAAACAAAAGTGTTTGTCTTGATTTACGTAGGTGAAGGATGAATTTGTGAACAATAATATATGCATACTAACCAATCTCTAAAACAGTATATCAATGAGGGACACAGCTTCTTGAATAATGACGCTAAAGTTATAAATAAAGGATTGCCTGACGACATCCTATATCGTGACAATTTGATTAGAACGCAGACAGTAGTATATAGGACAGCATGAGAAAAAAAACATAACATGGTACTTATTATAGGCTTAAATTCCCAACTTTTACTGCTAGGGTAGTAAATATTTGTAAGAGGAGATTACAACGCTACACTAGGCTATCTGATGATGGTGAATTAACATATATCCATTTGTATAGAGTTCGTCTCCTTTGAATTTCAAATTTTTGGCAGTTGGAGTAAAACTTTTCAAACTGCATATTACAAACACTTTGTAGGATATTTTTGCCAATTAAATGCAATAACAATTATCTATTAGTATGCAACATTGTAACAAGAACAATGCATTGATGACTGTGAAATTTTGAAATATTAAAGAAAACTTGACCCAGAGCCACATGGCGGCTTTTATATCGCATTTGGTGCTTTAATGTCACCTTAAGACATCAAATTTTGTTTGTTTATTTGAATATTTGTGTAATGTTATGCCATTGAGGCTATCAGACGATTAGTTAATCTAACAACTCTTTCTGGGATCCTGAATTATTATCCAATACTCGGATACATCCATCTCCGCAAGTAACCTTCCCACTTGAGCGGTGAGAGACAACTGACAGTCGTGAAACCGTATATCAATTATTACGGTGACTATGGCCGGACGGGGACTCGAATTCACGACAACTAACTGAGCTAACTGGGCTCGGCAACCTTACAATGAAAGTTATTTTCACAAGGGGAGACTAGGTCTTCACCTTCACAGTTGGTGGTTTTATTTATAATCGAATGTTGGTGACGTAGTGATTGACAATCGGTGATTCTATTTTTTATCGTATATTGGTGAGTTAGCGACTGACAGTTGGTGATTCTATCTATTATCGTATATTGGTGAGGTACCGACTGACAGTTGGTAATTCTGTTTTTATCGTATATTGGTGAGTTAGCGACTGACAGTTGGTGATTCTATCTATTATCGTATATTGGTGAGGTAGCGACTGATAGTTGGTGATTCTATTTATTATCGTATATTGGTGAGGTACCGACTGACAGTTGGTGATTCTATTTATTATCGTATATTGGTGAGGTAGCGACTGACAGTTGGAGATTCTATCTATTATCGTATATTGGTGAGGTGGCGACTGACAGTTGGTGATTCTATTTTTTATCGTATATTGGTGAGTTAGCGACTGACAGTTGGTGATTCTATCTATTATCGTATATTGGTGAGGTAGCGACTGACAGTTGGTGATTCTGTTTATTATCGTATATTGGTGAGTTAGCGACTGGCAGTTGGTGATTCTATCTATTAGCGTATATTGGTGAGGTAGCGACTGACAGTTTGTGACTTATTTTTTATCGTATATTGGTGAGTTAGCGATTGACAGTTGATGATTCTATCTATTATCGTATATTGGTGAGGTAGCGACTGACAGTTGGTGATTCTATTTTTATCGTATATTGGTGAGTTAGCGACTGACAGTTGGTGATTCTATCTATTATCGTATATTGGTGAGGTAGCGACTGACAGTTGGTGATTCTATTTATTATCGTATATTGGTGAGGTAGCGACTGACAGTTGGTGATTTTATACATTATCGTATATTGGTGAGGTAGCGACTGACAGTTGGTGATTCTATCTATTATTATATATTGGTGAGTTAGCGACTGACAGTTGGTTATTCTATTTTTTATCCTATATTAGTGAGTTAGCGACTGACAGTTGGTGATTCTATCTATTATCGTATATTGGTGAGGTAGCGACTGATAGTTGGTGATTCTATTTATTATCGTATATTGGTGAGGTACCGACTGACAGTTGGTGATTCTATTTATTATCGTATATTGGTGAGGTAGCGACTGACAGTTGGAGATTCTATCTATTATCGTATATTGGTGAGGTAGCGACTGACAGTTGGTGATTCTATTTTTTATCGTATATTGGTGAGTTAGCGACTGACAGTTGGTGATTCTATCTATTATCGTATATTGGTGAGGTAGCGACTGACAGTTGGTGATTCTGTTTATTATCGTATATTGGTGAGTTAGCGACTGGCAGTTGGTGATTCTATCTATTAGCGTATATTGGTGAGGTAGCGACTGACAGTTTGTGACTTATTTTTTATCGTATATTGGTGAGTTAGCGATTGACAGTTGATGATTCTATCTATTATCGTATATTGGTGAGGTAGCGACTGACAGTTGGTGATTCTATTTATTATCGTATATTGGTGAGGTAGCGACTGACAGTTGGTGATTCTATTAATATCGTATATTGGTGAAGTAGCGATTGACAGTTTGTAATTCTATCTATTATCGAATGCTGTTGAGGTAGCGATTGACAGTTGGTGATTCTATTTAGTATCGTATATTGGATGGTTAGCGACTGGAAGTTGGTGATTCTATCTATAAACGTATATTGGTGAAGTAGCGACTGACAGTTGGTGATTCTATTTATTATCGTATATTGGTGAGGTAGCGACTGACACTAGGTAATTCTATCTATTATCGTATGTTGTTAAGGTAGCGATTGACAGTTGGTGATTCTATTTATTATCGTATATTGGTGAGGTAGCGACTTGCAGTTGGTGATTCTATTTATTATCGTATATTGGTGAGGTAGCGACTGACAGTTGGTGATTCTATCTATTATTGTATATTGGTGAGGTAGCGACTGACAGTTGGTAATTCTATTTTTTATCGTATATTGGTGAGTTAGCGACTGACAGTTGGTGATTCTATCTATTATCGTATATGGGTGAGGTATTGACTGACAGTTGGTGATTCTATTTATTATCGTACATTGGTGAGGTAGCGACTGACAGTTGGTGATTCTATTTATTATCGTATATTGATGAGGTAGCGACTGACAGTTGGTGATTCTATCTATCATCGTATATTGGTGAGGTAGCGACTGACAGTTGGTGATTCTATATTTTATCGTATATTGATGTGTTAGCGACTGACAGTTGGTGATTCTATCTATTATCGTTTATTGGTGAGTTAGCGACTGACAGTTGGTGATTCTATCTATTATCGTATATTGGTGAGGTAGTGAATGACAGTTGGTGATTCTATACATTATCGTATATTGGTGAGGTAGCGACTGACAGTTGGTGATTCTATTTTTTATCGTATATTGGTGAGGTAGCGACTGACAGTTGGTGATTCTATTTATTATCGTATATTGGTGAGGTAGCGACTGACAGTTGGTAATTCTATCTATTATCGTATGTTGTTGAGGTAGCGATTGACAGTTTGTGATTCTATTTAGTATCGTATATTGGTAGGGTAGCGACTGGCAGTTGGTGATTCTATTTTTTATCGTATATTGTTGAGGTAGCGACTGACAGTTGGTGATTCTATTTATTATCGTATATTTGTGAGGTAGCGACTGACAGTTGGTAATTCTATCTATTATCGTATGTTGTTGAGGCAGCGATTGACAGTTGGTGATTCTATCTATTATCGTATATTGGTGAGGTAGAGACTGACGGTTGGGGATTCTATTTATAATCGTATATTGGTGAGGTAGCGACTGACAGTTGGTGATTCTATTAATATCGTATATTGGTGAGGTAGCGACTGACAGTTGGTAATTCTATCTATTATCGTATGTTGTTGAGGAAGCGATTGACAGTTGGTGATTCTATTTAGTATCGTATATTGGAAGGGTAGCGACTGGCGATTGACAGTTGGTGATTCTATTTAGTATCGTATATTGTTAGGGTAGCGACTGGCAGCTGGTGATTCTATCTATTATCGTATATTGTTGAGGTAGCGACTGACAGTTGGTGATTTTATTTATTATCGTATATTGGTGAGGTAGTGAATGACAGTTGGTGATTCTATTTATTATCGTATATTGGTGAGGTAGTAAATGACAGTTGGTGATTCTATTTATTATCGTATATTGGTGAGGTAGCAACTGACAGTTGGTGATTCTATCTTTTACCGTATATTGGTGAGGTAGCGACTGACAGTTGGTGATTCTATTTATTATCGTATATTGGTAAGGTAGCGACTGACAGTTGGTGATTCTATTTATTATCGTATATTGGTGAGGTAGCGACTGACAGTTGGTAATTCTATCTATTATCGTATGTTGTTGAGGTAGCGATTGACAGTTTGTGATTCTATTTAGTATCGTATATTGGTAGGGTAGCGACTGGCAGTTGGTGATTCTATTTTTTATCGTATATTGTTGAGGTAGCGACTGACAGTTGGTGATTCTATTTATTATCGTATATTTGTGAGGTAGCGACTGACAGTTGGTAATTCTATCTATTATCGTATGTTGTTGAGGCAGCGATTGACAGTTGGTGATTCTATCTATTATCGTATGTTGTTGAGGTAGCGATTGACAGTTGGTGATTCTATTTAGTATCGTATATTGGTAGGGTTGCGACTGACAGTTGGTAATTCTATCTATTATCGTATGTTGTTGAGGTAGCGATTGACAGTTGGTGATTCTATTTAGTATCGTATATTGGTAGGGTAGCGACTGGCAGTTGGTGATTCTATCTATTATCGTATATTGTTGAGGTAGCGACTGACAGTTGGTGATTCTGTTTATTATCGTATATTTATGAGGTAGTGAATGACAGTTGGTGATTCTATTTATTATCGTATATTGGTGAAGTAGTGAAACGTAGTTGGTGATTCTATTTTTAATCGTATATTGGTGAGGTAGCGACTGACAGTTGGTGATTCTATTTATTATCGTAAATTGGTGAAGTAGCGACTGACAGTTGGTAATTCTATCTATTATCGTATGTTGTTGAGGTAGCGATTGACAGTTGGTGATTCTATTTAGTATCGTATATTGGTAGGGTAGCGACTGGCAGTTGGTGATTCTATCTATTATCGTATATTGTTGAGGTAGCGACTGACAGTTGGTGATTCTATTTATTATCGTATATTTGTGAGGTAGTGATTGACACTTGGTGATCCTATTTATTAGCGTATATTGGTGAGGTAGTGATTGGCAGTTGGTGATTCTTTTTATTAGCGTATATTGGTGGGGTAAGGACTGACAGTTTGTGATTCTTTTTATTATCGTATATTGGTGAGGTAGTGATTGACACTTGGTGATCCTATTTATTAGCGTATATTGGTGGGGTAGCGACTGACAGTTGGTGATTCTTTTTATTAGCGTATACTGGTGAAGTAGTGATTGACACTTGGTGATCCTATTTATTAGCTTATATTGGTGAGGTAGTGATTGACAGTTGGTGATTTTATTTATTATCGTTTATTGGTGAGGTAGTGATTGACAAGTGACAGAAAAAATGGATCTTAACCACCTTGTTTAGATTCATTTTAATTGTTATGTCACTGCATACTTGTATGATTTCGTTGCACTGACAATGTAGGAAAATCTCTGATTTATTTAAACTTCCGGCAGATCTTTAGATTTTGGTCTTGTATTCATACAAATGGACGTGTGTTCGATTTCTGGTCACGATACCGGTAACTTAAAAAGTCCTATTTTTACTCTATAGTACCTGTTGAGCCTTCCAGGGAGTCGTGTAGCGTTGCTATACACTGTGTGAAAATGGGATGTAGTACTAAATGTATCATATTGCCTCATCCTTTATTTTTGATATTACATATGGAAGTGTGAAGAGTAGATGACATCCGTTTACAATGTGTCAAGATGTTGGTGTAAGTATCTTTAACTTAAAACGGCATCTTCTCTAAGAAGACCGTGTCTTCACTGGATTAAGCTGTGAAACAGCCTAGCTTGAAACTATGTTAAACAATTTGTTAAAGTATATAGTTTATGAATATTTCTCAGGCTTCTGGTCTCAGAATCTGATCTCCAAAAGTACTTGATATGGAACTTTTCCCACATAAACAATAAAAGAAAAAGATGCATATTGAGAATAATACAATAGCAATCACAAGACAGTCCGCTCGATTATACAACGAACACTTTTTTTGAATACACTAGCCATTGTGTACAACCGGAAATTTAAAGCTACGCTGAAGTGATTTCACCTAAAATAGTAAGTCCAAACAAGTGGCATACTTCGATAAATGATTAAAAAAAATAGACGTGAAACCAACAGGAAACAATAGCACACATCACCAGAGCACAATTGTCAATTTTTCTATAAATCTTACAATCACTGTGAAGTATATTGTTTAAAATCATATAAAAATTATTTCAAAATCGCTCGGTTTGTTGGTGTTTTTTTTTTGGTAATTTTGATTTGAAGCATTTCTCCCGAAAAAAAAATCGGGCTAAAAATATTTCCGTTTTTCGCTAATATTTTCAGAGTTTGGCGTCCACCGTAATGCTTGCATTTGTAAATTCATACATCCGTCGAATGTGTACGTGGTGATATGTGTTTCGAGGCTTCGGATAAACTCAACTGAGTTCCAAAAATACGCGATTTTGCTGCTATAAATCGGGATGTCAAAAAGACCAAACATGGTCATGTTTACGGCGTCATAGGTAAAGAAGTATTATATTTACCGCAGAAAAAAAGCATATTCACATTGGAAATTATTTCTAGATACATAACGTACCGCTGATTTCGAAAATAATTTAAAAGGTATATTCCTCCTTAAGACATATAGAAGCAAACAATATTATAACCAGAGACCTCCCCCTCGTCCATTGTGACGCTCAGTAAAACAACTTTACATATTATGGAGTCCACATTATAGAATTCAAAGAAATCGCTACACAATTCCAAAAATATAGACGTCAAAATTCAACCAAAGAAGAAAGTTTGGTGAAATACTTAGTTAAACTGTTTGGGTACAAATTAATGTAGGTATATCATTTAATAGTAGTCAATCAATCAATCAATCAATAAATCACAGACAGACAGACGGTTGTTAAATTGTGTCAACACTGTTTCAGTTTACAGTTTTACAGTTTAGTTTTGTATGGTAATATAGGCCTCTGGTCCAGTATACAATAAGTATATTTTTACAATAGCGTGACAACTATACAAATAACAAATGTACTTTATCATTACAATGGCTATTATTTAAGTAACTATAGAATATTAACTTCTAGTTTTCTAGTGTTCCTTGCGTGATACAAATATTTAGCGATTGACAAAATTTCATCTCAATATTTTATGAAGATGGCACAAGGGAATAGTATAAATTATGACAGCTGTTTCTTAACCATATATCTTTAAAATAAGTATCTCTCATGTTGTTATACAGTTAACATTCGAAGTCATCATCATTATCAATTACAAACGAGTTTGTCCTTAAGCAGAAATGGCAGTATCTTAAGTTCATATCGATTCCTATATACCTTCCCTTTTCTTTCATTAGTTTTTGACTTGTGCAACTTAATTTAGACATAGTTTTTCCAAGCGCGGATCCAGAGGGGGGGGGGGGGGTCTGGGGGTGAAAATCCTAAAAATGCCCCCCCCCCCCCCCCCCCCCCCCCCTGAAAAAAGGGACCTCCCTAAGAAGGTATTGACCTCATATTTGTGTTTTCCAAATTCGTGGATATAATGCGAGACCCTCTTAGATTGATCGATCAATACAAATAAGCGGTATTTAATATCTCATTATACGAGGGCCCATCAATAATTTCTTGAACTAATTTCGCTATTTCATAACGTGATCACATAGTGTAATGAAATTTTGAATGATCAAAAATAAATCAGTTTCAAATTAATTCAGCATGCGCCAGATATTGATGATGTCACACCAGTGACCAATGACGTCATATCAATATTCTGACGTCACACCAAGTACTTTTATACACCGACACTATAAAACATCGGCGTTCTATATAATTATGATCAGTTTAACTTTCAGTTTGAGAAGTTAACGCTGCATAGGGCGAGAATTACAATATGGATTCAGAAAATGTGACAGCATTTAAATGGGAGTCGATGCGAAAGGCCTTTGCAAATGCTGCGAAAAACGGTTGGGATGCATTCCGGTTCCAAGTACTAATGAGGGAAACGGTTATACGCGAAAACCCTTTACCGTAGACAGCTATAACACGAGATAAAATTCATTCCCCCGATGACGCAGTCTCGAAATGCTTGTTTCCAAACGATACAGAAATCAAGCAAAGAATTGCTCCTGTGAAGGTTGTCGGAGATGGCAACTGCTTCTTTCGCTCCATTTCAAATTCTGTTTTTGGCACAGAAAACCATCATGTTGAGTGTCGGGTTCGGTGTGTGTATGAGTTACTCAAAAACTATATGAAATACACAAGCAATGACACATATGTAGAAATGTCGAGCAAACTGTCCGAATTCCAATACATTTTCGAAACCTCCATCTCTGATGGTGCTAGAGTCCCCAATAATATCCCAAAATCGTTGAAGAATGAGATCATGAATTCGGCCAAAGATGGACAGTACTCATCCCTGTTGCACATGTATGCCAGCGCAAATGCCTTAAGCCGCCAAGTAGTGACAATATTTCCACAAGTACAAAATGTTGCTATCAACAGGCAAGTGCACAACCAGACTATTCGTCCCTTAGGCGGAGACATATCTGAATTTGGCCCACCATTGTACATCATGTGGACACATACTTCGAATCTACAAGTAGAAATGTGGCAACCAAATCATTTTGTTTCTTGCCATATGATTGATGACACAAAACAGTCTTCCAAAAGGGTGTCATCTGAGCAACCCCCTTTAAAGAAGCAGAAAATTTCTGATTTCTTCAAATGTGAATCACATGACAATCAAACGCTCAATACTGAGTCTGAAAGTCATGACCGAACCGATGACCAAGCAGAACATCCACAAGTTTCAAACCCTGAAACTGCAGATGAACATGATGACACAGGTACAGACCAATTCCGTAGATCATCGAAATATGACCTGGGCGATATTTTGAATGGGACCGTGCCACTGTCTTCGCTCTCACAAACAGACAAGATTTCGTATGTAGAAAGCAGCCCTGATCCGGAAACACTTAAGCATTTGCCATTTAAGACAAGGCTGGTTGCTGGCAAAACTAAGGAAAAGAAACTATATTTCCAGACTAGTTGGTTGGAAAATCATAAATGGCAGGCATATACAGTAGTGTCTTAAATGGTGGTCTTTGTAAATTGTGTGTGTTGTTTCCTCAGTCAGATATCAGGTGTTATGACTCGTTTGTAAAGAAGCCGTTCACAAATTTCAAAAAGGCTACTGGAAAAGATGGATCTTTATTGATACATCAAAATTCTGAGTACCATAAAAACGCTTGTATTTCATATCAGACACTGACGGCAAGCCTCAAGCGCCCAGAAAGCACTGTTCAATATAAGATCAGCGCACAAAATAAACATGTGTATGACACAAACTTAAAACTGCTGACAATGATTGTAGAATCAATCATTCTGTGTGGAAAGCAGAACTTGCCTTTTAGGGGCCACAGAGACGATTCAACAAGTACATCTTCCAATAAGGGAAATTTCAGCGCAATTCTGAACTGACTTGCTAATCATGACAAGGAGCTGGCACAGCATCTAGAACATACACCTAAAAATGCAACATACACCAGCAAGACAATCCAAAATCAATTGATATGTATTATTGGACAATACATCAGAAAACAAATATTAGAAGGACTAAAAGGCAAGGGATTCTACTCGATCATAGCAGATGAAGTGACAGACAAGTTTGCGAATCAGGAGGTCCTGGCTTTATGTTTACGATTTATAGATGAAAGTCAAAGCGTACCATGTATCTTGGAAGAATTTTTTGACTTTGTTCACCTAGAACGTACTACCGGAGAAATGATTTCAAGAAAAATTATTGAAGTGTTGACACAAAACGATCTTCCAGTAGAGAAAATAAGGGGTCAGGCGTATGACGGGGCCGCAGCGATGGCATCAGAAAAGAAGGGGTGTCAAGCTCGGATAAAGGAAATGAATAAACTTGCTCTTTACACACACTGTAAGAATCATGTTCTTAACTTGAGCATAGCACATGCATGTAAACTGCCCGTTGTCAGAAACATGATTGATGGAATTAATTCCACATTCATTTTCTTCGATGTGTCGCCCAAAAGACAACGCTATTTTGAGCGTGTACTTGTACACCACGGCACCGAGTCAAAGAGAAAGAAGCTCTTGGGTCTGTGTAAAACAAGATGGGTAGAGCGGCATACATGCTACGACGTATTTTACGACATGTATGCCGTGGTTATTGAGTGTCTCCAGTACATGATAGATCCCTCAATGGACGAGAACACAGAAGATGACTGGTCGTGGGATGCTAAGACTAAAATATCCGCACAAGGTCTGTTGGCTACTTTGATGTCATTTCAATTTCTCGTGACATTCATTTGCATTATAGCTATTCTGGAGTCAGTCAAGCCTCTAGCGTCAAAGCTTCAGAAACGCGATTTAGACGTGTACAAGGCACGTAATCTCGTTACTGACAGAGTAGAAAGAGTCAAAGAGATGAGGGCTAACGTAGACCAGGAGTTCACAATATGGTATGCAGACTGCAAACGTATCGCAGACGAGCTGAACATCCAAGAAAATACCCCAAGAACGTGCGGTAGACAAACAAAGAGATCAAACATGACTGTCTCAAGTCCTCCAGAGTACTTCAAACTTACAGTTGCAATCCCGTTCTTGGATCACTTATCTAATGAACTAAATGACAGATTTCAGAGAGACGACCATGTTGCTTATACTCTGGGCTGTTTAATCCCCGAACAAATGATGAACCTGTCACAGACGGAAATGCAAAAGCTTTCATCTGATTTGCTCTTCTGGAATTCCGACTTACAAAGCTCTTCCTCAAATGATCTACTAGCGCAATTATCAGAATGGAAGAGGGCTTGTAAAAAGCTTGTTGAAAAGGGGATTACACCAGACAGTCTTCTGGATACGTACAGAATTACGGACGAAGATATCTTTCCAGATGTTAAAACCCTTCTGCACATAGGTTGTACTCTACCTGTCAGTTCATGTGAGGCCGAACGCTCATTTTCTGGATTTCGTCGCATTAAAAGCTACATACGAAGCACTATGAATGAGGACAGGTTATCAGCATTAGCGCTAATGCATTTGCACCATGCGAAGTACATTGACGCAAAGATAATCTGCCAAACGTTCAGGAAAAAAAAAAGACGAATGTTCCAATCGAGTATATTGTATGATTAGATATTGATGATTTTACCTCTTTAGTAAAGGTCAAGCGGTGTGAACTTCATGTCTTTGGTCGTAACCATACTGTTGTGCTGCACACACTGACATACTCAGTCACAGAACATGTAACAATGTCATAAAATGTATGAAAAAAAAAAAAAAAAGTTCTAAATGTGGAGGCCTCCTCGTGGCTAGAACTGGAAACGTTGACTATAACTCTACTTTTAAAGTTAGAACGGCTAACATCCACACAATCAGATAAATTAGTAACTGTATAAAGGCACCTTGCTGTTTGTTATAGTAAGGGTTCGATCGGACCCCCCCCCCCTGGGAAAAATGGCTGGATCCGCGCCTGTTTTCTTTATTTATATGGAAAGTCTAGATTTAAATAATGCTCGATGTTGAGTAGCGACTTATACTATTTATAATGTAATGCTTTTGGTGAAGATTCAACAACATCGTGCCAATTTTGTGAATTACAATCAATTAAGTGTTGCTTAAAATATTAATCAACATTATCCTCAACGTCATGGGAGGGGAGATCCACACGTGCCTAAAGCCAAATCAGAAAAGCATCTCTTTTGTACACCCTGACCAAGTTTTTTTTACCAGTTTCATGTAGACGTTTGAACATAACAATGTTTTAGATACCTGTGGTTTCCAATGCGTGTTAATTTTAACCAATATTTAATACAAATATCATATAAATAGTACAAAGTAATACTCTTCCACATCCACCAAGAGCAAAATAAATAACGTGCAGTATTTTGAGACAAATTACGAAAGTGTTTACACAATTTAACGTGTACATATTCTATTTTATTAACATAATTATATCCCCAAATATCTGATGTATAACATAAAATAGGCTTAACCATTTAGTCAAAAACATATCAATAGGATCAATATGACCGAATTGTCGTTGAAAGTTAAAAATACAGTCGGATGCTGATAGACCCTGCAATGAAAGTGTCTCCTGGGTTTTAACCATACTAGCTAGAGTGTGAAAAAAACACCCGAATATTTAAAGAAAGAAACAACTTCGATAAGTTCGTTGTTGGAATACCATTTTTCAGTTTGTTTTAAAACACTACCTTTTCTGAAAACAACAACTTTTGTTTTACTTGAACTTTTATTTAGTTAAACTGACGAGCAATATTCTCTAATATAGTTGATCTGGTAATGTAGGTTTAAAACAGTATCAGGAAAAGTAGAAACATCATCAGCAAACATAAGTGCGACTAAAGCTTCAACATCATTAGATAAAATACCTCAATCACTAGACCATTGCTGCGGTTAAAGACAAACAGAGAGACGAACGGACGGACGGATAGACGGACGGACGGGTATCGGACAGACGGACGTACGGGCGGATGGACAGACGTACAGACGGACGGATGGACGGACTAATGTGTGACCACCTTTCATCAATATATAATGAAAATGACCGTCTGATGATAAAGTAGGGTTGTCATTATCTAACAGAGCCAAAACGGGGAGTCAAAAATGTATAAGGGGCCACAAGTTTACAGGCGGGGGTCATTTTCGGACATCAAGATTATACCGAGATTATATTAGCGGAACTTGCTGTTGTTTTGCTCATCTGGGAACCTTGCGTTGATTTCATCACAGAAAGTGACATTTCAGAAGCAATGTTTTCATGCAGTTCAACTTATTTTTTTCGTACTTTGGATACGGACAAGCGCAGTTTTGAGTACATTAACTATTTTCTGCGACTGATGATTAAACAATAGAAAAACAACTAATCCACTACTGGTCAAGACTACATAAGATCAAACGTCAGATCACTGCAGTATAATGTTTGATATCGCGTCTCCGTGTAAAATAACCAGCAACGAAAGACGCCCATTTATCTATTTTATCTTTGTTTTGTCCTATCTTGCGTATTACAGTAGGCCAATCCGTCAGTTTTATCGCAGTTCCGCCGTAGTCCCACCGGTACGGTTCCCACGCCCGCTATTGTTATAAAGTGTATAAATACATAAAAATTGAATACCTCTCGCAGAGCTGCTGATAAAAAAGTTGGTAGAGACAAACAATGAATTTAAATATGTTTTAATGATAACATGCACACAAACACACGCGCGGTACATACGATGACACGGGTATTGCAACCTCGTTGATATCTGCACGTATACTCTCGCAACAAAAGTCCGTACTAAATGTGTGTATATATATGTAATAACTTGCAGGACATACCTATTTGTACCAATTAGTACCAATTAGTCTCATATTTCATTAATGATACTCTATGGAGATTACATTTTAATAATAATTATGTAGAGTTAATACTGCATGATATTGTTAATGGGAATATATCAGGCGTTTTCAAAATTTTAAAATTGGCTGAAAACATTCTTTTCCAATATAGCATGTCTATATATACTCATTGATCCCGTGTTGCCGAAGGATATCTGTTAAAAAAATGCCAAAATAATATATTGAAAAGGGTTTTCCTAACTTGAGCTACGCGCCTCGGTTAGACTAAAATAGATTTCCTGCTTTAAACGGCAACATACTTTGTGACTTACTAAATGAGTCATGGTATTTCATTTTGATTCTAATTTGACCCCTTATACAGGTTTATCCTTTAAAAGTAAAAATTATTTTATCTTAGAAATAGTCAGAATGATGATGCAAAGGTGTTCAAGCAGTATTTAAGCACGGTCTATTTTTAGAATCGGAATTTCGTTTGAAGTTTACCACTCCGATTTAAATATCGATTTTGTCACATTTTGGTGGGTTTGACATACCAAACCATTCGGATCTTATTTATTGATGATAATGAGATGCTTTTTTATCCATTTTATTTTTTAAGACATTAAAAGCGTTTTTTCCTGATATACTCCCTTTAACCTGCGTGAGATGCATGTACCAGCCAACGCACCGAATAATGTGGTGAAACGATTAATACATTGAACAAACAAAATTAGAATAGATAACTGTGACATCTGCTTATATGAAAAAATAACAGAGTCGGTTTACCTTCAAGACTTTCTGCTGTCCTTCCACATGTCCGTCTGTATGCAGAATGAATACATTACTTGTTACCATGTTAATCCATAATTCAGGGAAATATGCTGTATAGAACATTATTATATAAAGTTATATCGGCATGGTGTATGCAGTGTATTACAGCTTAATTCCGGTTAGTTAAAAAAAGATAAGTCGTAAAACAGATAACAGACAGTGAGAAAGACCTAGTTTACATGCCGACATGCTGGTATGTTGACAAGCTATATCGCCGCAAATAACTGATAACTTTTTCCATTTCAATTATCAGTGAGAGACGAATGACATTAATATAAGGTTATTATACAGTTCACGCAATATCGTATATCAGACGTCATGGAGACTGTGTCCGGTGTTGATTCGAGCTCATGACTCCTTTATTAATAGTCAGATGTGCTACCGATTGAGCTATCCAGGCGCAGTTACGATGTACAGATACATCAACTATACGTAGGCTGTTGCTATGATAAACGTTTCATAACGAATATACATCATATATAAAAAGGATATTGCTAAGATAAACGTTACATAACGAATATACATAACTATACGTGGGATGTAGCTAAGATAAACGTTACATAACGAATATACATCATCTACAAGAAGGTTGTTGCTTAGATAAACGTTACATAACGAATATACATCATCTATAAGAAGAATGTTGCTAAGATAAACGTTAAATAGTGAATATACATCAACTATACGTAGGGTATTGCTAAGATAAACGTTACAAAACGAATATACAATATCTACAAGAAGGTTGTTGCTAAGATAAACGTTACATAACGAATATACATCATCTATAAGAAGAATGTTGCTAAGATAAACGTAACATAACGAATATACATCAACTATATGTAGGATGTTGCTAAGATAAACATTAAATAGCGAATATACATCAACTATACGTAGGATATTGCTAAGATAAACGTTACATAACGAATATACATCATCTATAAGAAGAATGTTGCTAAGATAAACGTTAAAAGGCGAATATACATCAACTATACGTAGGGTATTGCTAAGATAAACGTTACAAAACGAATATACATTATCTACAAGAAGGTTGTTGCTAAGATAAACGTTACATAACGAATATACATCATCTATAAGAAGACTATTGCTAAGATAAACGTAACATAACGAATATACATCAACTATACGTAGGATGTTGCAAAGATAAACGTTAAATAGCGAATATACATCAACTATACGAAGGATGTTGCTAAGATAAACGTTACATAACGAATATACATCATCTATAAAAAGGATGCTGCTAAGATAAACGTTACAAAACGAATATACAACATCTACACGAAGGTTGTTGCTAAGATAAACGTTACATAACGAATACACATCATCTATAAGAATGTTGCTAAGATAAACGTTAAATAGCAAATATACATCAACTATACGTAGGATATTGCTAAGATAAACGTTACATAACGAAAATACATCAACTATACGTAGGATATTGCTAAGATAAACGTTACAAAACGAATATACATTATCTACAAGAAGGTTGTTGCTAAGATAAACGTTACATAACGAATATACATCATCTATAAGAAGAATGTTGCTAAGATAAACGTAACATAACGAATAAACATCAACTATATGTAGGATGTTGCTAAAATAAACGTTAAATAGCGAATATACATCAACTATACGTATGATGTTGCTTAGATAAACGTTACATAATGAATATACATCAGCTATACGTAGGATGTTGCTAAGATAAACATTACATAACGAATATACATCATCTATAAAAAGGATGTTGCTAAGATAAACGTTACAAAACGAATATACATCATCAACCAGAAGGTTGTTGCTAAGATAAACGTTACATAACGAATATACATCATCTATAAGAAGAATGTTGCTAAGATAAACGTTAAATAGCGAATATATATCAACTATACGTAGTATATTGCTAAGATAAACGTTATATAACGAAAATACATCAACTATACGTAGGATATTGTTAAGATAAACGTTACATAACGAATATACATCACCTATACGTAGGATATTGCTAAGATAAACGTTACATAACGAATATACATCAACTATACGTAGGATGTTGGTAAGATAAACGTTACATAACGAATATACATCATTTATAACAAGAGTTGTCAGAAGACAACAAAGCTCGCCGATGGGAAAAACTCACCACCAATGCAAAGATTGAGATTGGAGGGAAACACAAAAACTTAAACGCATCTAAACGCAAAAGTTTAACCTGGTTGTCTACAAACGAAAAATAAAGTCTTAAAATCAAAATGCTACCAAGAGATACGGTTCTTGTATCTGTGTGTTTCAATGATGATAGTGAACACAAATGCAAAGTTTCATTCATATCCAATGAGTGGTTGCATAGATATCTTACGTGTTAAAAAACTTTAACCTGAATAATTATGTCAACAAAGGGCCATAACTGTGCCAAAATGCAACACAGATTTAAAATTTTGTCTCTGTGTGTTACAATGATGATGGTGAACACACATATGAAGTTTCATTCACATCCAATGAGTAGTTGCAAAGATATCTTAAACTTAAACGCCAAGTTTAACCTTGGTGTCTAAGTCCAAAAAGGGCCATAGATGTGCCAAAATACAATCCAGAGTCATGGTTCTTGTCTCTGTGTGTTCCATTGATGATGGTGAACACACATGTGAAGTTTCATTCACATCCAATGAGTGATTGCATAGATAACTGAAACTTAAACGCAAAAGTTTAACCTGGGTGTCTGCAGACGCCGCCGCCGACGACACCGGGGTCATGACAATAGCTCTCCTTGGACTTCGTCCCAGCGAGCTAAAAAGGTTGTTGCTAAGATAAACGTTACATAACGAATATGCATCATCTATAAGAAGGTTGTTGCTAAGATAAATGTTACATAACGAATATACATCATCTATAAGAAGATTTTTGCTAAGATAAACGTTACATGCCGAATATACATCATCTATAAGAAGAATGTTGCTAAGATAAACGTTACATGCCGAATATACATCATCTATACGTAGGTGCAAATGGCGTTCGTCTTTGTTTCAAGAAATGTTCATGAAATATTAAGAAAGTTATCTGGAAAAATGTTACCTTTCCTCGATTTTTTACACCACTCTGTGGCATTGTGTCACGTGGGTTTGCCATTATGTTTCTCCGCTTTTCATAAAAAAAAATATACTTTATGTTTTTAGCTACCTACACAAACTGATGGTAATTATTTTATTTTTTAAGACGTTGATAGTATTTTTTTCTGATAAATTTGTGTAAGTGGTCACTTCTATTAAGCAGCCACTTGTCTTAAGCATCCACATTTGATATTTCCCATTTCTATGCTTTCAGACCAAATTAACCCGTATTTAGCAACAACCTGTCTTAACAGGTCACTTTTGCTCTATCCCTCAACTGGATGCTTAAGACAAGTTTGACTGTACTCCCTTTAAGGAGGACAGACATTCACCAGCCACCTGCCATTAGATGTGAACAGATATTCAGGACATTATCAGTTACACCAGAGACATAGACTCATTATGTATTATGTCTCTGGTTACACCACTTGATGAAGATGGAAAGTGAAGCATCATTAAGCTAAACGATTTAGGACTCACACCACAATTATCTCCCTTGATACTCTGGACCAACCACTATCACCCCCCTTGAGTATTCCGGATCTACAGATGAAGGAGGTAAATAAAACTTTAGTTCTCTTTTTCTTCCTTTTTCAGGGCATTGTACTGCAGTGATTTATTTTTTCCTAGCATGAGTTAAATGGTCAGAACTTTAGAAATCACCACTGAAAATTTGATGCCGATACCAGCTTTCTGTACAATTATGTATCATTTCAGATTTGTTGGTTTGAACCGCATCGTGGGCAAATAGTTGACAAATTATTACTCTGGAAATTGATAAGTCTCACAAAAGCATTGAATTAAAAAAACACCAAGTCAAGGAATGCTTTTTTTCCTTTAAAATTGCATACCTTGGACCAGTGAAGAATTTGAGCCCAGACACATGCTTCAGATTTTATTGTTTCACTGTGTTTTGGACATAAATGTCACAATGGAGCTCTATGGGAAATGTAATAGTGGCGTTAGACATAAAGCAGTATGCTTGAATACAATGTTTGTATTCGGTTCAGAATAATGCCCTGAGCCTACATAATCAGGCTTAGTTGGACATCAAGATGGATACAAGATGTTCTAGAGTGTCATCACCAGTGAAAGCAATTATAGAATAAAACGCGAGTAGAAATAGGTTATTTTAGTTATTTTTATTTTTGTTTCTACATTGACCGCAAAAATTTACTGATGCAAAAATTCCGAGTCTACTGATTTAAAATCTGAGATTCTGCAAATCCATCACATGTATGTGCTTCCCAAACCAGTGCTTGATTGAATAGTAGCTGCATTGTTTGTAAAGGAAAAGGGGGTGTAAAAGGAAGATAATATTTGGAATAGATGTTTGGTTATTCACTCTGCAGTCTGCACTTCCACACAATGACCTCTATTCATGTTCCAAGTCTCACTAGATTCCCTTCCATAGCCTTAAAGATAAAAAAAAAGAAAAAGATTTGTGATAATGTGCAGAATCAATGGGTCACAAATCATCGAAACGAAACATGAAGACAAAATGCATATCTCCACTTGGTAGTGATGCATCGTAGAAAGTTTCATAAATTTCCAACAGAAGATTTAAGAGAAATAGCGCAGACAAGGATTTGGTAATGGATGTAATCAAAGAGCCATAACTCTGTGAAAAAATCATCAAACTGAAACACAAAGACCATAATTATGTGCATTTCAACTTAGTAGTGATGGATCCTAGCAAGTTTCATAAAATAACAACCAGATGTTGAAGAGAAATAGAGCAAACAAACATAAATGCTAGCAGGCAAAAACATGGATTTGGTAATGGATAGAATCAAAGGGAAACAACTTTGTGAAAAATCATTGAATAGAAACAAAAAGACAATATGCACATCTCCACTTCATAGCAAGTTTTATAAATTTCTAACTATTAGTTAAAGAAAAAAAGCGCAGACAAGGATGGAATCAAAGGGCCATAACTCTGTGAAAAAATCATCAAATTGTATATGCACATCTCAACTTGATAGAGATGCATTATAGCAAGTTTCATAAAATTCCAATCAATGGTCAGACAAGAATTTGGGGATGCACTGACGGACAAAGCGGCCACTATATACCATCCAGAATTTTTTCAGAAAGCATAACTATCGTATTGACACTGATTGATTGTGGACTGTGAATGTCTCTTGAAGAAATATTGATTTACCGCAGTTCTTAAAACATGAGCTGTTTGTGTTTTGGGTTTGACCTAAACATTTGGTAACTTTCAACTCTCGTAATATTTCCGTAATCAACATCTACAACTATGTAAGATTCCTGATTCTAGTGCATTCCTTATGTAAATAACTGTCATAAATGGCCAGCCGCATTTCCCAACCACATGTAAACTAAAGTATCTAATATTTTTGAAGATCTTGCAGATCTGTTCACTGTCAATCTAATGGGACATCAGAAATTGACAAATTGTGTCCATTACAAACTGCCTTTCCATTATATAACTGACAATCAGATGGTTCAGTTTCCAACAAATTGTTTGATGTTGTGAGGTGTTTAGCTTCGTTTTAAAAAATGAATTCAGTCATATCACAACGATGTCTACTTCAGACAGTATTTTCAGCACAACCACACCTGAGTATCATGCTGCAGACACATGCTATGATACCCCACCCAGTCACATTATACTGAAACCTGACCGACCAGACCATGAACTATCCTCTAAATACACAGCACCAAGCAAGGAAGCTTCTAGTACCATTTTTCAAGTCTTTGGTATGACCTGAACAGGGATCGAACTAACGAATTAACGCATGCATGGCTGACACTCTACCACAAAAACAATGCAGAGGTGTCCCCTCAAATTGGAAACAATTTCACAAGTCAGTTCTGAACATATTCATTTCAAAAGATCTCGATTACGCCAGAGACCATTGTCTACTTCTTTAACATCAATTAGTTTTCAGAAAAACTTGCTCCATCCAATATCAGTTTCTGTCTGGCTTCTATCGCATAATCAACTATTGTGGATACTTCTGCCATTGCTCCAGCTCCTGAAAGAAAAGCGATTTTTACTACATACATGAAGTATGACTAGTGAAATCATATCTCTACAAGAATCATGCCCACAATTAAAGATTTGTCACCTGAAGTGCATTATTTTCCAGTATTTTCTTTCAATCCCAAAGATGGAATCAAACTGAATGTATCTCAATTTAGAAGCTCTATAAATGAAGAATTGTATACATTTGTCTCAACACATACCTAAGTGTTTTATCCACCACAGTGTCAATTTAGTGACCCTTTAAATGAATCATTGTACACCTTATCTCCACACATAAGTGTTTTATGCACCACTGGTATTTCCTTATACCCCCAGTGATGGAATCAAGCTATGTCAATTTAGTGACTCTACAAATGAAGCATTGTACACCTTATCTCCACACATAAGTGGTTTTTCACCATTGGTAATTCCTTATACCCCCAGTGGTGGAATCAAGATATGTCATTTAGTGACACTATAAATGAATCATTGTACACCTTTATCTTCACACATAAGTGGTTTCTCACCACTGGTATTTCCTTATACCCCCAGTGATGGAATCAAGATATGTTAAGTTAGTGACACTATAAATGAATCATTGTACACCTTTATCTCAACACATAAGTGTTTTATCCACCACTGGTATTTCCTTATACCCCAAGCGGTGGAATCAAGCTATGTCAATTTAGTGACTCTATAAATGAAGCATTGTTTACCTTTATCTCCACACATGAGTGTTTTTTCCACCACTGGTATTTCCTTATACCCCCAGTGTTGAAGTTTGCTGGTCTGTTCCGCTGTTAGAGGATGGTCCCACATGAACGTATTCATGGCTGGGGCGTACAGCAGAGGGCGCTTCATGTCCCAGGCTCTCACTACACAAGTCTACAATGTGTTTTATATGTAGTTTATATGTTAGATAAAGTATTTTATGTATGAAGTTTTATATTCTAATCTCGCTGGTATAGTTTACCAAAATATTATTTGGTGTCACCTTTAATATATTGGTTCCTGGGTGGTTTGTGGTCGATCCAAATAATAACAGAACACGGTAACCAGTCAGTTTTTCAGTTCTGATCGGATACTCAAGGATACTTAGTGCAGCACAGTTTCGATATATATTTTAGGCAGATTATACTACCTCTTTTGTTGTTTTTACGCTAATTACTTTGTAACCGGCGGTTTTGTTTGCCCAGATATGTTTTGATGTATATATGTATTGGCAATTAATGTATCACTTCTGGAATTATATAAGATAATTCCCGACATTTTTAATTAAAATGCCCATTTCAACTTACATCGTGTTTTGTTGTTACATCTTTAAAAAATATTTCGTGCCAATCTAGTTACACGTTACTTTGACCAATACAGTCTTGATAGTCTATGTCAGAAGGACAGCATACTCTACTTTTCTAAAATAAAAAATACGAAGCATATAATATTTGAAAAAAATGTGTTCAAGTTATTAAGCAAAACACCTTTTGAAAATATAACATTAAAAAAGGGGCATAACTCAAGTTAACTTGAAACAAAAAAAGCAGTTATCATAAGCCTGTAACAATGATATTTGTAATTAGAACCAGAGGGCCACATTGGACCTAAACTGATCACCTGGGACAGAGGAAACGATACCAAAGAAGGCATTTTAATAATGCAAGGCCATACCTCCGACATTTAGATTTGGGCAGTTGGGATATTACAAATATATATAATGACTGTAAAAGATTGATGAATATGAAATGAATACTGCAGGCGCTCGATTGAACATAGTAGCTTCAAATAACCCACTTTTTTACTATTCAAGGGACATAACTCCAATACTTATGATTCAATTTTGCAAATCATATATATTGTCCAAGATATCATGATTATAAAACTACTGCACAAGTTTGGTGAACATCAAATGAGTCACTATTTATGGTTAAGATTCAGTGAAAAACGGGGCTGCCGTCTTGTCAACATGCAACATTTCCCTGATATAACTCTATGTAAAACAGAGACCCCTGTGGCGGTCCCAATTTTACCCCTGGGACCTGACTTATACAATCCTCTATTGGACCTCCATGCAATTTTACATGTAAAGTGTCTAAGATCTAGGCCTTTAACTTTCAGAGATAAATATTTAGTTTAAAATCTGCTTATAAGCCCTATATGTCTATGGCATTTGTGGTCGAATCACGCTGGTTCAAGAACTATAACTGCTGTGCCAGTTTGGTCAAGATTCAATGAAAACTGGGATGCTATCATGTTTACAAAGAAAGGTAATCAGACGGATGACTAATAAAGTCATCCCTAAAAAAAATATTTGTTTGCTGTGCCCCCCCGACCCAGTGTTTTTCATGTTGAAAGGAAGGCCGTTAATTTTTTATTCCCTAAATTTTGCATAGTCATTTTAAAGCAAAATGAACAAAAGTCATGAAAAAAAAAAAAGCGCTTTTAAAGTCAATAAAAAAGTTAGGGTAGATTTAAATGTAAAAACTAGTTTGAACACCCCTCTCTTTTTATTCAATCATATTGTAGTAAAATGAATATGTGAAATTCAAGAACTTGTACCAGAGCATTTTGCGCAATCAAGCGTGAATGTTCAAAATTTGTATATATTGAATATACAGTTTTATTGGCAGAGGAATGAATCTGAGAGAACAACAGTCCTTCTGAAAATAACTGGCAAATATAAAGGTGTTTTACTAAGCTGGACTCAAACTCACAGCTATGAGAGACAAGTGGTCCTTGGACAACAGCACCTTAGACCCGGCTAGGCATAGACGACCCTCAAAACAGGAGTTATTGAGCAAAAAAAAATTTTTCTCCATTTTTTACCGCGACCTTGACTGTAAATTGATTTACCAGAAATCAACCAAAGCTTCATTTCCATGTTAAGAACCAATACACTAAATTTGATGAAAATATTTTTAAAAAACCTAGAGTTATAATCATTGAGCAGAAACCCTTTTTTCTAGTCTTTTTTCAAGAATGAAGGGATTTGTTGTTTCAAAACTGATTGGGTTGTATAAACAATTTATGTGAGCTTCTAAAATTAAAAACATTCCGACCAAGTTTGGTCACAATCTGATGAAATGTAACGGTGCATCAATGGGAAGAAACACATCAATGTGTATTTGGGACATCATTGAGAGATATTTGAAGAACATATACAGAGCCGTATTTTATTGTAAAGGCATGGCAATTCTATATTATCACAGTATATAAGCATACCAGTAGGTTGTCACATAGTCCATTTGATATTTTTGCCATCGTGTTAGCATCCAGTGGAGCTATTAACATAATATCTGCCCATCTCCGCAACTCTATATGTAACACTGGATCCCCACGCTGGTTCCATGTCTGCAGTGGAAATCATGATATAGGTCATCAACATAAACTACTTAACTATTTCCACAACTCTATATGTAACACTGGATCCCAATGCTGGTTCCATGTCTGTAGTGGAAATCATCATATAGGTCATCAACATAAACTACTTTACTATCTATGCAACTCTATATGTAACACTGGATCCCCATGCCGTTTCCATTTTTTTAACCTCAACCTTCACAGTACACTGATTTACCTCAAATCAACCCAAGCTTCAGTTCCATGTTAAGAACTGATACATCAATTTTGATGAAAAATATCTTAAAAAAATATCAAGTTATAATTATTGTGCGGAAACTCTTTTTTCTAGCGTTTTTTTTATCCAAATTTCTAAGGGATTTGTTGTTTCAAAACTGATTGGGTTGTATCAATAATTTATGTGAGCTTCTTAATTAAAAACATTCCAACCCAGTTTGGTCACAATCTGATGAAAAGTATAAAGGTACAACAAAGTTTATAAGACAAAAATCAGTGTTTTTCAATCAACAAAGCACCATTTCAAACACTTGTTCAAACTTTCATGTGCTTTCTGACTATGTTAAGTCATGATCCAATGACAACTTTACAATAAAACTGTCAGACCTAGTGGCACACTTACCTTCCATTCTTCCTCATCCACATGTACTGTTGTAGGAATGTCACAAACTTTACAGAAATGAAGTGCCCGCTCAGTAGCCACAACTTTCACATCAAACTGAAAAGGAAAATAAATAAACATTCACAAAAAAAAGAAAGGGTGATTGTTTTAATTTAAACTTAATACTAAATATTAACTGCAACATAGAGACCGCAGCAGTGGTCTAGGGGTAGAACATTCACTTTGCATGTGGAAAGTTGTGGGTTTGGTCCCCAGTCAGATCATACCAAAGATTTGAAAAAATGGTACTAGAAGCCTTCTCGCTTAGCACTCAGCATTTAGAGGGTAGTTCTAAGCCTGGTCGACCCAGTGTAAGTATAATGTGACTTGGTGGGGTTTCATACCATGCATCTGTGGCATGAAACTCTAGTGTGGCAGTGCTCAGAATACTGTTTCAAGTAGACACCGTCATGATAAAAATTGTTGAAAATAACCCTAAACCTCATACAAGAGCAACTATCAATATTGAGAAAATGACATAAAATAACATAACCCTTTACAAAAATCTGACCTTATTGCGGACAAAGAAGATAACAACATACCATATTCCCCAGAATAATGCTCCACCTTATTAGATCTACACAAACACCCTCCTCCCCTCTCCCCATTTGGATTTGAAAAACGAAAAAAAAAAAAAAAACACTTTAAAAATATCAAATAAACTTTTGAAAAATACACCGGCCCTAGGAGGAATACGATAAAAATTAATACAAATTTGAATCTTGATTGACAATCTGGGTTACAAATGCAGTTTCATACTATAAGAAACTTTTAAAGTTTGATGTTCGAAAAGAAAAGTCTGTCCCTAGATATAACTGTTTAATTAGCCAGTCTACGTATCTTGACTGTGTTCACTTTCTTAGAACCGGAATCGGTTCTGTGGAGTTTATATGTTTGTAAGTGCAGAAAATTTAAACATGACAGAATGTTCAAATTTTTATCAATCTAAAGGGTTTATTAAGTATTAGTGTGATTTTTGTTTTATAGCCATTGTTAATAATAAAGAGTAAAATGAACTACTCCATTCCTAATAGCAGTAACTACAAATTCAAATGCTAAGACTGCTTGAGTATATCTGTTAATTCATTTTAATAATTTTTTATTAGCTTCTAGGTATAAATTTAACTTGTTAAACACATTTAAAAAATTAATATATTGTAGGTGATTCATGATACCCATGTAGCCTTCATCATAGATGTAACTGGTGATATAGAAGAGTTTGAGATGAATGTAGAAGATGGACACAATGGTGGGAGTAGATTAACATGGATGAAAGAACAGACAGTTTGATGGAGTCAATTTCTTTGGCTAACATAGACCTCTATCCAAATCTGAGAGCATACCTTAATGTTTTATTAGCCAGTCTCCATAGTATCTGTAGAAAGGTTGTTTAGTACCATGAGGACGGTTAAAATGTATCTAAGTACCATGAAAACAAAGAGATTGTCGGGCCTGGGATTGTTAAACATTTATTGGGAGAAGGAACAGAAAATAGACAGAAATTTGGCACTGCTCCCTCAAGATTAAGATGTCAATAATCCATTAATATGATATTTGGACGGCTGTAACAAAGTTCTCTTTAATATGTATTTATAATTGAATAGAATATTTATTTTCAAAATTAAACACAATTACATTTTAACAATAATGGTTATTAAAAACAAGTTAACATAAGAATTATGACTAAGTGCATCAGTTATATAGAAGTATATATTAGAAGCCTTTTTAAGATTTTTATTTTGAGACTCCATAGTTGACGTTATGGTCAGCAGATCAGATATCCAAATAATAAAAAAGCTGTCCATTCACACCTTATTTAATCAGGCTAGATACAATGTAACACAAAAGAAATTAAATGTATAGTATAGTTATGCAGCATCCGAAAAATCATACGCATCCGAATTAAGGTACAATTGTGACATTAAAAATCACTTCAGCTAAGTCGAAGAACAACACAAACCCAGAAAATGACAACATGCCACAAATATACCTTATTGTTGGAAAGTTCTTTCACTATCTGCGGAACCTTAATTGATGCTACACTACCAGTACAACAAAGCAACACGTTGCAAGTTTTTGTTACCTCCATCAGTTTGTTTACAAATTGTTCACCGTATGCTAGTCTAAAATCCGGCTAATACTAAAAAGCCGGCCATGTATGTTCCGGCTGATCCAGCCACTTTCCCGGTTGTAGTGAAAGGCAAATGTGGCGTGTGTAATGTTTATGATGTTAAATTACCCTTATCCCAATAATTATGTATTGCCCTTGGTATATATATTAAGAAAATATATGGAAAAAAAATAATGCCTTGAATTAGGTCTTGAAGTTTACCATTTGTTGACGATTTTGATCGTTTTTTACTAATTCCGGCTGTATTCGATCGATGATTTAAAGTATATCTTTTGTAAATAACTATGGTTTTAACAAAGTTTATAGTAAATAAGATTAATGTATGCTGAATCTATAACAATGAAAATAATAACAAAATCAATAATATATAATTGTTTATTTTGCTCGGTTCAATGGACATAATATTCATTGCGATTTTACCGGTGTGGCATATTTCCTGCACGTTGTAAAAATCAGACAGTATTAATTTATACTTGTTTGCTACGAAAACTTTACTAACTTGAACTAGTTTGCTACGATAATTTTAAACTAAATATCCATATTTATATTTAATCTATATTTTATAAATCTGTCCTTTATATAGCATGTGAGTAGTCATGAATCCTTAACTGGATCCTACTCATATAAAGCTATCACTTCATGTATGTAAATTTGTCCACCCTGTCCAGATGTGTTGCATGTAATTCCATAGTAAATAAGTCATGGTCGACACCAAATTTATTGGTTTGGCAGAGGCCTTGATATTGTATCTATGGTTTGCATTGTAGCTAGGCGCACTCGCCATAGTCTGGTCTGTACATTTATGTCTTGGTTATTCACAAATAATTATCTCCATATATATATATATATATATATATATATATATACACACATCATACATATGGAATGTGAAAAAGATCCCAAAAATAGGAAATTCTATTGTTGTGATTTCCTATATATATACAATAGAAAAAAAAGTGGCCTAGCTGACCCTTAAATGTTCTAGGGGTGTGTGACGTGACTTGGGACATGTATAGAGAGCAATGACTGTTATAAACTAATAATGGAAAAAAAATTATTAAAGCTTTACAGTATGTATTTTTTTTCCTTCTTGTAGAGCACATGGTCCAGTGGGAGAGCACCGAACCTATGATCGGAGGGTCCTTGAGCAAGACACTTTTCGGCATATGCATACTGGTTCTAACTTGGAAGACTTTGAGCTAATTTGCCTAAGTTGTAAGAACTTGTTTCACAATCAAAGTAAAATAAATAAGTTTAAACTAAATAATCAATAACTCATGTAAGATATACTCTATGTAATTATCCCCAGAGGTCAAGGGTTGTCAAGAATAATGTTGCAAAATTTTGAGTAGTAGTTCTACAGATTACAGTACCATGGACCAATTTTGGTTTCTCCAGGTTAAACATGGACTATCTAAATAAACACAAAAAACACTTGCACAAACAAGGGCATCAAGAACTAGAGTAGTGTTGCATATTTTGTGTAGCACTCTCTATTTCACAACAACGTACCAAATTTCATGATGCTGGGTCAGTCTCCAAAAACCAGAGACACCAACATCAAAATATCGGTGGAACCGATGGATGCTCCCTGAACAAGTGCTTGATTGCATAGACGCTGCTGTTTGTAAAGGGAAAGAGGGTGTAAAGGGAAGATAATGCTTGGAAGAGATGTTTGGTTCTTCATTCTGCACTGCCACACATTGACCTCTACTGCATAATTCATGTTTCAAGTCTAATTGCACTTCAGTGTTCTTAAAGATCAAAACAATGATGTGTGGTAATAGACAGAATCAATGGGCCATAACTCTGTAATAAGTCATAGAAATAAAACACAAAGACAATACACACACTCTCCACTTGGTAGTGATGCTTCCTAACAAGTTTCATAAAATTCCAGCTACTAGAATGAGAAATGGAGAGGACAAGGATTTGGTAATGGATGCAATCTAAGGGCCACAACTCTGTAAAAAAAATCATCAAACGTAAACACTAAGAAAGTATGCATATTTCCACCTGGTAAAGATACATCATAGCTAGTTTCATAAAATTCCAATCAATAGTTTAGAGATTTAAGCTGGACAAGAATTTGGGAAAGAACAGACACGGCTATGTATGACAAGCATGTAAAACAAGTTTCAGAAAATTCCAACCTGAGGTTGTAGAGAAATAGCGTGGACAATAATTTGGTAAGACTCAATAAAAGGGCCATAACTCCATGAAAAATCATCGAACCGGAACATAAAGACAAAATGCACATCTGCACTTGGTAATGATGCATCGTAGCAAGTTTCATAAAATTCCAACCTGAGGTTGAAGAGAAATAGTGCGGACAAGAATTTGGTCACCGCCCCAATTAAAGATCCATAACTCAATGAAAAATCATGAAACCGGAACACAAAGACAATATGCGCATCTCCACTTGGTAGTGATGCATCCTAGCAAGTTTCACAAAATTCCAACATGGGGTTATAGAGAATTGATTGATTGATTGAATATTTAGCGTCATTTTTATGCCATCGAGGGCTAACAGACGATCAGTTAACCTAACCACTGTTTCCTGGGATTAACCAGTACTCGAGCACACCCCACCTCCGCAAATAACTGATAACTTTCCCACTTGAATCAGTGGTGAGAGACGTGATAATGAGACACAATGTTGTATATCAATCATCACAGAGACTGTTGCCGGACGGGGGATTCAAACTCACGACCCCTCAATGGATAGTCAGACGCATAACCGACTGAGCTAATCGGGCCCGGCAGGTTGTAGAAAAATAGCATGGACAAGAATTTGGTCACAAACAGAATCAACAGGCCATTACTCCGTGAAAATTCGTCAAACCAGAACACAATGACAGTATGCGCATCTGCACTTGGTAATGATGCACCATAGCAAGTTTCAAAAAATTCCAACCAGAGGTTGTAGAGAATTAGCCCGTACAAGAAGTTAGGGATGCACGGATGAAGCACCACCGCATGAGACATTTTAGCCATGGACCAGTAGACCTTTTAAATAAGTCGCTGCGGCTAGTACAGTAACTCCACTTTTCTTCGATATTAGAGCTAATAACTGATGAAATTAAAATATATTTTACACTTTTTGTCACAAATGTGAAAAATAAGCTGCGTTTCAAACAGTTGTCATAGTAAGTTGTACACCATTCCAAAATAGAATTTAATTAAGGGTCTGCATATATACATTATATAGTATAAATTCAGAAATAGCATAACTTGAAAATAAGATTTTATACCCTGTGACATTTTAATGGCAGTGCTTCAGGAAAAATCACTATAAAAGGCAATGAAAAATAAAATTAAAATGAATATAATTTAAAGGGAGTATACCAAGAAAAGTTGTTACAACAAATGTCTTAATAATTAAAATGGTAAAAATACATCTCATTATCAATACACTCTGGAAGTTTCGATGTGTCAAATCTACCAAAATGTGACAAAATTTATATTTAAAACAGAGTGGTAAATTTGTTACGAAACTCACATTCTAACAAGAACTGTCGGAGGGACAGCGTGCTCGACTATTTGTCACAAAAGTATAAAATTCATTGAGAATGATGATAAATCGGAGCAAACAAGAGTTAACCAAACTGACTAAATTGAGTAGGTCTTAGAGCTGCATTACCGTGTATGAAGTTTTAATCCAATACATGCAGTGGCTGCTTAATTTCCAAGTCAAACAAGGGCAATAATTTTGCATTATAGTCATCCAAGAGAATTATTATAGTAGTTTTGATGACTTGATGACATTGAGTGGTTGGTAAGATATGGACTTGATGGTCAGGTTTTCCACAGGAAGGAATACAAGTGCTGGGGTAAGAGCGCGCAAACACTTTCAACACATTTTCAAGCGCTGTGTAAGGCACTCATTGAAATATAGTTCACTAGTAAAAACTTGTATTAGTCAGTTCAAGTCGTCATATATAGTATGTTTCAATTTAAGCATTAAAATGAGAAAAGATATTCAAAGAAAAACAATACTTTAAAGGAAAGTATGCTTTTGCAAAAAATTGTTAAAGAATTCAAGCGCTAGGAGAATACCATTTATGATAGTCAAGCGCTGGATAGCCCGTGTGCTTAAATGGCCTGTGGAGAAACCTGATGGTACTTGCACACACAACTTTAACCAGAATTTGTAAGTAAAACAAGGGGAATAATTTGTGTTATATTCAATCCTTAAAGGCAGGGAGTATCTGATCTGATCTGTTCTGATGAAGTAATTCAAAACAAATCCCAGAGGATCAACCATTTATTGAAACAAAACAATTACATTTGTATACTTAAACATTGAGGGCCACATGAAATGTCCATGTAAGTTTCAATTAATTATATTGTCCGTCATCAGTGTACAATCAGGTTATCATTAAAACACATGTACTTAAAATGTTTCACAGTCAATAACATAACAAAGAATACAGCACATTTTTACAATTTATTAAAATGTATAATTAAATTACAACTTTCATCTCAAAACTCAATTTTGTTGCAACAAATCCAGAAACCGGCTGATTCACACATAAATTTATTTTTTCTATCATTACAAAATAGTTCAAACAAAACATGTTTCCTGAAGTGCACATTGGGAAAAGATCTGAAATAGAAAAAGAAAGATTATATTAAATCAGATTTTAAAGCATCTTTTTTCATATTTTATATTTCCTTAAAAACGGGAAGGGCGGGAGGATTTAATAGTATTACTGAAAAATAAAATTGAATTAAACAAAAGAAAATAAAAAGAAAAAAATCAAACTTGAACTAAACAAAAAACTTTAATCTAAGGTTTTAGAGTCCAAAGTATGGAAATTTAGGTAAGTTAGCTAAATACATTGTTTCTATAACATAATATGTATGTGTTTATGAAGTTTAGTTACCATAACATGAGTAGTTTGCTGAGAAACAGAATAAAATCAGAAACAGAGAAAAGCTGACCATAATATAAACTTTAACAGGCGGACGATGCCAACACTAACCCCAGTCATACAAACCAGTAAAAAGTAACATAAATACTATTTTAGTAAACTTTAATGTCTAATAAATTAATTTTAATGTCTCTATACATATTATATATAACACTTTAAATTGGAATTTTCCCCAAGTAAAAATAATTTTTAATTTGCACAAATGAATGTGAAAATTACAAATTTTGACCTCAAACAATGGTCTCTAAGAGTGTTTTTCAAAATTCATTCTTAAGTTCAAGTCTAAGAATGTTCTTTAGAATGGTTGGTGAACACCACCCCTGGTTCCTTATGAAAATTCAATCGTCTGTATTGACCAAATTTGCTATGATAAGATAATGCTTCAGATCTTCCACTAAAATTGTTATTAAACAAATGGATGTCATGAGAAATAGATGAGAAAATAAGAATTTTTTGCTTTCCCATAGTGTTCCTAAGTACAACTCAGAACCTTTACAGGGCCCTTGCCCTTGGAGAATGGGGAAGAACTCTTTGACAAATTGTATAAAATATTGGGTTAAAACGTTTATCAGCCTGCAGAACCACAGATATGCAAAACAAAGACTTAAGTTAAGCTATACTCTTAAAGATAAGATGAAGTTGGTAAAAGAATATGGGCAGGTTCAATTATAGATATACGTTTGTTAAGTATACCATGGTTTTGGATGTGATTGAATAACCCATGATGTTGGTGATGTCAGATTCACTGTTCTTTAAGTGTTTTAAACAGTGCATCAGTAATTGCTGTTTTACAGAGATGGCAAGAAGAAGTCATTTAAAGAAATTGTTGGCAGCAGTGGAGAAATATAGCTTCAGTATAGCTCAGCTGAAAAATGAGTCTCATCCATGAATACTGATTTAACAAACACGTACATGAATAACTATTTGTGCATGTCAAATACATCCTCTAGATAAAGTTCTGGTTTATCGTAGCCCATCTGGTC